>CM060476.1:9806232-10146232 GCA_030544235.1 Lepturacanthus savala | reverse complement strand
AGAGTGTGGTGAGATTGATTAATTGGTGTTTTCATAAAGCCCCTGGTGTCATTTTCAGATCCCTTTGTGTAAACCTGTCCGTGTTGGAGATTGAAAATTCCCTCCGTCCCATCAGATGAGATGGAAATCCTGAACTCATTTAATTTCTATAAATTTTCTCTTTTTATATGACTTGTATCATGTCTGATATTACTTTTGTAGACCTCCATATATTGCGCGAAGAACATCACTGTCATATAAACGGAAAGCAATAATTTGCAGGGTTTTTTTTTTCGTAATGCTGTCTTGCTGCAGACAAAGAGGACGAGGGAGACAATTATCTATTATTTAAGCCTCATTTTAGCAGCATGCCATTTAAAGCTAGTGGTTCTCAGCCTCTCCTGACATTCCTAAAAGCCACTTCTACATAATCCTGAAACACAACAAAAAAAAAAATAATCAGTTCCCTTAATGGATTTTCCAATTTTTTTTTTCTTGCCTCTGGCTGATGTCTTTAAAATGTTCTACAACATCATTCTCCAGAGAACTGTTTTTTTAGAGGCACTGTTCACACATTCACAATATAAACATCCTCTCTGTCACTGTTACTTACTTAACTTACTTACTGCTTCCCTGCCGACCGCAGCTCTTTTACTTAATTTCTGGGATATTAAAGCTTAAAATATTCATGTCATTAAATATTTATGAATATGTCTCTACTTAAGAGGCTTCATAGAATAATGGAATATACATTATATGTATATTTTTATGTCTGTCTTCATAAATGAAGCTTTTTTTTGATGTCACTCAGTATTTTACATGGGAGCACTTTTATTCTTCACTACATTTTATAAATAAATGCTGTTTCTATATATATATATATATATATATATTAGATAATTATCTTATTAGGGCGACACAGTGCCGCAGGGGTTAGCACTGTTGCCTCACAGTAAGAAGGTCACAGGTTCAAGACCTCCTTGGTCCTGGGTCTGGGACCTTTCTGTGTGGAGTTTGCATGTTCTCCCTGTGTCTGCGTGGGTTTTCACCGGGTACTCCGGCTTCCTCCCACAGTCCAAAAACGTGCTGAGGTTAATTGGTGACTCTAAATTGCCCGTAGGTGTGATGGTGTGTGTGCCCCACGATTGGCTGGCGACCATCTGGGTTCTATCCCTGCCTCTCGCCGTAACATGCTGGGATTGGCTCCAGCAGACCATGTGACCCTAATGAGGAATAAGCAGGTATAGAGCATGACTGAGTGACTGAATTATCTTATTAACTCTATATAAATCATACTGCTCAATTATTTTTTTGCTCATTCATACGAATTCTAGAAAAATAAAATAGCATGTTGGTGATATTTCAACATACCGATTTTTTAACTTCTGCAACAACCTAGTAGAGCAGATATAAATGGAATTTAGTTTTGCATCATTGTGTATCAAGGTCTTTGGATATTACCTTGTAACTGAAATTGAGGAACATTCTCTTAAATTTCACTTAGTTTTCTGTTACAGACAAAAAACTAAGAGAAATCAA
Organism: Lepturacanthus savala; assembly: GCA_030544235.1. Taxonomy (NCBI): domain Eukaryota; kingdom Metazoa; phylum Chordata; class Actinopteri; order Scombriformes; family Trichiuridae; genus Lepturacanthus; species Lepturacanthus savala. The sequence goes on along the minus strand of CM060476.1, from coordinate 10,144,714 downwards.
CTCCAACTGTCTTAACCATCCATATCTGCCGTTTCCCAGGTGTTCAGAATGATGAATCCCACTTGATCATAAATTGGTGAAGCATGGTCTTTTGTTTGTTATGAACATAAATAAATAATAATAAACCCTCAACTGTGGAAATACTCTGGCATATGCCCAAGAATTGTTTAAGAAAAGGCTGCAAGAATAAAAACAGTAGTGAAATTGACATATTGTTAAATAAACCTGTGTTTTTGCTGTTCCATATCTATTTAGAAACATAAATTACGTGAGAATTTAACAATAAGATAAACTTATTGCACCAGGAATTAAACATTTGCAGAATCAAACTTCACTTGACCTGAAAGCTGCAGGTAAAGTGATGCAACCAGCACATGCCCACGCATAATATGAGCCACGTCCACTGAGGTGATTTCATCCCCTGCAGAGAGGAGATGGGTAATGTTTTCAACCTTTGGAGGAATCGTTGCGAGGTCTGAGAGAGAAGAAGAGACCTTTTGTAGCCCCGTGGCCTCGAAAAAGCCTTAAAGTATCTCTGTAAAACCCGGGGCTCCATCTTGCATTTCATGTCGATCGAGGAAATAGGCCGACGGCGATTCCTACAAGCAGCCTTTCATTTTGCCAGTGAGAGAAAACGGCAGCGGTCCGCTCACACTAAGGCGTATCGATTTCACAACTTCCTACAAAGACGGTTTGCAGCGAGTCAATGTCGCTTTGCATTTTCATATCACCTTTGTTTAGACTCAAATCTTAGTGTAAAGAAAATTAATAGGAGATTTGACCACAGCGGGGCCGCGTCCAATATTGTCTATTGTGTTAGATGATAGAGAGGGAAAAATCTATTTTCCATTTATCTCATCTCGGCCCAAAGAATCCTCGGCATCTAAATGGAATTTAGCCCACTGTGCTGATGCAGCACAGATGTTAATGGAAATAAACATTCATAGCCAGACTTGTTTTATCTGCTCCTGCATTTTGTTTGCACACCTTGCTCTTCGGCACACAATCACTTTAAATGTAATGAAGTCTCAGTGGTTTTCCCAGCGTGTTTCGCACAAAGTGAAAGAAGCAATTGTTTGGGTTTTCTTGTTTTTTTTTTTTACTTGTTTGCTTGTTGGGTTTGTGCTGTGGTAACAAGTTTTTTTTTTTTTTTTTAGGTACTGTAGTTCCTGGAATTATTGTACTGCTGGTGTGGTACAACACATATTCCCATGGTGACAATTGCCTGTTTGCTAAAGTGATTATCCCGTCATAGCTTAGCAACCATAACTGGCACCTGTCAAGCTGTGGAATTGTCATCATGCTGAAACTGTGTTTGTAGAAGTCTAATAAAAGAGGTTAAGTATTTAGAGAGCGTGGAGAGTGGTGTTCTTTTCTCAGCCTCAGCAAATATCATTAACAGACTTCCTTTGTTTGGTTACAAGTCATTAGGGCTCTATTTAGATGACAGTGCTCTTGAAAACAGGCATCTGAACAAGGAGGCCTACTCTTTCATTTCACATGCAGACAGTAACATTTTGATACTTTGGTATCAGGGCTTTCCTTTTCATTTGAATATTTCCCCTTAGGCTACATTTCGGCAAGTACAAACATTAACACAAAGCCGAAAAACCAAATACATAAAGCTCACCTAATGGTCACATCAACATGGTCTCACGTGACAGAGATGGCCAAAATAAACACTCTCGACGTTGTTGCAACTGCAGGTCTATTTTCAGCATTTGAATGAATCAGAGGATGCAACTTAAGAGGCTGCATCAATCAATGTTTGCATTTCTTCCAGCAAGAAAAGCCAGAGGATGACCAGGCAAAGAGGAGGAAAGGTGAAAATTGTAATATTCTAAGGGGAACGAGAAAAATAGCGACGTGGCCTACAAATGCATGCAACAGATAGCCAATAGAGATGCTCACCTGTACCCTACTGTCAATGTAGCCTAGGCTAAAATATGAAAGGACATGCAATGAATATCAATATTTTAAGGTCATGTTATCTGATAAACACAAAAAATAGGGTAACATTTTGCACTTTGCAATGGCACAAAATAAAAAAATTCTCTCAAAAAATTCTGTAAAATGAGTGCAAAAACATCAGCTAATGAAAAACTATGAATATTTAGTAAATCTGCTAACTTTATCACCATGAACAAATTTCTAAAAAAATAATTAAACAAAATTCAGTCATTTCTGTATATGAATATAATCCGTCCAGTTGTTGGTGTGTTCTACTGAGAAAAGCTTGACCAGACGGGTAGAGACACAACTGGGTCAGTCTGCTGCGATGGACACACACTATAACATATAACCACAGCTGTCTTCCTCGTGTCAGTGCAGGCTGTACCTGACAGACACTGCACAACCAGCAGATCCTTCTCTTCTTGGTGATAAACTGCACTTCACAAGCTCGCAGGATCAAATTCCAGCATGGATATGCAACCTTTCAGATACACTATGTATATGTATACGTGTATACATGTGTATATATGTGTATATGTTTGTGGCTAGCAGGCAGTAAGTCAGCGTGACCCAACATCAGCTTTTCAGCTGTGGTGCAGCGCTGCAGACAGCTGTGCCACAAACACGCTGCCGTGAATCACCGCGAGGGCCTTTTTCTTTAAGTCACATTCTGTACTTCAGCGCCCAGCACAAGGGATCTCTGTCAACTGCGATGAATACTTTTGGTTGGACACAACCCACTTTTTTAAGTGGCCAGCAAGAAATGGACAGAGCGTGTGTGTGTTGGGGGGCGGTGGGTGGGCTAATATACTATATATCCCTTTCCATTTTTACTCTAACTATACAAGAATAATGTGCTGGCTTAATTCTTTCCCCAAGTGATTTAATCCCCTGGTTTAGCACCAACAAGGAAATCGCATTAATAATTTCCCCAATTTTTCAATTAATCCCGCACCCAGTTTACCTCAAAGCAAATAATAAATCTGACACACTCTATATTCATGCTCATAAATACATCATGCATGTGCCCTACACAGTGTCCTCTAGTTATGTAGAACTGACATGATATTGCATTCCGTTGCTCTGTCTCACTCATTTTTCTCGTTATGACCCCCCCCCGTTCTCCAGTTGTTTTATTATTATTTACCACAGTGGCCTTTGGTAGAGCATTATAAATCGGAGTAATGAATTCCAGGCTCGGCCACAGCGCTGTCACACCGCTACAGCAGGATGTGTGGGCTCTTATTGTCGTCTGGTTAGCTTCACCTCCAGTCCATGGGAAACGGCGAGGGTTCAGCAGCTACCCGGCCTCGGCCCCAGATGGGTAAGGGAGGCAGTTTAAGGGCGCTGATGGATGCCATTGCTTTCATGTCAGCATGTAAGGGAGAGGTCGTTTATTGCCGGTTGCCTCGACCGGCCCAGAAGCTGTCAGCTGGGTTTTACTGGCCAATTAGTTTGCCCTTAGAGGAGAACTAGAGGCATAGAGGAAAACTGTAGAATCAGGCTGTAATCATTCGTGCGTGTGTGTGTGTGTGTGTACTGTAAAGGGAAAAATAAATGCTCTTGTTGAGCTACTACCCAGTCTGCCACAACCACTGTTCTATGAACAATCTGGACTGAATTTGGGAAAATACATCGGGCAGTTTTGGGGAAATCGTCTTGAGGGATTAAGACTCTCTGCAGAGGTTGCCTACGTCTCCGCAAATTCCGTTGAAGTACACCGATCCTTTTCGTTTCTAACAGTACCCTTGAATAAATATAGCACACTCCCGAGCTGAAAATAGACCTGCAGTCTTCTTGATATCTCGTCTTTCTTTGTTTCTCACCATTTCCTTGATCCCCTGTCACTTTTTCGCTGAAACCTACCAGAGACGTGGAGGAGGAAACGCAAGGACAGATCAGGGGACCTAATGCCAAGCGGCTTCTATATTTAGAGATGATCCTTTTGAAGTTTTGAAGGGCAAAAATAAGAGGCTGGAAGAGAAGAACGCGTTCACGTCCTGTCAACATCAGCAAGTTTTCTCGTCTGTGAAGGAGTGCCAAAAAACATCTTCTTCAAATTAAAGCAGATGAAGACATTACACTGTGCTTTCAGTGTATGCAAATATGAGCTATTTATAATTCTACTTTCTGTCTCTCTCTCTCTCTCTTCTTGTTTGTTTGTCTGTTCTTTCTCGTCGCCGTGTGTTTCTTGCAGAGCCAGTTTTTGGGGCCCGTGCAGACTTCCCACAGCAGCAGTTGGATGTGCGCGTTGACCTGGCCACGATGACGATGAAAGGCCTGTCCAGCAGCCGCGGCCACCACCACACGGTGACCTGCGACCCCTCCTACGACTCCATGACCCTGGGGCACCCGGATCGCCGGTCCTACTTCCTCAACCCGGGGGAGGCCCATCCCGCCGACCACCCGTGCTACAACCAGCGCAGCTCCTTCCCGTCCGAGTGCGGCGCCTACCCCGACCTGGCCAGCTGCACCTTCCCCCGCAGACATTACAGCTCCCACCACGAGCTGAAGGAGGAGTGCGGCGCTCTGGTGCCTTACACGGGGCCGGCGGGAAGCGGGGGAGGGGGCGGCGGTGGGAGCAGCAACAACCGCATCCCTTCCAACCTGCTCGAGCAGTTTGAGCGCCAGGCACCAGTGCGGCGCGAGGGCTACCACACGCTGCAGTACAAGCGCACGGCGGTGGAGCACCAGCGCAGCGACAGCCCCGGTCGAATCCGCCACCTGGTTCACTCCGTTCAGAAGCTTTTCACCAAGTCCCACTCCCTGGAGGGGCCCTCGGGGTCTGGAGGTGGCGGCGGCAGCGGTGGAGGAGGGAGCGGGAGGATGAACGGTAGCAAGTCCAGTCCCGACGACCCGCCCTCCTCCTCTGGCACCCTGAAGCACAGCAAGCGCAGCAAGAGCAAAGACCGCTCCAAGTCGGAGCCCAAGATGCGAACGGCCATCTCGGGCTACTGGAGCTCAGACGACACGCTGGACCGGGAGGTGTGCCTCTACCACCATCAGCACGGCGGCAGCGGCGGGGGCCCACCGTCCGGGGTCATGACCATGGGGCGCAGGCCGGACAAATCCCAGTCGCAGTACTTCATGGAGTCCTACAACACCATCAGCGCCCACTCCCTCAAGACGTCGCGCAGCAACAACGACGTGAAGTGCTCGACGTGCTCCGGGGGCGGCAGCGGGGGCGGCGGGGGCCTGCAGCTGGCGGGCGGGCTGGACGGCCAGCTGCAGCTAAAGAAGAGCTTGTGGTCTTCGACCCTCACGGTGAGCAGAGCAAGAGAGGTATACCAGAAGGCCTCGGTCAACCTAGATAAAGCTCTAGTGAAAGCCGAGCAGGGACGCACCTGCCACTTCCTACAGGTAGGACTGTTACAGCAGCACCGCCGCACGTGCATGTCACGCCTCATGCATCCTCCGGCGCCAGCTGCTCCACTCATGCTTCCATACCTCTGCATGCATCTGTGTTTGTTTGTTGTCTGCATCTGTGCGAGTTAGAGAGATTGATCAGGGCAACAGGCCAGACCCCCCATCTTGTCATTCCATGTATCGCCAGTGATTACCAGCGTCACGTCTCCCGGTATCATCATGAAACATTTTGCCAAAACCGCACGTCATCTGCTCCTCCTGTTCGTTTCCATGTGCATGGAGAAACATCCATATGTGAGCATGTGGACGTTTGTGCCGTTACTGACATTCTGTGCAATAGGGCTGAATTATTATAAGGAAAAACTGAAACATGATTTTTCTGGCAGACATTGAGATTTCGATTTCATTCTACAAGAATCACAGAAATTTACATCATACCATTAATAAAAAAACTAATCCTATAACTTTAAGGCAAGAATGAAAACTAAAGTCAAGAATTGATTGAGTTTGGGGTCACTTAGAAAATGGCACTGTTTTTTTTTACAATGAAGATAACTTTAAACTAATCAGAAATACACTCTATACATTGCTAATGTGGTAAATGACTATTCTAGCTGCAAATGTCTGGTTTTTGGTGCAATATCTACATAAGTGCATAGAGGCCCTTTTCCAGCAATTATCACTCCAGTGTTCTAATGGTATAATGTGTTTGCTCATTGCATCAGAAGGATAATGGACATTTAGAAAACCCTTGTGCAATCATGTTAGCACAGCTGAAAACAGTTTAGCTGGTTAGAGAAGCTATAAAACTGACCTTTCTTTGATGAAAGCAAAGTTTGAAGGAAAAAAAATATTAATTCAAATACAAATCATTATTCCTAACCTTGTCAATGTCTGGACTATATTTCCAGATATTTCCATACTATCTATGTCTTAACTTAAAGTAAAGTAAAAAAGTCTTTTAACTCAAAGTAGTGCAAGGTCAAGGAGGTGGCATGTACGTGTAAAATAGTTGACCGAAACAAAATCTGGGTTAGGAAACAAAAAAATCACAGTTTGACAATCTCGGGATCACGGTTTTCAATTTAACAGTGCACTATTTTCAATAGCACTATTTTCAATAGTGCACTGTGTGCTCACATTTACCCTCCCCATGCATTAAACTGATTTTACATCCTTTATCAGGAGCTTTTTTTTTTTTTTACTGTATACACGTACAGTCGAGCATTTTAAAGATACTGATTTAATGTGTTTACAGAGAATAGATGGATGAGTTGTCATATAGGACCTGTCTGCAGCTGCTGAGAATGAGGTTGTGGTGGTCACAGCAACATTGGTGTGTCTGAGTGAATGAATGTGTGCGCGCCTTATTCACAGCGAGTGTATAGAGTGCTACTATATTAGATCTGAGAGCACCAGAGGTGAGGAGACAAAGAATAGAATGAAAAACCACAGTAGTCATGCTGCACCTCGCACACATCCATGTCTGCATGGATGTGTGTGTTCAACCCACCCTGTCCCACTTCACTTTTTCTGTTCTGGAAAAGATAAAAGAGAGAAACAGCAGGGAGAAAAGCAGGTAGGTCTGTTCTGTAGTGTGTGTGTACTGTAGGAAAAGGACCAAAAGCAAGCAAACAGAGGAAGACTTTAATGGACAAAGTAAAAGGCAGCAAAGCGGAGTTTAAAAGACAGCATAAGTCCTGTGTGGCCGCGCATTTCAACAGCCTGAACAATGGAGTGAGCAGATCGAGGAAGGATGTGGTCGCCGTATCACAGCAACATTTCTCCTGCCCTAAAAGAGCCATCACTTTTAATTTTTTAAAAGAAAGACAACCAGGAAGAAAAACGGGCATTCAAGGAGAAAGAAAGTCTGACAAGTTAGCCTGCAGATGTTTTTTTTAATCCTTAAAACAACTTGTCATGCTATTTGCTACATCCGCTAGGATAGGATTCTTCATCTCAGTTTGTGGTGTGAATGAATGCCCAACTCTCTCATGTACATTTGCAACAGTCTCATGTCATTAACAACCATGACTTTATTTAATGTTTTTTTTCTCAATATCATTAAATATATTTATTTAACAGCAACACAGATGCAGTCTTTCCCAGCACAGTCTATACATTCCTCTGACTTCAGGGTCAGCTTAGTTTCCTAGCTACGCGCCGGTCTGTTGAATGATTCTTGTGCGCTTTTTTTTTTTTTTTTTCTCGTTTTGTATCTCATTTCTTTCACTTCAGAGCTGGTGCCCTAACAGCCACTCACATTGGGACCGCAGCGGTTCTGCTGAACAAAACCTCCTTTGTTTTCCCCACTCTCGCCATGTCTTTGACTCTCTCTCTCTTTTAGATTAAGGCTGGGAGATAGCTTTTAGCTTCCTTTTTTTTTTTTTTTTTTACCTTCATTAGAGTGTGTGAAAAGTCAGGCGAGCAGACAGAGGCCAGGCTACCGCAAGGTTTTGTCAAAACAATTAATTCCCCCCGCATTTGATATGCCGCATGCATCACAGGACAGACCAAAGAAGGCCTCAGGCATTCGCGAGCTTATGGTACGATCGAGCCAGACCCTGCATTGATACTGTTACCATTGCATGTTTTAAGGCAGGAAGTGCACTGTATGATAAAGGTATTCATTTCAGGGCAGGGGAGAAAATGTGGCAGCTTTCCTTGTATCTAATTTTATTCCTCTAAGTGCATCTGTGTGAGCTCTGAAGAGGGTGACACCTTCCTTACCTTATCTCCTCTCATCTCTACAGGTGCCTCAGGACGACTGGAGCGGTTTCTCGCCACTGGGGAAGGATGACGAGATCCCGTGCCGGCGGATGCGAAGCGGCAGCTACATCAAGGCCATGGCAGAGGAAGACAGCGGTGACTCGGACTGCAGCCCCAAACCCTCGCCCAAGGTCCAGGCGCGGCGGGCCAGCTACCTGAAGGCCACGCAGCCGTCCCTCACCGAGATGACCACGCTCAAGTGAGTGCGTGTTAGGGCTGTGTTTAAGGCATTGAAAACATATCAAACTCATGTGCACAGGCTAAGGGATAGGGATAGGGACTGGATTCGCAAATCAACCCCTGGGTTATGTCGTTTTTATCCTGCTTTGTGCCTTCTTCTGTACAGTATCGTATTGTATTCTTGTCAAGAATTAATAATGTTGTTGCCAGAAAAGTCAATCGATAACATGGCTTCAAAGAAATCAACAATGAGGAGTTCATTAGAGTTGAGTGAAGTAGTCGTCAACCAGAAGTAGTTCTAACACCACTTAAAAGAGCTACAGCGCCATCTAGCATGTTAGAGTCAACCAGGTCGCTGGCCATTATCCAAATTAAACAAACTCCATGTATATCTGGATTTTGGGACAAACCACCCGCCCAGTTGCAACGTCAAATTTGATGAAATCCAGTACAATCCTACCATGTGACCGCAATGATCGGCGAATAAATCTTATATAAAAGATTCTGCCTAATAAGTAGTATGTGGCAACCAAGGTCTGGAAACTTCTGAAAGAGGCTTTTGCTGGAAACTGGGTTGGCCCCGAGGACAGTAGTTGGAGAGACCAATTTGCATATCCTGGCTTTTAAAACAAATAAAGCATATTCAGTTTTGGCTGTGCGAAGGGATAATTTGTTGCCTGTGAGCCAGGATTTGATTTTCCTGAATTCATCACTGAGAGTAGCCTGAAGCCTATCCACGTCCTTGTCGGAGGACGGGATGGCAGAGTCATCGGGCTGACGGAAACGAGTTGACATTGCAGGCGGCATTTTGGAGGTCATTAATGTAAATTAAAAACATTAAAGGGCCTAAAACACCACTTTGTGGGACTCCATATGTTACAGATAAGGCAGCATAACCAATAACGAGTAAATGAGTCCAATACTCAAAGATTCTTCATTTCAAAGCAGAAAATCCCCCCATTTCCAAAAAACATTTGGCTTCTTTTTCTTGATAAATGACAATTTTTCTGCCTTTTGACTATTTAATCCACATATGTTGTGTACATGTGTTGTGCAAAAGTAGCAGCTGTTTGCCTGTATGTTACGTACCTGCTTCCTTTTTGTACATGAAGTTGACAAGTGTGCTGAAAGCCTGTGGCCAAACTGTGCAGTCTGAGTACAACAGACGGGAGAGATGAAGGAGGTGAAAGAAAAAGAGAAAAATCGTCAAACACGAGGAGATGGAAGCAGTCGGTGTTGCTCCAGCCTCTGCCCGCTAGCCGCCTGGCTTATGCGCAGGTCCCTGACCACAGCTTAATTACCTGTTCCTGGTTTATATCTCAGAAGCACAACTCTATTTTAGCTGGCCTCTGTATCTCTACGATAACACAAACACATTGAGCAGACAGAGCCGTAATTGAAAACACACGTCTGTTCATGCACTGGAAGCACTCTTCAAAAAATAAACGCTACGTTCTCCTAAAAATTAATTGTGGTTTGATAACATCATCAATACAGTTTCTTTCCCGCAGCATTTCTTTTTGAAGGTTCGGAGATTGAAAGATGGGCTTTTATCGAGATATTTTGTGTTGCGTAAGGCATTCTCTATGCAGCGAGTTGGTTTTTTTTTTTACTTTTTTTTTACACAGTGTGAGTTTATAAAATATTCAGCAGCATTAAAACACATCAAAACGGTTTCTGGCCTCACGCTGACAGCATCCTCCACAGTTAAGTCCACTGACTTCACACCTCTTTATTAACGAATACACCATTCAAAGCTTACTACAGAAGTAAGAATGTGATCCATACTTCTTTGTTATCTCATCAGGCAGTAATACGGGCAAGTGCTCTTGCATTGTGTGTACTCAAGTGTATCTAACAAAAGAATAATTACTGCGTGAATTGAACTGAAAGGGGAGTTTTGCTTTCATACAACCTGTTTTTTTTTAAGTTTTAAACATGAAACAGACAAAACCTACAAAAATAAAACCCAGGTGACGTAATTTAAGTCTTAATGTAATATTAATCTTCATCCGATGAAGATATTGAACATCATCCTGCAGTGACACAGTGCATTTGGGACACACGTCTTATATTTCAGCAGAGGGCTGTGACTGATTAGCCGTGTAATATACAGAGATGAGAAGAGCGCCAATGGGTGCTCACTCATTGTTACTGGTTGCGCAAACACACGCACACACTTATGCAAGTGGCGCAGCTTGGGGCCCGCTAATGACTTGAATCTGGCCTAAGGAACGCCATCATCGTCTGATGGAACCCAGTGGAACAAGCCAAACTGCAGCACTGCACATTGGAGTGAGGCAGGAGCAGCTGACATCTTTGTGTTCACACTGGGACGATCTGTGTCAAACTCCGCGATGATTAAATAATCAGCTTTGTTTTTCCATATGTTTCGAGGAGCGTTTTTGTGACCATCGTGTCCTTGGCTGGCGAAGGATTGCTAACCTCCTTCCTTATTAAAACGCATAGCGAATAAAGCCGGTACGTAAACAGCCGGGATTATTCCTGGCAGACAAAGAAGCCCAGAAAAAGAAATGACATCCTTTCACTCACTTGCAGCTGTCTTTCTTTTTCCTGCAAATTAATTTATTCCTGGCCTAGATTTGATAATGTTTGGGTTTTTATGTCAGTCAACCTGAATAACAGGTTAGCAGTAATCCGATCTCCATCTATCTCTCCAACCACGGTTGGAAGACTCAGACAATGTGAGAGGAGGGGATGGTGAGAGAAATAAGAAAGGGGAGAAGGCACAAGGAGGCTTGAAGGAGTTGGGTAGAGAGTGCGGAAGCCGGAGGAACGACAGGAAAGCGAAGTGAAGCAAAAAGTGAGCTGACGACGAAGAAGACAGTTGACAAGAAAAAACAGATCTAGGATTACAAGAACACCCGGCAGAGAAGCGGAAATCCGCTGACAGCAGACAGCCGTGATCCCTGACTGGCAGAGAAAAATGTGTTCATTAACGTCACTTGTTCCACAGAGCTGACCTCTCACATTAGGTTGCGCTGATTACAGAGTAGGTCCGCCATTGAGTTTGCCACAATAGCCATCAATGGTCCTGCGAATAATCAGCCCCGCAGGGAAATCAGGGACTGATGTGGATAAAGATAATGATGTAGGTAGATTCTTCCTCGATTCCTCTGTGCATCACACACAGTCAGACTCCAGGTGGCTGATACAGATGAATCATACTAAACTCTGAGGTTTGGGATGTGATTTCATTTTTTCTCTAGGGATAAATGACGCACCTTCTCGGCTCTGTCTTCAGTCCGCTCAGGAGAGTATGGAGCTACAGAGGGATAATAGGAGATGTGACTGAAAATGTTGTCATACAAAGTAGTTGGAATACATTTTTATTTAACTGATCTCAAGTTAATACTGAAAGGGACATTTGATATTAAAAGGAACATTTGACACCGAAAGGGACAGTTAATACTGAAAATGGACATTTGGCAGTGAAAAGGAATATTTGACAATGAAAGGGACATTTAACACTGAAAATGGACATTTTGCACTGTAAGGGAACATTTGACAACCAAAAGGACATTTAATACTGAAAATGCACATTTGGCATTGAAAGGGACATTTGTCACTGAAAGGAACATTTGACACTAAAAAGAATGTTTAACATTTTTGGAAATACAAGTCTTGCTGTTCATGCTGAGGGTAAGATTTGAAGATTAATCCCATTTCAGCACAGCCCAGCACCAGGACTGGAAACGAGCGGAAATGACTACCGTGGCTCTGTAACTTGTTTGTTAGAGTGATCAGTGATAAAAATGCATAGCGTGAACTAACAGTGTGGCTTTGCGGGGAGGTTAAAGTGCTGGACTATTTCTTTGCCAGCCACAGTTGCCTCCTCGAGTCTCAGCTGGTTGCCTGGCAACCACATGTGACCACAAGACTCCAGGCAAGACTCCCATAACCTTGAAAGTAAAGCTACTCCATTTTATTAGTATAACTGTCTGTATTATTTATTCATGTATTCAATCAAATAGGACTGCAATGACTATCATGAACTCATTATAATCTAAAGAATACATTCTCAATCAATTCATTAATCATTTGGTCAATAAAAAGTAAAAGGAATAGTGAACAATTTAGTCCAAAACCCAAATAATTTCTTATTTATTCTATTTACTGTCATTTTTTGTATCAGAAAGCAAATACATGTATTCAGATTTGAATTTTATTTATAGAGGGTACATTTATTTATTTAACTTTTGCCATTCTATCAGGAAAATAAATATATTTAAAAAACACAGCATTTGTTCTTCCTGTCAGAGAGACACTGTATTAAATATGCATTAAAAGCAGAGCGCTGCCACTAGACGCCTCAATATGAAAACCTCTGAATGAACTGTGTTGATAAAACAGACGAGCAAGCGTGAGTAACCGCTGAAAGACTTCGCTTTTACGCAGCGGCTCCAGGCTCTGCGGGAAGCCGGTTTGGCAACACAGAGATGTGTGTTTTTTTTTTTAAATGAGTAAAAGAATTGTTCAAAATCATTTATTCCCATCACAAAAAAACCCTTTCTGTCCTTCCACTACCCTGTTTCTAGAGTCATCCACCTCCTCAGTCCTCCATTCTTGCATCCAAGAATGAGTAATCTAGTTTGCTTTGCTGTGGTAACCACGCTCTAGGAGGAAAGGAGGAAATACATGATTAGAGCAGACCTGACCTGGAGGCAGAGTCCAAAGAGAGAGTGTGTGTGTGTGTAGTATCTGTCTGTCTGTATGAATGTTTTTACATACCCACAAGTGAAAACGATAGACAGAGTGTGGAATAAAGGAAGTGTCGGACCATTCCACCTCACACATAATAGGAGAATAAACTGTGTCTCTGGTTACTAGGCCGCGGTGTTCATCGGGAGCAAAGCGAGTCCACTTTTTTTCATTTCCCCCGATTAATGAATTATTTAGCTCGCCTCCCAACTGCTGCACAACCTACACTCACACATCCACTTTTTCACACGTACACAAACACTCGCATCCATAGGCGCGAAGCCCGCTGAGTGATCGGATTGGAGCCAGTGGGGAGCTAATGAGACACCTATTCATCTTCCTTCGGAGACGGGATGTGTTTGTCCATATGCGTGCAGTTTGTTGTCGATCTGTAGGTCTCACTTGTGTCTACGTTTGCACTCTATTCTGTAAACCTCGCAGGCACACGTACACTCGTCCTCTTCTGACATGTGCTCAAGGGTTCTCACTTTTAAGTGTTTTAGAAAGTGCTTAAAATATGCTTCAAGGACAGACTGCCTAAGCTACTGCGAGTTTTTTCTCAATAGTTCTGTGCTCCTTGATTAGATAAGGGTGTCTCCTGAAGCAATTGTGGATCGATCCGTATCTTTGGGTTCATACGCGCTGCCAAGTACTTTGCAAGTACCTTCCCTCACTCCATTTTCATTGCTTTATCTCCCCTTTCTGGTTTCTCCCTCCCCCCTCTCTATCTTGTTTTGTTTCTCACCTTCATCCAAGTCCCTTTTTTTTTCTCTACTTTGACATTTTCATCTTTTATTTGATATCTTTTTCTCTCTTTCCTTCCCTCCCGTGACAGGATTTCCACAGAGCACTCGCCCAAGCTGCAGATCCGGAGTCACAGCTATCTGCGGGCGGTGAGTGAGGTTTCCATCAATAGGAGTCTGGACAGCTTGGACCCGGCAGGGCTTCTGGCCTCACCTAAATTCCGCTCGCGAAACGAGAGTTACATGAGAGCCATGAGCACCATCAGCCAGGTCAGTGGCACCCAGGGGGCCCGCGCCTTTCTGCCATCAGCCCTTACACCTCCACTGCTATGTCCAATAAGGTCGTGCAGGAGGGAGGAAATCCCATCCGTAGCCTTCCTAAAGCCGGGAATTAATATTCAGGTCACCATCCGGCAATGTATGCACTCTACGAAATCCCCCAATCTACGAATTAGTTTATTCGTCTGTGTGCTGTTTTCCGGAGCTCTGATGAATACAGGCGTGTTCAAATTGGCTAATTAAACAGTCGGGCATGCAGAAAACCCACTTATCCCCACCGTTACCATAATATATTATGATAAAAGATGAAAAACAAAAACTAAAATGCAGCCATCGTATGAATTTTATGATTAACTGCAATGGGGATTGGTTTCAAATGAAGAATAAAATAATCACTGTATTTGATCTTTATAGAACATATTGAAGATTTGACCAGGAAAGAGTAGAAACACTACATTATGTTGAGTGACAGGGAAACTTAGTTTACCTTTTTCTCCAGGGTTAAAGCCGATAAAAAATCCCCTTTTAAGCTTAGATGCAACACTTTGCCTCGTCGACTGAATGAAGGACCCTTGAGACATCCCTTCAAGTCATGGCATGGAGCAGGCCCAGAGGAGGGTGACACAGTGGACCTGGCATCTGTAAAAATGCCACTGACTGAAAGGAGGTGCTGCTAGACTTTATCTCACTCACACACTCTCACATTCGTGACACGTGTGTCTATAGAGCGGGAGCGGATGTACGCAGGAAAAAGAAACGTCAGGGTCCAGAAACCTTTCTGACTCCAAGCTTTACAGTATATGCTCACATTCGTCCGACTGGACACTCACTCTCTCTCTCTTTCACTCTCCACACTGACAAACATCCAAGCCAACAAGTGTTAGTCTCTGGCCACATCCCATTCCTAATAATCTGCTCCCTGTGCGGTCTTGCAACTTGTTTGGAGCTGCAACTTTGTCAAAAGGCATCGGATTTGTCAAGAAAAAGCCGAACGGGGGCAACTTAAAGGAATGGTATGCAGCAACCCGGTCTGTGCTCACTCATCCAGTCTCTCCTCACAAGCCTGTAGCATAAAGACACTGGTGGTTTGAAGACTACTCGGTCACCTAAAACCCAAAACTGCAACGGTGATTATAGTTTGATTCCTCCAGTCGCCTTTGAATTCCAGTCGTCACTTCCTGATTCTCCCTTTAACGGCACTTGTAGTAATTCAGTTTATAGTATGGCCCCCTTTTGGAGTTTTTTCCTACAGTGATTCCTCCCCCTCTGCACTCCTTGGACATTATTTTATTTGTATTAAATGAAGAAAAGAAAGAAAAAATATGAAATCCCATATATAGCCTAAAGCTACACATGGCAGCTTGGAAATTTGACAAGTTTAAATACCCACGAGAAGTATACCATTTATATCTGTGTATGTATTTTATTTGGGACACACTCTAAATTTCAAATAGATCAATTACAACTTATATAATAGAAACAATGTAATTTAATATCTGTAAACTGAAGCTGGTCTGTGATACTTTTTTAGAAAGATGATCCCTGCAAATTCAAAGGAAGTGAACCTATTTGTGTCCGTGTACTTGTTACCACTCAGTCAAGCTAATACAATGTTTCTACATTAACTTTATTTGGGGAAGACAAACAACAGAATTTACTTTTAACCAATATGGTAAATCTGTGCCCCTCAAATTATGAGAAGAATTTAAATCCTTCTTTTCAGTGTCCAGTTTGTGATTTACATGTGTGTACCTGAACCTGCTGCCTAGTGAAGCTTTAATCAGTGGTACAGCTCCGTAACACTGAATCTTATTGAACTAAAAGTCGTTTCCCTCCATGTGTTGCACTGTGCTGGTGTGCACCTGTCCATTTTCATTTTCCATTTCCCGTTCATCCTCTATCCGTGGCTGTGTTTTTGCGTGCACGTACTGTACGTCTGCGTGTGTGTGTCCCCTCCTTTCCCAGGTGAGTGAGGTGGAGGTGAATGGGCAGATCGAGGCCGTGTGTGAGTCAGTGTTCAGTGAGATGGAGTCGCAGGCGGTGGATGCCCTGGACCTGCCCATGCCCGGCTGCTTCCGCATGCGGAGCCACAGCTACGTGCGTGCCATAGAGAAAGGCTGCTCCCAGGAGGAGGAGGAGGGGTGCGTGGCGCTGGGCAACAGGAGGAACCACTCACCCCCGCGCACCACCACCACCGTCAGAACCATCCAGAGCAGCACAGGTCGGTGGGAAAACGCGGTTAACGCATGCAGACTCATGTGCATGAACGTGTATGAACATACAGGATGTGATCCATTATAAATTGATATTATGTGCACAGACAATATATGTATTATAGATGCGCCTTGTGTCTTAAGTTGTGCAGCATTTGTACCACGTCGAGAAAAATAAATAAATTAGTACATGACGGGAGACCATCCTGGTTTAGAGTCCACCTGAAACCCTATTAGATCACATATATATATATATATATATATATATATATATATATATATATATATATATATATTTGCAAAAAATAATTATAAAAGATCCATTTCTCTGTATTTTCATATCAAAATTCAATGACATTTCCTTCCTGACTGACTTTTTTTGTCATCTCGCCCAGAGCAATTTCAATCAATTCATCCACCTACCAATCAAGACGAGTAGTGTTATGTCTATTTTTCAATTGTCCAATCAAATTGCTCCCTACGTTATGTCCCACCTGGATACACTGTTTATGCCGGAAAGATGTCATGACACAGATGTTAGATACTCTCCTAATGCTGTTTCAAGCAGGCTTATAGGTTGGATATTGGATCAAAGGTACATCAAACAAATCCTCTCTCTTTTTTATTATTAATTTTCTTGTCTTGTAATGAGTATATTTCATGAAGGAAAGAGATGCCTTCTGACTGCACAGGCAGACCCCTCTGCAATATTATCCATCTGACCCAGTTTCCCCTCACAGATACAATTTGATGAACGCAGAACTGTTTTTCCCACATAAGAGCTTATTTGAGCTGTAAAGCTCAGTAGCTGTTGGGTCTTATTTTAGCCCTCTTGTGTGCCTCATGGTCTGGAGCGCTTGGCTTTCCAGCATTACTGCATGCAGTATTGATGCTGAGTGGTGCTGGCATCCAGCAATGGGTGCTTCTGTGTTTCTTCCTGCAAACCCAAATGTCAGTGTGCACGTTGAGTCACCGTCGCCTGACGCACACACGGGCTTTCTCCATCATTCTTCTTTACTTACACCAATTAACAGACAGCGTTTTCCACCCCAAACCTGGCCGACAAGGTCACAGCCAGCTAATTAAACACATTTACTGCAAATTAGAAGAACGGCTTTAATGGTTCGATCAATTCAAACGGTTTGACATTGATTCTCTGCAAACATGTATTTAATGCCGGATGAAGATGACTTCCTCTGTCATATTTCCTCCTCCGGTTAATGAAATGTGAAATATTAAGTTACAGCCCATTATTTTCCTCATCTTACATCTATCGACAGTCCAGTGTTACAACACAATTAAAGGCGGAGGAGGATCCAGTTGATTGTGCTGTTGTGTGGTGGTAGATATCGATCTATAAAAGGAGACTGATAAGATGCGGAGGGGGACATATGGAGTTCCTTCCCCTGAGGAAGGAAGAGATAATGAAGGCCATCTATCAGGTGGATAGTTGTACAGCCTGAACTCCGGTTTCCCAGCTAGACAGCTGCACCGTGGTGTTACTTGCACATATGAAGCAGCTACTCTCTTTCAATTTCTCCCAGCTGTGTCACACACGGAGCAGAGACAACTTTCTTTGTCTATAATCATTTGCTGATAATGAAAACATAGCACATTTCAACCCATGCCAGGTAGAAAGAGGTGCGTGTGTGGCTTACACGTCAGCAGCAGTCGTCTCACAGCTGTTGGTAATTTAATGAAACTCCATTTTTGGCGCCTGAGTTTGTCACATGATGAATGGATATCACGGAAGTACAGAGCTGAGATATTAGTCTGCTGTGGTCACCGATGATTCCAATTAAGGGCAGTCCTCTGATTGGCCAGGGACAGGTCTCCGCGATTGGCTGTTGGCTTCTCCTGACCCTTGACCGCGATTCGCTGCCGACCTTATTGCATCCCGGGAATCAGCCGCAGCAGAGGCTGAAACGGGCGAGACGGGGAAAGTGGGAGCGAGTGATGTATTATAAGGTGTTGTGGAGAGCAGTTCACGGTGGTCGGTGGCGAAGGTAGCCGATTGCTTCAGATTACTGTCATAGTTGTACTACTGCGCAATTCATCGCCTCCTTAGATCTTCACCACTGAGTCGTCAGTCACTGTAATTAATTAGCTACCTCTCCTTTTTCTCCTCCTGGGGGACGGCCGTGATTGAAGAGGAGAGGAAGAGAGAGCGACTGGAAGGAGAATAAGAAAAGATCTCAGTCTGACTATAATTTGCCCGTCTCACGTTCCACCTTTTTAACACATGCACATTCGTGTCATGTAGGCGTTGCAGTAATTGGCATTTTCTGACTTTTACATACTGTTCACGCGGTGTAAAAAACAGCATGGGTCTCAGGCGGCCTCAGACCCCTTCAATTAAGTCCTGAAAAGCAAAAAGATGAAGCATATTATTTCTACAGAGACTGTACAATTTATGTCTATTAGTGCTGTCAAAATTAATAATTAAGATATTTTCATTTAACATACTTCCTTTTTGTTTATTCTCTATTATAACTTTAATTAGGTTTTATTAGACATGTTTAGACAAAAACATGTCATTAGGAATAAGATATATCAGGCTTGGGGTGAGGTTATTATTGGTTTGGTTTTGCACAGGAAATACAAAAAATCATCAGGCTTCATACTTCAAAAACAGTGGATCCTACATTTCCCATGATGCAACTGAACAGCATCTTCCCCACTGCCTGTTTGCCTTCACTTAACCAACCATGACTGCAATCATATAACCCAACTTTAGATGACTGTTCTTGTACAACATGCATTATATAATCTTTTATTTATTATATTCATCTGCACTCCTATACATAAAGCAACTCATAACTGACAACGCAGTAACTTTCTGCCAAATAAACATCCACCGGAAAGGGGGTTTGCTTTCTCATTTCTGTCATTCAACAATGCAGAAGACGCAAACACACATACTACACACACACACACACATTCATAAATTTCACAGGAAATCAGCCGGGAGCCCAAAGTGAGAAGTGAATACGTTGTTGGGGTGAATATCGCATGATGTTTCTGAAGGACGGTTCACGCACCAAGTCTAGAAAAAAAAAACAGCCCGCACTTATGCTTCCCACTCCTGCTTGTCTCTCTCCGGCAAACCGCCAAAACACGCGCACAACGTGGAGAGGAGAGACCGATCAGCTTCCACACTTACTGCTCTCCAGTTTGCCCGCTGTGCCGCTCCAGCCCATTATTATTGATGATCTTTTTAATCCAAAGGAAGGAGACCGAAGTGAGGGGCCGTCCTTTGATCTCTACTCTTTGAACGTCAAGTGGCTGCGGCAGCTATTGACTGCCTCTCTGCCCACTCAAACTGGCACACGCTAACCGGCACATCAAACACACACACACACACACACACACACATATATATCACTATTGCCTTAAACAGACATGTTGGCCTAGACATCATCTCCTTTGGATCGGTTTAACAAAATCTGGAGCGGATCCCCTTTTCTAAAGCTTGGGAAAATCCATAGCAATCGGTTAATGTGAGGATTTTACTGCCTCTAAGCCCTGGCTCCTCCACCCTGCGTCGTCTCCAGTTAACATATTCATCACCCCTACTCTCCGCTTTGTCCTTCCTTTCCTTGGCTTCTGCTAGATCCCCTGCCTTTTCACAACAGCTGTTAGATGTGGGGATAAATCAACCTGTTGTTTCACTAAGAAGAATAATTGACCTTCAATTAGAGAGAGAGTCTTAAGTCTGGGAAATGTGCCATCGTTTCTGTTTCTCTTTCTCTCGCCCTCAGTCTCGCTGGCTCACTGACCCGCTGTGTCAATTATCCAACCTCATTTTCCCAGCATCTATTTTTCAGAGGTGCTGAGGGATCGGCTGAAAAGAGTTGCTTTCTTCCCCCTAGCTCATGTAATAGGCTACAGGACCATGTTTAATTTAATGGCTGTGAGTTTCCTACAGCTAGGAACAGAGCCCAATAAAGTGTTCTTTAAGTAAGCGTTGGAGGCATGCTTGTGGCTCATTTTGCTGATGGTCTTCCTTGACAAACACTCAGTAGAGTACCACCTCTTCATTTAATCTTCTGACGCAGCCCTGGCCTCATTTCCCTCTCTGCTCTCACTGTACTCTCCGGAGTAATTAAGGAAACCGAAAAAAAAATGTCATAACACCGTGCGACAGCGCGGATGGAATATCAGCTTTGTTGAAGATGTTTTTGTGGGAATCCATTAAAAAAAAGGAAAGCTTCCAAACTAACTGTAATGTCAAAAATCATACCTGTAGGTACTGAGCTCTGATTGAAGGTGAGCCTTCCCCTTAGAAGGGGAAGTCATTTTCTATAACCACTTATTACTCATTAGGGTCGCGGGGTCTGCTGGAGCCAATCGCAGTGCATTACAGGCAAGAGGGAGGGATACACCCCAGATGGTCGCCAGCCTATCGTGAGGCACACACACCATTCACTCACACACTCACACCTTTAGGCAATTTAGAGTCTCCAATTAACCTCAACATAATTTTGGAATTGTGAGCTGCAGAACCTGGAGAAAATCCACACAGACAGGTCCCAGAGCAAAATCTTGACCTGTGACCTTCTTGCTGTGAGGCAACAGCCCTAACCACTGAACCAACATGCCACCCTTGCATAGTGGAGCTATACCATCATACCAAAATGGGCCGATGAGCAGTTTGAATCCCTCAAAAAAAAAAAAGGGTTTGTTTTTCAACATTTTCCTGATGAATTTCCCTAAACGTGTATAGAGTGACTTGGACTAAAATCCTCAATAATGCTCCTTTAAATCTGGAACACTAATGGCCTTATGAAATGAATGTAATTCATTGCAGTGTTTGCAGGCTTTTACTCTGTTGAGATCACGGTGTCACCAGCTCCTCGGTACAGAGCAGGATGAAATAAAGCCTGTACAACACTGCCCCCAGGGGCTCGGTGTAACACAGCACTCCACCTCTGCCCTTCCCTCCCGTGGTAGTTGCATGAATGACTCGCATGGAGACTACCAGACAGCCTCTTGACCCAATTAACAATGCTGGCATTTTTCCATAAGTGCCGTTTTTATTTTTTTCCAAAGGGAGCCTTTGGGGGCGAATGTGTCTGGATTCCCCCAGTGCTCTAAATATAAACGGCAGAGATGGAAACCACCCCAGTCCGGTCAAATCAAGATCATGCCAAGTATTCGACCGGATCACGCCTCCCACCTTCACCAGCCCACGCAGATTTCTAAGAATAAAGCTGAAATGTGTTCGTCATGTGTCAAGTTGGGTTACGTTACAGAACCAGGGATTCTCCGTGCGTTATCATGTGTTTTGAGAGGGTCCCCTGTTAAAGCAGCTTTGAGGATGGCAACAGGTGAAAGGTCCCTGTGGCAGCATAATACTGGCCCGGTCTATGTTTCTGTAATCCACGTTGCTGCAGTCACTTCCTGAGGATTGATTGATATTCCTGTTAACAGACCCTAGGCCTGTATGAACGCATGAATAAAGTACAACCGAGGTATTGTATGCTGCCATTTAATCTGCCCGGTGGCTCTGAGGGTTCATATCCGCAATATGACATTAAAAAAAAGGATTAGATACAGATCTAAATTGGTGTTATAAAAATTGTTTCATGCAATATGAGCAGACTGTGACCTCTGCAACCTGATCTTAACCCCACCAAACCCTATTGTAAAAAAGAATATCAATGATGTTCTTGGATATAACCATTATGAGCAATAATGGTAAAAGAATAGCAAGGGATAACAAGTCAGTGCCCTTTGGCTATGAAAATGCAAACTTTGATTTACTTCAACCACAAGGTGGCAGTTATTACTGACTGACTTGAGTTCTATCTAATCATTTGTTTGGCTGAACATCTTTGCATATTATTCAGTGTAATGATCACTGCTTCTGCTTTGATGTCGCTACTGAGTAACAAAAAGTGTGAGTTCATGTGAGCCTTTAAAATAAAGTTCAGCTTATTTATACACTATAAATACACTGTGTATTTAGAGTGTGTCATCACCTAGAAAATGTGAGGTACTTGTACTTTACTTGAGTATTTCCGTGTGATACTATTTTCTACTTCACTACAGCTTTAAATAATTTTAGATAGAGATTTGACATAAAATAACATATTTTGAGTTTGAGTTTATTGATTTAAAACAGGGACAATGCAATCAATGAACATATATTTGTAAATATGCACGCTAATAAATAATAAAGATAATAAAATAATTAGAAAAAGAATAAGATCAATCTAATATAAAATAGATTAGAACATTAGAAAAGAAAATAATTAGAAAAAGAATCTTAATGTGATTAAAGTGCAGAGGGCTGGAATGTTCAAATGTTATACAGTTTAATTCTAATTTTAATTCTTACACGTATATATAACATGATGCAGTACTTTTACTATTAATGTCTCCACTTTGATTAAATACAAAATTAAAATGCTTACTTCTATAATGATATGACACAATTTGTACAACGAGTACTTTTAGTTTTGATACTTTAGGTACATTTTGCTGATAGCAGCTACTTCTGTGCTTTTACTTTGGTGACATTTTAAATTCAGGACTTGTACTTATTGAATATTTTAACACTCCGTCCACCACTTCTGCTGAATTGATGCAATAGAAAAAAGCAAAAGAGAGAGAGAGACTAATAACAAGTGAAATACCGACATTACAAACACAAAGTTATACAGAGATGACATTTTAAGGAGAGTTCGGTGTGAGTCTGAACGGGACCGTCCCACCAGAGAGCGGAGTGAGTTGTGAAGTGTGTGTGGGTTTATGTTTGTGTGTGTGTGTGTGGGGCGGGGGGTGCGATCAAGGCGCGTCCACATCCTGACATAAGATCCAATATCGTCAGACTGAAAGAGGAAAAGAGGGAGAGAGGACTCATCCTGTCATCTCATATCGGCTCAGTCGGTGCTTTGCGGGACTCTTTGCGGCGCTCATGTCGTTACTTGCGTGTTTCTACGGCGTCCTGCACGGCATGTGCGACTACTGGATCCGCTTTTGTGAGTAAAAGCCGCTGTTGTGTTGCTCTGTTGTTTGTGAGTGGGGCTGGCATGATGACCGACGGCTGCAAAGCGGCGTCGGGCGAGGCGCCGCAGGAAGTCGGTCGGTGTAGCCTTCACAATAAAAGTCATGTTTGTCGGTTGAACAAGTCGAAAGACGCCAAAAAAAAAGAACATTTTATCAGGCACAAGGCGGAGCCAAAACGTAACCCCAACACATCTTATTAACATCAAATAGGGGTGTTTAAAAGCCTGCACCAATGCCCGCAATGGGATTTGGCCAGCCTGTTAGCATACATTTAAAGTGCGTCACCGACTTTTACTTTGAAAATACCGACCGGAAGTTGGGTTTATATTTTAAGCAACTTGACACTGAATTCATAAGCGCCCATCCCTGTGTTTCTGCTTATTCATGCCTCAAGTGAAAATGGACGAATAGAAGAACATAAAAATAAGAACAACTCAAATTAAACTAAATTAAATTACAAATATAAGGCTATAATCAGTGTCTGACATATATTTAATAGTTTGATGGTGAGGTTTGGACACACCTTCTTATTCACTTGAATGAGAAAAGTGTCTGGTATTGTATCTGAACTAAGGATGGACTGTTTCTTTTTTTTTTCTTAATTAAAGTTTTCTAAACTAGATTGAAATACTTTCTTCATTTCAAAATCATTTTATCCTTTTTACTTTTCCCTCTATGGAGTCATTCGCGGCCTCTGGCTAACAAGTTTTCAACGCGGATACTTTATCAAATAAAGTATCCGCCATCTCCCATCGCCTCTGCGACTTGTTTCCCTCCAAACTGGAAAATGTGCATGGATACTCAGACCTCAGAGCTCATGGTAGCCGGGAAAACGTTGAACACCTTCCAACTTCCAGGCTATTTTGGTCTAATATCTCTGATGGGGGTGCGACAGGTGTGGCCTGCATCACCCAGCGCCGCGCCTGGCACAGCATCACAACATGGCCTCCGCAGGATCCGGTTATTTAGGTCAGACCCGCGGCCCCTCTGGAAACCAGAGTTCACGGGGGTTCGCGCCGGACTCATGTGCTCGTTAGAGCGAACATCAGCGGAGGGCAGGGGAGCAAAACGCTGAGCCTCCCCCCCCCTGCGGGCCTGACAGGGGGAAAAAGAGCTCGCTGCCACTTACCGGTTCGAGGCCTGGTAGTTGAAGGGCCCCTAACACCCGGCTGTGTGACAGACGAGCGCTTCCATGGCCCCACGTCACCAACCAGCCATCTGTGTGTGCGACTGAGTCATGCATACACTCCAGCTTATGCTCCCCACTGATGCCAGCTACGCCGCTCGCCCGCTCACCTACGAGCATTCTATTTTCAGCCCGAGGGCCTCATGAGCTCGACACGCCACAGACACACACGTCTCTCTGATCGGGCTAGGGCTATAGTCACGTGTGGCCGTATGAGCATCATGTACACTAAGCCGCTCATATGAGCTGGAAGGGGTTCAGCTGTTGGCATCCGGGAAGTCTCTATGGCGACACTTAATTATCAAACCATAACTGAAGCACTTCAATTATTTTTCTTCATTGCTTTAATAATCCATGTTTTTTTTTTTTTTCATTTCTTAGTTTACTATGTCTGCACGCTCATACTGTGTTCTCCAGCTGAATCCCATTACTTTCTTCTTGCGCTTCCTACTTCACCCTGAGGGCTCATTAGTTTCCCCCCGTTTCATTCACAAATTGTTCCAAACTCATCAGCGGTGGTTCGCAATTCTACCTGAAATATGCTTTCTCAAAGGCATGAGCTTAATTTTTTTTTTTTTTTTTTTGAAGTGGCAGCTGTTTAAATGTATCAGTATTTAAACCGATAGTGTAGTAAAAAAATTATTATTCCCCGGATGCTTTTTTCTTTCTTTTTTTTTTTCCACGCTTTACAATCTGGTTTCACATCTTTACCTGGATGTACAGTACAGGCTAAAAGTTTGGACACACCTTCTCATTCAATGTGTTTTCTTTATTTTCATGACTATTTACATTGTAGATTCTCACCGAAGGCATCAAAACTATGAATGAACACATGTTTATGGTGTTATGTACTTAACAAAGAAAGGTGATATAACTGAAAACATGTTTTATATTCTAGTTTCTTCAAAATAGCCACCCTTTGCTCTGATTACTGCTTTGCTTCTTGGTATTATCTAGATGAGCTTCAAGAGGTAATCACTTCATAGTTGTGCCTTATCACTGTTTAATTGGTGGAATCTCTTGCTTTATCAATCAGAGCAAAGGGTGAAGAAACTAGAATATAAAACATATTTTCACTTATTTCACCTTTTTTTGTCAAGTACATAACTCCACATGTGTTAATTCATAGTTTTGATGCCTTCAGTGAGAATCTACAATGTAAATAGTCATGAAATCTGAATAAAATGAGTCATTATGGCTACTTAATTACATTATTTTGGTCCTTTGTGAATGTACAGGGCCCAGGCAGCTGTTGTATCACATTTGTAAAGGTCAGAGAGCTGTTTTCTGACACACACAGCTGCTTGACTATAATGTGTTAATCAACATGTACTCAGTTGAAGCATTGTTCTTAATTCACTAGGTGATAATGTACCTTTGGAAAGGCTTTTGAGGGTTTTGACACAATGCTTAGGTGGATGTTTTGAGTGATAATGTTGCAGGTTATTTATAAGCTTGCATTGTCAGGCACATTATAATATATATCCAGTTACCTCTGTGTGACTGCTGGGGTCTAACTGAGTCATATATGAGCTGTGTGATATCCTCCCATCTCTCTTGATTCAATGAGGCTTCATCTGAGTATGTTGTTAGTACCAAAGCATATTCCTGAGTGCCACCCCCCCCCCCCACTCCCCTTTATCTATCTCTCCATCATACACAATTATCTAATCATAATTTCCCAGCAACCCTCTCTTTTACCAGGTGCCCCCTTCTATCTTTCATGCTGTCATTTTTTTTTTTTTTTTAAAAAGGCAATTATCATTAGTAAAGCTCAGCTGATGAAACACTTGCAGGGTAAAAGAAGGCCCCTTAAATTAATTCCAGATTTGTAGTAATCCACCTAATAAAGCAGAAAAGAGACAGAACAAAGATAAAGAGGTCAGGGGAAAATATGGTTGTTAATTAAAGCCGTTAAAGTGTAAATCCATGAAGATTTACACTTTTTGAAGAAGGAGAGGAGTTTCTCCTCCTCACTAAACCACTTTGATGTTTACTTTCTGCTCTCTGCTTCAGCACCAAAAAGTCTACAGTTGTTAAATATATTTTAGGATTATCTAGGAAACAATCATCTGTATGTAAACAGATAATATCATCAGTGTAACTTGTCAGCCAAGATTGTGTAATGAATAAAACTGAGCATTTTTCATTCCTTATTTCCCTTTATAAAAAGATGGACGCTGTAGACACTCTAGGAAACAACTAGACAAATAGACAAAAAAATCCTTGATTGATATTTGATTGATAAAGTGACAAAGCAGTGAAGGCAGCTTTTTAGTCGTCCACTTCTACATGCTTATGTAACCTTGTGCAAGTCAATTTGAGACTTTTTTCCTTTTAAACGATGGAGGAAACACTACTTGGTAGTTGCTTCTGATGCCAATACTGCCTACAATTAGGGAAATATAGCCGTGTCATTATGTCGGTGAAAGTGCTTCAACTTCTGGAACTCGGTGTTCATTTTGACAAGGATTTTTTTTTATTTAGCCATAGTTGCTTATATACAAATAATATTAAGTTAAAGTAACATTTTAGTTGTTTTGTTTAGTTTTAGTCACAATTTAGTGGAATAAAATGATAGTGATGAATAGTAATAGTTGGAAATTTCAACACTGTCGGAACCTTAGTGAGGCAGCGTACCTTGAATAAAAAATAAAGTAGCAACTTATTGTAAGCAAATGTGATATATGTGAGTAGGCATCGGCAAAACATGACCAAACCATTGTCCAAAATGTCCGGGTCACTTGCTTTTTGCCATTGAACAGCCTGACCAGTTGAATTTAAGTGTGTCATATTGTCAAATGGAATTTAAACATGAAGAGATGTACGGCGGCTGTGCAATACAAAAGAAAAAAAGTTACAGGTTAAACTTGGAAATTTAAGTTAAGGAATATTCAACGCTGCCGTTTTCTTATACTAAATAGTTATTTTCCTTTTTTTTAATCCTAGCTTTTGGCCACTAGAGGGAGCTGCATCCCTTCCTTTGCAGTAAACCAAAGCTGCCTCCTGATGTTTCATCACAGGCCCTTCTGTATATGGGGCAACTCACAAGTTTTATCTCATGGGACTTGTCAGACATTGTTTTTTGGCAGATTTTGCGTCTCATCAACACTTCCAGTGTTTTGGGTTTTTTTTCTACATGCTTGCGTGCACGTGCGGGAGAGAAACGAAGGAAACAAGGGAGGAAATGAGTGATCAGCGTGTGAGATACTGTACCCTTGAGTCACGGCTGACATTCTTGTTTCACTTGATGTATATGTGCCTGAGAGACATCGACATCAAATAATGCTCACAGAGGATGTTGTGAAGGAATGCAGCTTTGAGTTCCATCAATCCCTTCTGCCATGTCTGTTCCTCACACACACGCACACACACACAGGCACAAACTGTTCTGTATTTCCTGCTCTGGTGTTAATTACAGGGACAGATAAAGCCCTGCCTTAGCCTTGTATGCCTCTGCATGTGAAATACACCTGTGTGTCAGTGGATCAAAGCTGCCATCCTCTAAGGTGGAATTATTATTCAAAGAGGGGATGTAAATTAAACAGTACTCCGGTGTCATCTGTCTCTCTGGTTCTCTCCCTCGCTGTCTTTCACACGCACGCACGCACGCGCGCACACACCTGCATAATGCTGTCATTCCGCATGCTTTGATGGTTGCAAGTAGGTGTGTTTGACAGGAAACAAGGGCTCGGTCGAGGCATGTGGCGAAACACTAGAACACGCAGCGGCGCATGCATATGGAACAGGAGAAGAAAAAAAGAAAAGAGAAAAGGAGAACAGCACCGTTCTCTGTTGTGGTCTGCAGCCGTACCCCGGCGGAGCATGCGAGGACGCGGGTGCGCGCGCGGGCACGTGTGACCGTAAACGCGCACGCGGTGTCAAAACGTCTGTGTGTGGCTTCTCCGTTGCGCAGCTGCGGGGATCAAGCCCGAACTGGGAGCTAGATGTGGGTAAACTGTGATTTGGCTATCTCTCTTCCTGGGGGAGATAAATCTTTTAGCCATGCTGGTGTGTCAGCCACTCAGTAATTACTTCATCCTGTCACGACTGTCTGAGAATGCAAGCCAGTGGGAACTTGCACTGTCGCTCTTTTATTCACACGAGGGAACAACTCTCGGCGGCTCCCCCCTTTTTTTTTTTCTTTTTTAAATACAGCGGCACAGTGGGAGCTTTGTGTTACTCATCAGACGAAATGAATTTAGCTCAGAAGTTTTACATCTGCGTATTTACTACCTGTTCTACCAGCTAGTAAAAAAAAAAAAAAAAATCCTTGATGTGTTTGAGCTTCCATCCGCCTGCTGGCCATTTATGATCTCATCCCAGCCAGTCCCGTGCTAACTTTTTTTTTTTTTTTTTTTTTTTTTAAATAAAGCGAATCCTCCTTTTTTTGTGTGTGAATCCAGATGCAACCTACCCCAGGAATTCTTGACTTGCAATATCAACTCTTTCACTAGATGTCGTCATAGCCCCGGCTGCTTTGAAGCAACGCTGCTGGTCTGATTCGTGTGATCTGGTTCAACCTGTGAGAATGAATATAGCACAACTCGGGTGTAACATTGCACTCTTATGCAATGTGATTGGAAGTAAACTGTTGAGATTTGCACCTGTAGGCACTTGCTGAATATATATATATATATATATAGCAGAAATTGACATATCATAGAGTTTCGATTATATCTAATTGTTGTGTATATCCATGATCTGAATAGACTGTGATTTCCTGCCCGCGCAAGGCTCCAAAGAGGAATAAAAGTCAATAGAATAAATCTGCAGGACTTAAAGCTTTGGTTAGTGGCTGCTAGGTGTTTATGTTTACTTACGACTTAATTGGTCCCAGCTTGTTATGGCCTGGAATGCTTTGATTATAGCCATTTAGGGAGGAAGAGTGGAGTTTGGATATCTTTTGACACAGGAAGCGCAAGCAAGAGAATGTCATTCATTCCTCTCCTCCTGCTCCCGGTTTGAAAAAGAGAGAGGTGGTGGCGGCGGCAGTGGGGTGGAGGGGGGAGAACGAGCGGGGCACAGGGAGGAGCTGACAGGGCTACGGCAAACACAAAGAATGGCTGCGGCAGTGCACCCCTGCTGTTCCCACTCTGCAGAAAGAACACACGGCGGCTTCCTGCTTTAAAAAAAGAAAAAAAGGCAATCGGTAGTTTACGCCTCAAAAAAAGGAGGCATAAACAGCCGGCGTGACCCGATCAGGTTGGGGGGCTGACAGGTAAGGGGCTCCCTTCCAGCTCCCGATTTCTGCTCTTCCTGCCTGTGTTTTGGCATCAGAAAGAGCAAAGGAAAAGCAAAGCCCCGAAAGGATTTCCTCAGTGTTGACTGTGGATGATCCTCATGGCTCCTGAATGCTAAAGCCGGGGCAGGGCAGGGCCCGTAAAAAAACTCAAAGCCCTGGGGGAACGAAAAAAAAAAAAGACGAGAGGGGGGTTAGGAAATCTGACTTAAATCTCCTCTGAGTGAGGAGTTTTGTTTTGTTTTTAAAAAAAAAAAAAGAAAAAAGATATGCTTAAGACAAACACGTTTTGGTTTTTTTTTTCTCTCGGTTCTCTTGAAGGACTATTGCATGTTTTGAGACTTTACTCTGACAGCTAAATGGTGCGGTCGGGAGTTCATGTTGCTTTCACTGCTCTGAAGGGGAGGGAGAACGTTGGAATAACTCTTTGCTGGAGCTGAGGAATGGTGCACGGCTGTAAGTGGGTGGTTTGGGCTGTGCAGTGTGGGAGGCCAGGCCCGAGTGCAAATTAAAGACTTCTCTGTGAAAGTCCCAGACTCAGCTACAGTAATGTGTGTGTGTGTGTGTCTAAGTGACTGAGCCTGTGTGCAAGCGACCGACGGGGGAAGAGACCCAGCCCTCCCCTTTTTTTTTTTTTTTTTTTTAACCAGTCATTAAAAATAAGCCACAACTCACCCCCGGTACACACTGAGAGACAGCGAGAGGGAGAGAAAGAATGCATCTCCTCTTTCTCCTCCCTTTCTTTGAGCTTTGCTGCTTCACTAACCAAGTAAAACGGGGAGGAAAAGGGAAGGGAGGAGGGGGGGGCTGTGTTCAAGGGGACTGATTCCACTCAGAGGTTTTAAAGACGCACACTCACAGACCCCCTCCCTGTGTAAAGAGTAGCAGGAGTTTTTGGTTTTTTTTTTTCTGTCCAGGAGGGGGGAGAGAGAGAGAGAGAAAGAGATGAATGGGGAAAGGAATGCAGGAGACAAACGAGTGCTCTCGGCAGGAGAGTGGGAATGCCGGAGAGGCCATTGTTCCTCCCCCTCAACAAGATTCTGTGGGGAGTGGATGTAAATACACAGGAAGAGAAGGAAGAGGGGTGTGAAAAATCACACCTGAGAGACAGTTAGAGCCCTACAGCATCTACCCAGATATTCATATTAACTCCGCGTTATGCACAAACGCGGAGCCGCGCACACATAGCCCGGTGCCTATAGCTACCATCTCGCCTTTCACTCCACCCCTGCAACAGGATGTATAGGGTCAGCGGGTCAGGACTGGAAACCACAAAAGACAGTGTGCGTCAGTGTAGCCTGGTTCTTGTTCCATTACCCCCCCTCCCCTCCCCGCGTACCTCCTACCTTTCTTGTCTCCCCCTCTTTCTTCCCTTCGTTTTCCTCTTTCTCTCTCCCTTAACTTTCCATCTCCCTCTCTCTCTCCCTCCGTCCTCCCCCGCCCGCCCCGCTCGCCTCTTCTATAGGAGACACAGAGGGCCCTGACGTTTGGTTTTGGGCCCAGATGGCTTTAGCATGCCTCTGGCAGCGGATTAGGCCGCCAGTGTCTCCTTTCCCCTCCATGTGCAAGTGGTCAGGACAAAGAACGTCAAACAGGGGGAAAGGGGGAAGGAATGCGGGGGGGGGGGGGGGGCTGTGAAACAACACCCGACACTGATGTTTCACGGCGTTCCTAAAAGAGTAAACGCTTGTAAAAAAAAAAAAAAGGAGAGAGAAAAAAGAAAATCTGCCAGCCAGTGTTCCTGTTTCTTTTCGTGCCCAGTCGTTTTATGAATCAACTTATGACTTTCTGCCTTTTGGAGTTAATCACCAGAGTGCTTGCAGACTTTTTTTTTTTTTTTTTTCCCTAAAGGGAAAGAAGAAGTGAACTTTTGACCACATTCTGTTGCATTTATATGTAAATAGCAGCTGCAGCAGCGAGCAGTGATCCCTCATGTAATGACATGACACCGGCATTGTGTTTCAGCCCTCTCAGTTAGGCTGATTCTGGTGCGCGTCAGTGTGTCTGTCTCTCGTCTTTTCTGTCCGTCTGACTGCCTGTTTGCTGTTTTTCTCCCGGCGTGCGTTACTCCCCGGTCTTGCGGTCATGTTTTCCTGTGTTGCTCCTGCTGTAGCTCCAGAGACTTTTTAGCTCTTGCGGACAATCTGTCATGTTTTATCAGGGAGCTCGGACACAGTGCGGTGGCAACGTTGCTGTGTTGCTGTGGGTATTTTTAGTCTCTAGACAGACACCGGCCTAAGTGGTCTGTGTTATCCGCTTAGCAACGCAAAAAACGCCACCATCAGTGCTCCCGCCTGCCCTTCTATCACGCTGTGTTTGTGCGCCTGACTTTGGCAAGTCACTTATTCTTAGATTTAGTCACTGCTCAAACACAGATCCACTTTTATTTAATGACTAACCGACTTCCTTCAGCCGCATAACTCTGCTCGGGCCTGTCACGGTTGCCATGCTGTCATTTCCAACACATGCGATGTGTCACTCCGCACAGCGAGCCAGTCTACTCTTAAAGTCTCAGTCAGTCTGTGAGCAACGCTGTGGGAAATGAGTGTAGTGAAAGCATGCGTGAGATCTGTGGGCGTGTTAGCTTTAGCGTCAAAGCTCATGCTCAGGTTTATGCCCCACAAAGCAGCTGGAATGTACAGGAACCGAAGGAAACAGCGCAGCAAACTTATCCTCCATCCTATCCCCCCTTTCTCCCTCTCTGTTCCTCGCCTCTATTATTCTTCCTTTATCTCTCCGCCGCTCTTCTTAGTTTTCCCTCACGTCGTGATGACTGTGCTCTCTCTTTCAACCCCCCGTGGGCAGGTCTTTTGGACAGAAACAAAAGGCCGATGTGTCTCTTCATGTGGTTGTAGACTAGTCAGGGTAAAGCTCTTGCCAAGGAGCAGCGGAGAACAATGGAAATGGCCCGGAGCCGTCACAGGGCAGGTCTAATGAGAAAACCCCCTTCTTCATGAGATTAGCCCGCATGGTTCAGTACTGTACAGGGTGTACCTTTTTTTTTTCGGATTACATATTTATACCAAATCCTGTATGATTATATCTGACAACATGGCAACGAATGTCATCTAACTGGTATTTATGGGTTGATGTTGACAGATACACAGATGTTGGAGTAAATGTTAGTTATTTGAGGATTTTAGGAGGATATTAAAAAAAAAAAAAAGAAAAAAAAAATCAGCTGCATATTTTACAGTTGATGGTACTTCTCCCCTCCGGGTTTAACTCTGAAAATCCTGTTTCAACTGATAAATACACTTGATAAAATGTAAACACATTCGGCATAATGAGGCATTAAAGATAAACGATAACACTAGGCAGAACTTGACGTGATAATGTTTCGGATGTGTCAAGACTTTCGGAATCAAACTTATGATTTTCATTTCTCCGCCCCACCGGTTTTCTAAACTCTCAGCGGCATGTCTCTCCCTGCCTGTCATTGATTGACAGCGCGGAGAGAGTGTCAGGCTATAAACAAGGAATGCAGGTAACCGGGCTCTCTATTTGAACTTGGAACAACAGGAAACTGGGTTAAGTGAAGTGAATCTATTGCCTAACAGGGAGCAGCTGCCTGCCAGATTTAGCAGTGGCTGACAGTTGTAAACACTCTTATCTAGTGATTCAGGAGACATAAGCCTGCGAGTGCAGTTACCCGCTGTTGACACAGGTTTCTGTCAAAAAGGGGCTTACTGAGCACACCGCTCCGGCGATAGCGCTGTTGGTCTGAGCACGCCGGAGGCAAATTTAACAAACGCATTGTGTCGATATGCATGCCTGAATCAAGAAGAAAGAGCTATCGGTTTAAATGAAAGCGGATAGTGCAGGATGTTTACAACGCAGGTTCCATTTGCACCGCAAACTCCCCGCAACAGGCACTCACACATGCTAAATATACTGCTCTGAAAGCCACTCGCAGACTGTCACCTTCTGCTCATGCTCACATGAGCACACGGGCGCACACAGTGAGCTATTGTGTCTGTGAGAGAGTTCAGGCATCTGGAGAGCAGAAACCCTCTGCGCTGACCTCTGACCTCTTGTGACCGGGAGTCGTAGACTGACAAGGGGGCCTCCGGGAGACTTTCAGGTGACTCAGAAGACTGTCAGAGGCCTTTTTTTGAAAGGATGATTGTATTGGGTGTGTGTTGAGATGTCTCACAGTGTGTGCTGATTTACCTTGATGACTAAGAAACCTGGCATTTTAGCATATTTAAACATCCGACCTTCTTTTAAAAAAAAAATAAAAATAAAAAGGTGTACAGTAACTTGTTCATTGTTGGCCGCGTTGAGTCACTAAAGATGCGTCTTGTGTTGCCGCATTGTTGTCCACAACAGCAGTGTAACGTCACACGGTGTGAACCGTTTAGCTTATTGTCAACTCACGACTGTCCCAGAAACACGGTCGTGAGCTTTTTTTTTTTTTCTTTTTTGTTTTTGACAGCGATCCAAGACAAACTGGTTGGTAGAGTTCAGCGTTCGCCTCGCACAAAGCCAACAACGCTTCGGGGCCAGAAACATTAAATATCCATTTGCGACACAGCGGTATTTGATTTCTCACTCTCTCTCTGTTTTTCATATCTCTGCGTTTATTCTGAGCCGTTGAGCGGCGGCCGCAGCCCGCGGTCCCCCGCTGTGTTTGCCTGTTGGCTGCTGTTTAGGTGAGTGTCGCTGCAGCTGCAGTGTACCCTGTCAAGGTAAACAAATGGCCAACAGAAGCTCCCCTCTGCTCGCTGCTGGTAAAATGCCAAGCCTCCCGGCAAACTTCATGTTGCTATGCGTCGCCATGGTGACGCTATCACAAAGGACTCCAGCTGGTTCTCTGTGCGTGCGTGTGTGTGTGTGTGTGACAGAGAAGGAGAGAGAAAGACGGACAAATGGACAGAGAGCGAGCAGACGGAGCGAGGCAGTAATTCACCCTCATCCCACCTCCTCCTCCTCCTCCTCCTTAGTCTTGTTCGGCTCTTCTTCTCTGTTCACTATTCTCTCCCCTCTGGCAGACCCTCATCCCCAAACACGGTGCAGCTGGGCTCAGCTGTCAATGTTCCCCCATACCACCCGCCCCCTTTCCTGGCCTTTGTATTTGTTTGGATGGTGGTGGATTTGCCCTTGGCCCCCGCGTGGGGGAGCCCGTTCCTGTTAGCTATAGCCTCTTAAACCGAACCGTCTGCTCTTTGAAGTGGCCTATCACACAGATACACAGATCGGAGATTACAAGGCAGCTGCCTGCCTTCAATCTGTCCAGTAACATGAACACGGTGATTAAATAAAGGAAACAACATACACCTCTGCAGTCGCACAAATGGGACACAGCGATCGGCGGAGCCAAAAAAAAAAAGAGACGAGGTGGCGAGCCAGTCTGTTTTTGTTTAAAAGGCTGGGGAACTGAATGGAGACCTTGCTTTGTCTCAGGGGAGAGGGAGAAAAAAAAGGGTTTTCTTTGATATTATCAAGCCCAGGGCTGGGGTGGGGGGCGGTGGGGGGGTTGCTCTGCCAAGAAGAACTGTTATTCACACCAACTTGTCGGCATGGGACTTTTGAAGCGTTTGTCAAGAGAGGGATTTGGCAAAGAGCCACTAGAGTTTTGTCATTCACAAAATCCTCTTGGGATGACAATGCTCGCAGCAGGCTGCACCTACCTCTGTGAAGGAAGAGAGATGAAAGTCCACAACTCCATTCCCAATTAATGAGGGACATTCCTGGTCCTTGTTGCATGCAAGAGGCCATGAATGGTAGCCTATCTCTCCTCCGCTGTGATCAAGAATCCATTAACTTGTTATTATGAAGTGACAGAGAGCCTTTCTTTGTCCTTGTCAGCGTTTTGTTTGTGATTGGTGAGTTTTCCACATTCCCCCTTAAGTGTCTGATGGAATCCCGAGTCACATTCCTGGTTGACTCCGTCCTTGACTGGCTGTGTGTTTGTGGGAGGTCCGGGGCGATGTGTCAGCCTAACGCTTTGACGGCTGCGAGAGGAGCAAAAATATTTCTCTTATCAATTCCGCGAAAATTGGAAACTTCTGTCTTATCGAGGCCGCTGTTTTGGTCGGCCGCTTTTCCCCCCGTCACCGCTGTCAGACGCAAATATAAAACAAGCGTTTTGTTTATTGGATTTTTCGAGTTGTTTTCTCACACGGAAAATGCCGTTGACACGTTTGACTCCCAGACAAGCGGCTGTCACAGGCCGGGGTCATTGTTAACAGCAGCCTCTGATGGATGGAGAGCATATCAGTGGCAGGAAGTCTGTGGTCTCCATTGATGTGGAGAGGTTGAAACGTTAAGCTGGGTTGTGTCAATGTTATTCGTGCGGCCCGCGAGCGCGTGCACGCATGCGTGGGCATGTTCCGGCGACTCTTGAGTGTGTTTACTTAACCTGTCTTGCCATTCAAAACCCCCTGTCATTCTCCAGCCGTGCCTGGAGCTCGCAGTGACAGCTAGGTGGGACACGCCGCGTCTTCTCCTGTTTCATACACTGCTTTATTGAGCGGATGAAAGCCCTCTGTTCTTTAACCCTTCTCCGGCCCAGAGTGAAGCACTCAAACATCTATATGCGGTCATCCAACATGCATTGACTCTCACTCTCTCTCTCTCACACACACACATACATGCACAAGTGTGACTTTTAGATCACTTCAGGGGATAGAAGCTCTGAAAGGGGCTGACATTCTATCCTTTGAACCTCCACGCCTGATAGGGGCAGGACCTCGCCCTCTGCTTCTGTATGAGTGCATGCGTGTGTGTGTTCAGTGCGCGTTTTTTTTTTTTTTTTTTTTTTTTTTGCGGCTCTGTACTCGTTGACCTTTCCGAAGATTAGCCCAGGATGTCGGTGATATTCCCCAGACATCTGTGAAAAGTCAAAACTGTGGTGCATGCTTAGACAATTCTGCCCGAGATGACTTTGGCAGCAAATCCCGCTCATACAGTATCTCTCAGAAGAAATATGACATTTAGCCGCACAAGTACATACAGTAAGTCATTTTCCTTCGTCTTTCTTGTGGTTTGTTTTACGCCGCCATCAAAGAGCAACTGTGATCTCATCTCAATGCGGCTTTCATCCCCATCTGAGGACTTTCCAGCTTGTCAAAACCTGACTGAAATCTCGGCCGGGATCATCCAATCATGTCTGGCGGGGCGGGAGGGAGGTGCGAGAGCTGTTCGGAGGGCGGCGGATGACTCCGACGAACCGAGCGGATGAAGTCAGCCCTCTGTTCGACTTTCAATATGCTGTGGCCTCTCCAGAGCTGTCAGCGAGACGGCTACGACACAAAGCAAACAGCATCGCGCTGTAATAGTTTTCGACGTGGCTGCTTCATGCTGGGTGTGGTTGGCAACAGTTGTCTGCCGCACACAGAGCCACAGTAGGATGTTTGTCTTTTGTAGGGATTAAAGGGATCCAGGAAACCCGCTGTCCTAGTTCTGCTGCAGAGCGGAGACAGCGACCTAGTTTTGATGATAGCACCAGGCCAGGAAGGAGATTCCAAGGCGTAATGTAGTTAGGGGGCGGCTGTTTTGTCTTTTTTTAGACAGGGTGCTTTTTGTCTGTTGGCATGTTTCTGTACAGGCTTCTGACTTACAGTACAGTGTGTGTGAGAGAGCTCCATTGTCCCGGAGCCGTAACCTGAGAGGGTGAGAGAGAAAGAGATGAGCCGAACAGTGCTATGAGGCTTTTTAACATCTATTTGCTCGGATTTAAAAAAAAAAAAAAGGCACGAGGGTGCACTGATCTCGCTCGCTGCCCTCTGCGACACCATTCGACTTCTGTGCTTAATTACGCGTGCAGACAACATGCAGGCGCACAGAGCTATATTTGGCACTATCAAATTGTTCTGGATGTGTACAGTAAGTGCGTAGAGGGCTTAGCCATCTAGACCAGTGGGTCAAGTGGCTGACATACTAATCCTATTAGCAGATGAGGGTCTGATTTGTTAAAGTTGGCCCTAATCTACTGTCCAGTTTCCTCCCATCACAGGGACCTACGACCTTTGGTTAAACTGTCAGGGTGTCAGCTGTCACCCTAGTCAGTATATTCTCACGCAGTGTATAGCTTCAATATTTTACATACATATATATAAATACATTTGTATCATTCATTTTCTTTTAATTATGATATTTGTTTATCCACATCCTTTTTCAATATTATCCATATTTCTATTTTCGTACTTCAACACTCTCGTAAACATAATCAGACATTTTTATGTATAAATTAGTTCTATTTACATTGTATTGCTGTGATTGTGAATATTTTAATTTGACTTATTGTCTTATTTATGCTTATCTTTTCTGTACTGTAATTATTTGCTGCTACATTAACCCAATCAAATGTGTTTTCCAGCGATTTAGTAGTTTAGTAGTTTCCAGCCCTTTTCTGTTAAAAACATTCTTAATTCTCAGGCCTCAGCTGTGATAACCCTGATGACATCATCTGAGTCGTTTTCCCACACTTTTGAAGGCTCCTTTCAGAGCCACAGAAGGGATTAGAGAAGTTGCTTTCACAGGCAGACTAGGATGCCCTGTAACAAGCAAACTGCTTTCCTGTGTCAAATTTACACGAAGGGCCTTTTAAACTTTCAACTTATCTTCTCGTTTTCCTCGCCGCAGTGTCATCATGCATCACCACTTACAAGAAGACGCCTCCGCCGGTCCCACCCCGGACCACTCCATCCAAACCCTTTATATCCATCACGGCGCAGAGCAGCACCGAGTCTGCCCAGGACGCCTACATGGACGGGGGCTCGGGCCCGCGGACGGGCATCAGCTCCCAGCCGGGCCTGTCCAACTCCACGGAGAGCATCGACAGCATGAAAGCCCTGACGGCAGCCATAGAGGCGGCTAACGCCCAGGTGCACGGCCCGGCCAGCCAGCACGTCACCAACAGCACCATCACCATCACCGCCACTGCCACCACCTCTGCCGTCGCGCACGTCTCCGCCGACAGCAAGGCGCAGAGGGACGCGCTCCGCAAGTGCCTCTCCATAGGGATCCAGGTCCGTGAGTGAGCTCCGGTCGAAGCTGTGAAGTGAAACGTTGAAAAAAAAAAAATGCAATTTGACAGCTCTCTCTGTGTCTCTCTCTCTCTCTCTCTCCTCCTCCTCTTAGGTGGACCCAGAGGAAGGAGGGCCGGTAGAGGAGCAGTCGAAATTCCAGTCAATAGGAATTCAGGTGGAGGATGAGCGATGGTGAGTAAGAAAGAGATAGAGAGAGAGAAAAAAAGAGGGTGAGGAAAGGAGTTTGTAAACGTGAAACTGGTCTGATGGGAGGGGGTGCGCGAGAGATAGAGGAACAGAGGAACAGGAAGAGGACTTATGGAGACAGAGGGAGGTTTGTAGTGTGCAGTACAAGCTTTTGACCCCCCCCCCCTACACTGGCTTCCCCGCAGCAGCTGTCCCCAGTTGAGGGGAGGTTGGCGTCAGAGCCCCCTCAGCCAGGGGCCCAAAGTGACAGCTGGGCCAGAGGATGTGGTGCAGGGAGCTGGGAAGGTGGAGGGGGTGAGTTGACAGCCATCTGTTGCTCCAGTCATTGTGATTCAGGCTACTTTGAGGCTGCGTGTTTGTGTATGTGTAGGAGGGAGGGAGAGGGAAGGAGAGGGAAGGGGAGTTTTTTTTTTTTTTTATCGAGTTTGTTTAGTTCTGCGAGTACTGAGAGACTGCTGTGCTGTCAGATACGGCCTCTCAGTCCGCAACATGTTTCCCGGTCTGAGGAGAAGCAGCCTAGTGTTCCTCGCCGTTTCATTAGCTCCCCGGCGCTCGCCGGGCCTTATCGAGGCCCCTCGCGGGGACACGCAGGCATTTATGGCCGCTCCGTCCGCAAACGTCTGCTTTCGCTCGCCCCTCCCGAAACAGCGGCCTTCTGTTTGGCGAGGGAAGTTGACGAATTTAGCCACGGCTTTTTTTTTTTTTTTCACGTCGTCGCCAAGGCATGCTTCAGGAATCCAAAGAGACATCACCTTCTAATCAAAGGTCACAGTGAGGGCTGAGTAAAACTTTAAGAAAAAAAAAAAGACACACACACAC
The DNA here is from genome assembly GCA_030544235.1 of Lepturacanthus savala. NCBI lineage: Eukaryota > Metazoa > Chordata > Actinopteri > Scombriformes > Trichiuridae > Lepturacanthus > Lepturacanthus savala. The sequence continues at coordinate 10,105,046 of CM060476.1, read as the reverse complement.
AGATACGTTTTACAGGGTCAGGGGAATGTGTGGGGCTTTCTGAAAGAGGAGGTCTCAGCTGACTGACCGAGAACCAAGTTCCCAGAGTTGCCAAGGCAAATATTAACTCATCCAGACACCTCCTGGTTTGCGGAGGCTGGGATGTTACGCAGCGCAGCGGCTCATGCATTTCTCCAGTTAATGTTTGGAGTAGGCGGGAGGGTGTTTTTGTTGGTGCGCGTCGGGTTATTTACCTGTTGGCATGCATGCGTGTGTGTTGGTCCATGCATTTGTGTATGTGTACCTGGGAGGTCTGGGCATGCTGCCCCCTACATTAGATTCCCAGACGATGACAGTGCCAAACTCCTCCGGCCTCGCTCCACTGCTCAAACTCCCTTATTTGTGGTTGTGCGTGTGAGAGACTGCGTGTGTGTTTATGTGCAACAGTGGCAGGTCATAACCTCACCTGGCTGTTTGAACCAGGATTAGCGAGAGGGCGTGGAAGAGAGCCGTAAAAGAAATGAAAACAAACAACAACACGCTTGTCTCTCCACTTCTTTCTCAAAGCCCCGACTACAAGAATCTAGCGTTTCTACTTTCTTTTTTTTTAAACCACGCACTTTTCTATCCAGTTCAACCCCTGAACCACACCAACACACCCCTCATAAACAAGTGGAGGGATTTGAAAATATTGAGTAGATTAGTGTAGAGAGCCCAATCTGGATCTTTTTCGGATTCATGACATCAAGCACTCCACACAAACAAACAACGGTGGACATGTCTCAGGTTAGGTCTGTGCTTGTGATACTTTTGGTATCATTTGCAGCTTTCCAGCCAAATTTAGGATTACTGTATGATGTGCAAATTGACCAGCATATCATATAATCCGTATAGGTCCACCTGTGTTTTTGAACCTCTACGTTCTTTCATGCAGGTCTTAAAAATTTTGGTTATCAGCCACTACTGGCCTGGCATGATATTGCAGACTTTTAGGCAGACAGCTGGTAGCTGGGGTCTGAAACTGATTGGTGTTTATGTATCATGTTTGCTGCCCTACAGCATCAGCTTTGAAAGTGTTTAAATAAAGTTAAGCTTGTTTTTCGATATGATATATATACAATTTAGAAAACTATGAATCTGATTGGAAAAAAATCGCAAACAATGTGCTCAAATTCAACTATACAGATGAATTTGAGCGATTTGAGCAAAAGTAATTGATAATTTAATTGGTGGACTCCGTTTGGAATTTTTAGGGCTTTACAAGTTTAGGATTTGGGGTTCGGCCAGATGGCTTTGCAGTCACAGGGGAGTGGAGCATTGAACATGATCCTAGTGACTAAAACACACGCGCAACCATCTTGAAAAGTCAACTCAAGGGACAACCAGGACCTCCCTGACTTTTTGTTTTCGTCCTCACTGACTGACTGACTGACTGTTATTGCTGGCGCAGGACAAACAAACACGGAAAAGCCTCAGGTGCAAATGCGAGTGAGAAATGTCAACTTGTGACGCATAAGTGAGTTATTCAACATACCTCTTTCACCTTGTCCTGCAGTTTTGTGTTTTTTTTATGTTGAAATAAAACGTCAGGTTGTTTTTCCTTTAAAAACGGCAGTATTTCCTCTTGTTTCTGCTTTTTACCATGAAAACGAATAGGACTTAGTAAAGAAAGCTGCAGCATATGGAATGCAAGACTCCGTTGTGATTTACAAGTTCCTGTCGTGTTCACCACATGAATCTAATGAGAACATGGAATTTCTGTTTTTTACTTGCTCTTTTTCCCCCTACATACCTTCCTCATATTTTATAGTCTTTCTCAGCACGTAGACATTTCTCCGCTAATGTCCTTCCCTGTCCTTTTCCCTCCTGCCTATTGATATGTCTAGCTGTCTTGTCTGTCTCTCCCGCTCTGTCTGGGCTGTGTTTGGCCTTGCCCGTCCCTGCCCCTGCAGGAAGTTGTTAGCGGGCTGATAGAAAGCAGACTGAGGTCATTAGAACTGAACACCTGCTCGGAGGAGTTACTCTTTAACTGCTCTCCACACACGCTCGCACGCTCGTCGGTTGCCGCGCGCATGCTCACACACACACACACACACACAAGTGAAGCACATGCACGCTCCGTTTGATCTGGCCGAAGCCACTCCCTTTTCTCCTGCTCCCTCTGTTTCTCCGTGTTCACGGAAGAGGAGAGATGAATGAGAAAAGGGGGGGAGGCAGAGATGAATGGGAAGCTTCGAGGAGGAGTGCGCGTCCGGAGATGGGCCGAGGCGGGCGTGATGGAGCTGTGATCGTTTGTGTGTGTCATGCTGCAGGCAGGTCAAGCCGAGGTTCATCTGGGAGAGGGCGGCGGGCATGTTTGTATCAGAGGAGCTAACAGGCCTCTTTTCAGGCCGCTATAAAATTATTACCGGTTTGTGGTCTATTCATAACAAGAGGCAGTCAAATATGTAAGCCCAGAGATGGCAATAGTGATATATGCTAAGAAAAAAAAAAGCTAAAGCTTGTGAGTTCGCATACCGTACAAGCTCAAATGTCGACTGTTCTGCATTTATTTGCTCTTTGTTTATATCTATGAATCAAAGTGCTTGTTTTTCTAACTTGGCTCAATCAGCAATGCTTAAGTGCATTTTTTTGTATTTTTGTTTAATAAAAGATGTGCTCCGAGTCTTGTACCACTCTGAGTTGTTATCAGGCAGTCGTTAGACTCCTGGCTCCCTGTGCCGTTAGCTGGCCGGTTTTCCCCTTAACACCCGTGTCCCTCTGGCATCCCATTCATTACTGGGATGGTGAGCTGCTCTATAGAACATAGCTAAATGTGTGTATCTGTGTGTGCGTGCGTGTGGTGGTGGTGCAGGGGGTTTGATTTAATCTTTACACATAAGTGTGTGTGTGTATGTGCTGTTGCACATTATGTGGAGGGACTTGGCAAAGGCTGCCTGACAGCGGCACAAAGCCTCTGAGCCAAATACAACATGGCACACACAGCTGTAGAGAAGGTTCCCAGGTGTGGGTGTGTGCATGCGTGTCCGTGTGCTTGCACTAGTTGTGTGTGTGTGTGTGTCAGCCCCCAAAGCCCATGGTGTGACAGACGATCGCACACTCTGTTGCTTCTGAATGAGCCAGGTGATGAAACACGCGCACACAAATGATGTTCCACTCTCCAAAAGCTATTCATCGCTATCAGCGCTGAGATCGCTGCGATGATTTCAATTTTTCATACCGGGAGCACCTCCAAGAAATGTGTGTATAACAATATTATCATAATTGCTGCTAAAATGGAGACACTGACGCGGTATCACTATGTTCTTGTGAGTGTGTGTGTAATCAATCGCTACATGAGAGGGAGAACCGAACAAAACCTTTTTTGTCCTTCGCCTAACCTTATTTGCACCTCCTCCCCCAGTTACCGCAGGATGACCCGTTCCAACAGCGTGACCGCCGCCGTGCAGGCTGACCTCGACGACCCCGCCGACGGCCCAGAGCTGCCGTCGCGCCACTGTGCCACCATGCCGCGCCAGCACTCCCGCGAATCCTCGACTTCTACCGTGAGCATCCAGGGCTCGGGGAACCACTACCACGCCTGCGCCGCGGATGACTACGGGGAGGTGGGCTTCGACCCGTCCATCCTGCCCCCTCCGGATCCCTGGATGGACACCGTGGCCGAGCCGGCGGCGGCGGACTCGGCGGCCGGCGGCCGCTCCGTGTGCCCGCCCGACGGCCGCTGGTTCCTCAAGTTGCTGCGGGCTGAGACGGAGCGTATGGAGGGCTGGTGCAGACAGATGGAGCAGGATGAGTTGGAGAATGAGCTTCCTGATGAGAGTGAGTTGGGTCGTAGATCTACTTTTTGTCTTTTTTCTCTCAAGTGTAGGTTAAATCTCTCCTCTCCTCTCCCCTTCTCTCCTGCTATTCATGGTATTGGACCACAATAGCTGCTTGTTCCTGTCTCAGGCTCTCTGGCCTCCACAGACATACCATGCATACTTATCAATAGGCCGCTGCCGGCCCAAGTCACACATCTGTCCTCTAAAACACACTGTATAATGATCTCTCACACAAACAATCATTGAGGGGATTTCTCTCTCTCTCCGCACCGCTTGGAAATACTCTTTTATCTCGACATAACATGCTCAGCAGTGCATTCTTACAGAAAATGTCATTGCTTATGCAGCTAGTCTGCTGTTATGGTTTCAGGCAAGAGATTCTCTCACAGAATGTGCAGAACGGGGGAGGCTCTCTCAAGGTTATGTTTTCCCAGATCCCACGCCGCCGTGTGCACGCGCTAACACGCGAACACACACATCCTAGAGGGGGTCGAAAGACTTTGCGTCTGTAGTGCAGATTCATTACTCCCCCTCTCAGTTTCTGAATCCATCCTTCACGTGGAGAAATGCGTTCATTGACGGTTCCTCTCCGTCGGGATCTATCAGTCAATAGCACTGACCAGTGGAGCGCGGCTTTCAATGCAGCCTTATTTATGTAACACAGTTTCCTTTGTGAGGGAAGTGACATATCATTGGAAAATGTATTCTACGAACCACGCTCTATTTTCTGTTTTTGTTACATTATAGCCGAGAAAATGCGCCTTGTACTGTGTATAAATGCGGCGTTTTAATTATGTGTTTATTCTGGGTTTATATTCGGAACATCACAAATGATTTCATTTCCCTAAATGATTTCTGTTCCTGAGAGGCACAGATAAAAAGAAGATCCCAGCACATACTTTTTCTGTTGCATCACTAATGCACTCTCTTTGTTAGCGGTGCAACATGCCTGCAGTATGCGGTGCTGTGAGTAATTGCATTGTGGATTGTGTACGTGTGTGTGTGCGCGCGCGTGTATGGGCGGGTGTGTGTGTGTGCATGCATGTACGCCTGTGTTTTTCTGCAGTCATGGGGAAGATCCGCAGTGCAGTGGGGAGTGCCCAGCTGCTGATGTCCCAGAAGTTCCAGCAGTTCCGGGAGCTGTGTGAGGAGAATCTGGTATGTGTCACCTCATCCTCTGCATGCTCCCCCCCAACCCTCCCCCCAAAACACTGACATCATCCTGCACAAATCATCCTGACAGGCAGTGCCAGCGCTCATTTACTATGCATCTAGTGTAGAGAGCGTGCATCTGCACACTCGTACTGTCTTTCACATACAAAGGGCAAGACAAGGCAAGTTTATTTGGTTACCGCGTTTCAACAAGGCAATTCAGAGTTCTTTACATAAAACATAAAAAAAAGACATCAAGAGAAAATGCAACATAAGACAAGTAGAAAAAAAAAACATGTAAATAGAAAAAAAAGCTAAAAGAGAATAAGACTGGTAAGATAGCACGGGAGAATACAAGTTACAGTGCAACGTGCGTGGATTAAAAGCTGCAGCAGACCACGTTTATGGTTCGTTCCAGATATGTGGGGCGTAAAAGCTGAAAGCCGCTTCTCCAGGTTTAGTTTTGTCTCTGGGGACAGAAAGCAGACCTGTCCCAGACGATGTGAGAGGTCTGGCTGGTTAATAATGTAGCAGAAGTCAGAAATGTATTTTCGCCCTCAACCGTTGGGCGCTTTAAAAAAATCCTACTGCAGCCTTTTCAAATCAATTATATGACAGACAAGAAGCCAGCGCGGGGGCCTCAGAACCGGAGCGACCTGATCCACTTTCGTGGTCTTAGTGAGGACTCGAATAGCAGCGTTCTGAATCAGCTGCAGCTGTCTGATCAGTTCGTTTGAGAGACCTTTAAAGACAGTGTCCGGTAGTCGAATTTGCCGAAGATAAAAGTGCGGACATGTTTTTTTCCATATCCTGCTGAGACATAAGTCCTTTAATCTTTGATATATTATTCTGGTGATAGTAGCCTGACTTTGTAATTGTGGCTGTTGAAATTCAGCGCCGAGTCCACGGCTATGCCAAGATTTCTCACTTAGTTTGTGTGGTTTTTTTTTAATATTAAAGACTGAGCCCTAACTTTTAATCATTCCTCTTTGGCTCCTAAAACAATTACTTTATTTTTATATTTGTTCAATTGCAGGAAATTCTGGCACATCCAATCATTTCGTGTGTCTCATGTTTAGTGACGCGCCAGAGAGTCACACCCAGTTTTCCAGCTGGTCTAGTAGCACACTGTGGTCGGCTGTGTCGAATGCCGCACTGAGATCCAATAATACTAGGACTGAAATTCCGCCAGTGTCTGTGTTTACGTGGATGTCACTGAAGATCAGCAGTCTCAGTGCGGCCAATCTCCTGACTGGGAGACATCAAAACAGTTGTTAAGTGCCGAGGAGTTGTTCGGCTTTTTTTTCCCCCCCAGTTATTCTACTTAAAAACAGGAGGTCCGATATGGGCCTGTAATTGTTCATCCTCGAGAGTGGACCGGCGTGGAAGAGGAAGCCTGGAAAAACATTTCACTGGCGTTTTAAGCGGCCGACCGTTTTGTGATTAGCTCTGTTTAAACATTTGCTGCAGGGAGATGGGAACGGAATGATCAGAGAGCGCAACATCAGTCACAGCGACCTTCGAAATGTTCCTCGGAGATGATTAAGTCCAGAGCACGCCCTTTTGTTGTGTGCGGGCTCCGTGCACATGCTGATTCCGTCCATAGTTATCAGGAGCAGAATACACTTCTTTAGTCGCTCTGTCCTTGAGAAAGTCAACATGGATGTTAAAGTCACTAACAATAATACACGGTCAAAGCTACTAAAGATTCTACACCACAACTCAGCGAAGTCATCAATCAAAATCATTGATTAAAACAATGATTTCCTGTTGACTTGACGTTTAACCAAGTCAAATTTAGTGCGCTAAAAGCATTTTCTGCACAATTTTCGGGGACGGGCTGTGGCTGAGGAAGAATGGATGCTGAATTTGCTACAGAATCGGTTGAGGGCTTTCTGTTTCTTCGCAGATTCACGGGAAGTTAGAAAGCTCCCAGCAGACTGGGCCCCAGCTCGTAGCTTAAAAGAGTCATGAGTGCCATTAGCCTTGCAGCTTGGAGAAGATATCAGTTAGTTGTTGCTGTATGCTGTACACGTGCTGTGCTTTTATCAGATTGGGGAGACATTTTCTTCTTTGGTAAACAAGGATTTTTAGATGTTGTTACCATCATAAACATTTCTGTATTCAAGCATTCAACATCTTTTTTGTCCATTCATTTAAATTTTTTTTCCATTTGCATGTCCAAATACTGTATATCCTCTATGGATCATCATGCACCCATTATATAACAAGTTAAAACTGATCAATTCTGCTTTTAGATGCTTATAAATCTTTATTGACCTTGTCAAACATGTCTGATAAGCATGTAAACAACGTGTTTGTATGTGTGTTTTCATATTTATGCAATTTTTGCGCATCAGAACCCCAACGCACACCCGCGGCCCATCTCCCAGGACCTGGCAGGCTTCTGGGACATGCTCCAGCTGTCTATCGAGAACATTAGCCTGAAGTTTGACGAACTACACCAACTCAAAGCCAACAACTGGAAACCTCTGACCCCCCCACCAATTCAGGTGCGGACCCACGTGGCAAATATCTGAGTCATTTTCGCTTCATTAAAAAAAAAAAACAAAAAAAACTGACCTAAAACGAATTATGTTTTGAAATGCCTTACTAACCCGCATGCTATTTGCATACTTCAAAACTGTAAAGTGCTAAAGATTTACAGCTAAGCTTGGTCGTAGCATGCAGATATGTGTTGCGTTCTGTCATGTTGCCTGCCTGACGTCGCCACGTGCATTTGTGTGTTTTGTTCTGTCTTGTTGTCGACAGTGAGCTACTTTTAAGAAGCTTCTCTACCCGCCATGCACCGTTGGGGCCTGTCCATCTCCAATGGTCACTCATACCTCACACAATGGCTACGACCGTGCTCTCTTTCATCACACAAATGGCTGCCTCTGTGAACCCTAACCTCATTTGAAACTGCATGCTCTGACACTATATATATATATATATATGCAACAGCTACACATCTAACCCTTATGCAGAAAGCGGCTGCAGTTATGTCGCTCCTTTTTCTGTGTTTTGCTGCAGCTTGCCATGAGAATTCAATGTTCTCTCATTAAGGCTATTTGTCATTCCTGTCCAGGAGAGAAGGATGCCCCCTCCCGTGCCAAAGAAGCCCCAGAAGGGCTACCCTCCCCTGGCTAGGGACCGCTCACTGGAGAGCTCCGAGCGCCAGCGTCTGGAGGCTCGCAAGCGCCTGCTAGCTGCCAAACGTGCTGCGTCGGCTCGGCAGAGCTCTGCCACAGAGAGCGCAGACAGTATCGAGATCTATATCCCCGAGGCTCAGACCAGACTATGAGACACACAGACAAATGTACCTACACACACACACGCCCAATACACTGTCCCATCCACAGAATAGCACTGAATGGCAAAGCGAGGGTGCTAACGTAACATATTCACTTTTTTTTTTTTTTTGCGGACTTCCCAGATCACTGTGGGGTGTTCAGTCACGACGGAAGTTATTTGAACAAGAAATGTATATTTACAGTATTTATTTATTTATTTACTTCCCCTCCCCTCGTTTCCTTCTCCCAGCTTTGATGTAGCACTCCCTCCTCTCCCCCAAACTCCCAAAGAAGTATCTTTCGAATCCCTTTTTTTTTTTAAGTGACTTGATATAACACACAGCGAGCCAAGTGTAGCACAGCGGCGGCGCTTCACGTAAATGTGTTTTTCAGGTGTGGAGAACGAGAGGAAAAGAGGGAGGGGGCACGCACGTGCATGTGGAGTGTGTGTGTGTGTGTATACACTATACATGCAAAAAGCTTAGGGAAAGATGTAATTGATCTGAGCGGCTCAGATTAAAATACACTAAATCGAACAGAGAGACCAGACCTATTGACTCATATTTGACATTTATTTGTGCTGATATTTTTGTATTATTATTATTTTTTTTTATTCCCTGAAAATATCATAAAGTGGGAAGTTTTTGATTTGTAAAGAGAGGTTAAACATTATAATATAATAAAGACCAGACAAGGTGTCAGTTAGGAACACAATTGGGCCTGTGTCTGGAAAAGGTCCTTTCAGCGGAAGGAGGCAGACCTTTGTAGGAAAGGTCAAGAGGTCAGATTTTGCTCCTCCAGGTGAGGCAAAAGTATCTGTTGAGACAGGGGCATATTATTAGAAAGAGTGCAATTCATTGAAAGAATCACTGTTCTTAAATGCCACAAACCTAATCCGTGTGTGTGAGCGAGAGAAAGAGCGTCTGTGTGTGTGTGCGTATGTGTTTGGATTCAGATGCTCATTTCAAAAAGTGCTTCCTATTTTTCTAGATCTAAAGGGTCTTAGTGGTCACTGGTGATTAAGGTAGCAGTATCGATAAACTGTAAACGAACCACCCATCCCGTCTCATTGCAAGCGGAGCAAAACATATTTGTATAAAGGACACATATCATGCATGCTGACACAAGGTCGCCGATATTTTTGTCTTTTTTTTTAACAGGTTTAATCCTTCCTCATGTTTCAAACTCTTCTCACAGACTAAGCTAAAAATACTGACATTTGGTACAATACTGGTAGTTGTACTATATTTTATTATGTCATTTTTAGACAAGAAAGGTTTATGACAGTACTGAGACTACTGGACTGAAAAGGGACTATTTTCTCCTCACTATATGTGCACTATCTCTGCCTCCAAATGAAGCAATTATTTGAAGGTCCTACAAAAAAAAGAACTCCAATTTCTAATATTTTGTATTCATGTTTAATTTATTGATTAGAACAATGACTGTTTATTGACATTGTGATTATGATTATGCACTGACAACAAGGCCCTTATACTGTGTTTCTGTTTTATTTATGTTGGCTCTTTGGCATGACAGGCACCGTTTTGTCTTTTCTGTTCCAGTGATCAGCCTTAATTTCTAATATGATAGTCGAGCACAACAGCAGTCTCAGGGGAAGATGTGTGTGTGAATGTGTGTGTGAGAGAGAGAGAGACAGTGGGAGAGAGTGTGACTGACTTCATGTGACTGTATGTGACCCATGGCTTTGTCTCTACTGTATATAGCCCTTGTCATCGGGATAGGCCATAATCTAAAATAAGGGAAACCGTATCCACGCCATCTTTTTGAATGATGTTCCTATTGAACATCTCTGCCCTAGTTACTAAACAAGGTATTTCTGTCAGCTGCTTGAATGTGGAGACAATCCAGAGCCGGTTTACCGTCACGTAATAGTTTTGATAACAGAACAGCAGAACTTTATTTGAGTTGTCAAATTCTCTGTACTGATCTGACAAAGTTTTGTGCCATTGGATAACTATCGGTAAGGATATGTTCCTGCTAATCGTCCCTTACGTTTTCATTGAGATAAGTTTGTTTGTGAAGGAACTCAAGTGATGAAGTAACCGTACAGTATGGTTTGTATTTCCTTTTGTTGGTCAATATGAATTTTAGAGAGGTTGCATAAAAAGTAACAATAGCTCAAACTTAATGCCATTTTATGTAGATGAAGGTCATTTTGGTATTTTTTACTTTGGAAGTAGTATTTGAATTGTCTGTCAATTGATCGACTTCTTATTTATGTTTATTATATTAACATATCAATATAATACTCCTGGTATAGCAGGGAGTTAGATACCAGAATGTTGGATTGTGGTTAAATGCGAAAAACTCAAAAAGACACTCCAGCAATCCTGACAATTCTGAAGCTTGTGATGTAGTTATATTAAGAAAAGAACATTTAAATAAACATTTGTACATAAATGAATGTTTCCCTTATGTAAATGTAAACTAAAATCCAATCAGATTACATATTAAGCAGATATACATTTTGTAATTAATGTTATTACACTGTTGATGTTATGGCACGTGTATGAGCTCTTATCAGCATTAAAACAATATCATTGCCATAATTTTGTTGTGTTTGTTTCTTTTCCATCCCCCCACATATGTTTTCAATTGGAACGTAATTAAACAGATTACAAGGCCAGTATGGTGTGCTTTTAGGGCATTTCCCTTCCGCAGGGGCGGGTCCCCATAATTAGACAGCACTTTTAGCCTCGGCTTAGCCTCGACACTCCTGTACATGAAGCTTCTGGTGATTCGTCATTCACACATCAGTCATACTGAGGGGTGGCATGCTGACCTCAGTGGCCAGAGTTCAGGGGAGGGGGGGATTGAAAGAGGGGGTTGCGGAAGAGGTTGTCGTCTTTGTATGGTCTGCCCTGGGTCAGTCTACCCTTCAGATGGGCCACCACCATGGTGGGCTACAACTGCCCGCTGTGTGCCTGGAGGTCTGCTTAAACCCTTATTAGTGATTACATCCCCCAACCTGGACCCAACATCCGCCACAAGGGCTGTCACTTTTGACAGGCAGCATCTGACAATGGGTGAAATCCCCCAAATGCAATCTGCACATTATATACATATTATTTTTATATTGTTGAGTGCTTAAATGAAGGAAAATAATATATATATTTTAAAAATTTACCATGTTTTGTGTATAAATACTGATAAGTAATTTGCGGCTAAAGCTGCCAAATCCATATAGTAGACTATATGTATTTGAGATGTTTAAATACATATTTCTCTCTGAAATGGAGTGGGAGTGCAAAATCACATGAAATGTAAATACTGCAAGTTTAGTTCAAGTACCTCAAACTTGTAGTCGAGTAAATGTACTTTACTAGAGGGTGACGTTCTCATATATAACAAATCCTATTGAGGCCAATAGAGAAACTTTAGGATTGCAGCAGGACCAGAAGGGAACAGCTGTCCAGCCAGCGTACTCCGCTATAAGATGCTTTACATTGGCTATTGAGACGCAGGCACATATAAAACCCCACTGGCGAGGAAACCGTTGACGTCAGCTGTTTGCCCCGTGTTAATTTATGCAGGATTATGCTAATTGTCAGGAGCTGTTGTAAACCTCTCACACACAGGAATGTCTGAACGCCTAATGGTAGCCTGTGGAAAGACATGAATGCGACACTATTTCTGTCCTCCTGCACTCCCTCATTTTAATTACTGAACATTCTGACTCACGTGTGCGCTTATCCTTCAGGGATTAACCAGAAATCTTCAAAAAAAGTTCAGTCGGATGGATGCAAGATTGCGTCATGTGTAAAACACGCCGCGATCCCCAGGAGGGAAAATACAGAAAATGCTCATTTCTGTAGAAAAACAAAACTTTATTTGAATCCCATGTGACCCCTATTTGCCACAAACATTGCACAGTATGAAAAAGAAATCACATCATTGGGCATCATGTCACATTTAACTATACACATGGTCCTATTATACATGAAAATGCTTTTTTTTTTTGGTGATTTCAAAATGTTGTCTTTGTCAGGTTGTAAAACAGCAAATGCAGAAAAAGACATCTGTAGTGTTTAATTTTCCAGTCCACTGGCCGTCGTTTTTCGCTGAGTGATGGGATGAAGGCTCAGACTAAGAACCTGCTACATTGGTCATCTGAAATATCCCTTGGTGGGGGGAAGAAAAAAAAAAAAGGAAAAAAAAAAGAAGCATAGGTTTTTTTTCTCTTAAAATAGCTAAAAGTAAATTACAAAATCAAAACTATACTCATGAAAACACATAACATTTACTACAGTAGTGAATAAGTTCGTCATAGATGCCAAGAGCAAAGTATGTTTAAGACACTGAGATGACCTTCCTCTGCCTTTAGTGTGCAAACAAACGTGGCAGACCAATCATGAACTGATCTCTGTAAAACAGTAAACATGTGTGGATGCGACCGATCTGTGAAGGAGGGCTGATTTCTAGCTCTTGCTCCATTCTCTAAAAATGATATACAGTATAATGGAAAGACATAAGACAGGCAGCATTTCACTGATAACATTTTTGGTCCCTGTGTGCAAATAAGATACACATGTAGATACATACGCATGTATATGAAATGAATAAACAACTTACAGCCAAGGCACCTCGATACAGTTTTTTTTTTCTCAATAAAAAAAAAACAAAACAAAAAAAAAAAACATCCTTATCAATTTGATTGGTATACCAAAAATAGAAATGATCAGGCTTTCATGTGGATTTGTTCTTGATTTGCGTGCAGACGAGTCAGTGAAGTCAAGAGGAGTCCCATAGTCGAGACACGAAGTCAGTCTCTATTCCCTCCTCTTCTTCTTCTTCTTCCTTCTTCTGTCACTTTCCCCTTCACGAGACCAGCTGCTTGGCTTGCAGCTCCATCTCGGCGGCCCGTTTCAGGGCCACGTCCACCAGGAGCTGGAAGCCGCTGAAGTCTTGCGTGAGGTCCGGCGGGGTCGGGGGAGGGGTGTTGAAGAGCCCGCTGCGGGGGCTCAGGTTGCCCTCCATGCCGGTGCCGCCGAGGATCGTGGTGGTGGTGGCCACGGGGAGCGGCTTGACGTCCGGTCCGTCATCCCGGCACCTCAGCAGTGCCTGCGCCGTCTGCAGCAGCTCGGCTGCCCTGTCAGAGTTCGCTGCCAGTGCCGAGGGGTGGGCGGCTGTCGGGCTGGCCTGCACGGCTGTGGTGACAGTGGTGTGACAGATGACAGACGGCCGCATCGGCATGAGCCCCGGGGAGGGGGACGCGGAGGTGGGAGATGGTACGGTGGGGGACGCCGCCGCCGTCGCCTTCCTCAGGACGACGGGCACGGCCGGTTCGAAGCTGGAGGGGTGGAGGACGCGTTTGTCGAAGCTGTCGTCCGTACCCGCTGGGGGGCTGCCGCCGTGCTTCGGGGACTGGGAGCTGCTGTCGGAGAAGCTGTCGCCGGCCTTGCTGCCTTTCCTGGATATGGTGAACTGGTTGGGGTCTTTGCCGTCTTTCCTCAGCATCTCCGGGAGGAGCCGCCGCCGTGCATTAATGAACCAGTTGCACACCTGGAGTAAAAAAACAAAACAAAACAAAAAGCCCATGCTGTGAGAGAGCATTATCACAAGGCTCGCTTATGTTCTGCCATGCAATTAAAAAAAAGAAGAAAAAAAATCTGCTGGTACACTTATCACCAGGTGCAGTTTGCACCTGTGTTTTCAATAGATAAATCAAAATGAGAGGGTAAGCACATCCACCTAGCATGCACTGAGCTGTTCCACCACAGGGTGTATATTTCACATCACTGCAGGAGTGCCACCGAGCTTTACGATCACATCTGAGCCAGAAACTAAACATTAACTTTTAACAACAGCAAAAAAAAAAGTCAGGAATTCTTAATCCTGTATTTAAAACGGTTTTCAATCAAATGTAATCTCCTTTGTCATAGAAGTAATCATGGTCATCGCCCCCCCCCCAATCCTCCAGGCTAGTCGTAACTGGCTCAGCGAGGCTTGTAGCTCTAACTATGTAAATGACTCTGCATTGTTCCCAGACAGCTGGGATTGAAAGGGGCTGGAGGGAGGGAAATTCCTGTCCAAGTGCCTCAGCCAAGCACACAGGGAGTGAGTTTACTCACGTTGTCTCATGCACTTTTTTTTATGTTGCAACATCAAGCTGCTTTGGATGACCTTCAATTCACTGTTTATGTGTCATGTTTTGTTTGCCATTATGACAGGAAATGATTCAGTCAGGCTGACACTTGCTTCCTCTCGACTTATACAGTGGTCTGTTTACAGTGCGAGGCTTTACCGGTAGCCAATGGCATTAATCTTATCTCCTCCTGCTGTATTTGTGTACATACCTGCAGCGTGGAGAGCTGAGTCTGCTTGGACAGGAGCGCTTTCTCCTGCTCGGAAGGGTAAGCGTTGTAACGGTGCTCGTACAACCAGTCCCTGAGGATTTGAACCGACTCCTTGGGCAGGTTCCCCCGACGCTTCCTCTTCCCGTTGGTCCCCGTGCTGGACGACAGGTCCAGAGGGGCGTCCACGCTGTCCTCGTCATCTGTCTCGCTCCCCGACAGCATCATTAAACCTGTGCAGCGGCAGCAGCAGGGGGAGAGGAGGGGGAAAAAAAAGACACAACAGTGTAAGAGAACGGGACAAAGAGGAACGCGTCTTCTCTTATGTCAGCCACCCTGTTGTCAGTCTCCCGGCCGCGCCGCCGTATACCCAAACGAAAGCTGTCTGGGAGGCAGCTGATGTGTCAGAAGCAAGCTGTCAAGTTCAGCCATGTGATTCATATAAGGAGCAAAGGGAGGGTGGAAGAGGGAGGAGGAGGGAGGAGGAAGAGGAGGAGGAGGGAGGGGGAGAGACGGGAGGACGGGACGTCACAAAGGCTGGTCTGATGCTGTGTCAGTTATAAAACCTGCCTCGACAAATACAGGCCAGGTCTGCTGCACAGACCGAGCACACCTTGCATGCTTTGGGAGCAGCAAATCGCACCGGGGTGACCACACAGTCGCTCTATAGAGGGGAGGTTTGTTTTGAAGAGCAGCGGCGGCGGCTATGTGCAAAGATTACAGAGTTGCTCTCTCTTTTTTTTTTTTTGATTCAGCGTTTTAAAAGGAATGTCTAATCAAAGTCAATCATGATCAAACAGGCCTCTGAATTACTTTGCACATGAAGAGCAAATAAACCTGGTTGTAAAAGCTGCTTTGATCACGTTCTTAGTCTGTTTTCTGGCTAATTATGATTATAAAGTAACAGCCTGTGTAATCAAATTGACAAATAATAAACACAGAGAGAAAAAACAACACTGGATGTATTTTAATTATTATTCTTATTATTAGCTAGATCATATGTTTATGTCACTGTTTACACCTAAACAGCAGCAGCAAGGCGTCATTAAGAGAAATCCAGATTAGAAACAGGATCCTGGGGATATTTTATCCAGAAACCATATGCAATCTGCTCCGGGGTAAACGAATAAGAAAGTTCCCAAAGTCGAAAGCAGCCAACAGGATGAGGTAATTACGTAGGCTAGAGCATAGAGAGAGAGGGAGAGAGGGGAAGGGGGAGGGGAGACCTGTTGCAAACCAGCGTCTCCAGACTAAACAAAAGAATCCAGGGCTGCGTGGTTCTTTGTATGCGATTCAAAAGTTTCTACTCGCAAACGGCGACTTCGCCATAAACCCAACTCCCTCCGAAATATCACAGTATAACAGAGGGACCACAGAGAAGGCTTTAAACCCGCGAAGACACGTTTTCTATGAGTTTAAAACAACTTGCAAGAGGTTTTCTATTGTGTGTGTGTGTGTGTGCGCGCTGCACCACGAGGTCCATTAATGTAACAAGGCAAACAGAAACTTCCCACAATGAGGTCAGGATGAATGTTAGAACACAAACGAGGGGGGAAAAGGAGATAAAACTACAATTTAAAAAGACAAAACGTTCCCTTTCGTCACATGCGAGATGAAATATCGATTTATTTTTTCCCACGTTACGCTCTGTAAACATGGAACACTTTGAAACTCCAAAAAGCTAGCGGAGCAAACTTTGTAGCATCACTTTCTTTCTCTTTTTTGGTCAAACTTCGACACAAATGTAGCTAACATGCGGCGGGAAGCGTTTGATTCGGCTTTTTTTTTGACGGTTTAAAGGAGCCTCGTAAAAAGGACCCTAATTAAGACGAGCAACACATATGGCGACACGCTCGGGTATTTCGGGGTCTAAAGTTGAATAAAACGTTTATATAACATCACAAGACGTACGGACAAATGTATCTATGTCGACTTTTGACATCGCGCCAGCACATGGCAGAAAAAAAAAATCTCCCTGTCATGTCTGGAAAGGAAACAATAGACTGCATGGTTTGCATATGAGGGAAACCGCTGTTAGTCGTTCCAGTGTGCTGTCTCTATCTATCTTACCCAACAATTACTTCTCTTTTTTTACCATTAAAAATAATAATAATAAAAAAAACAGTCCACCTACCCTTTTTCGCCTTCATTTCCGTCCGAAATCGTCCACTTTCCCCCCCTTTTCGCAGAAGAAAATCTGTTGTAGCGCAGTGTTTTGTCTTCTTTCCTCCAGATATCCACAGTGAATAAAAAAAAATCCTTATTCATCAAAATTATTTCTCCTTTTTTTTAAGGGGGGGGAATTTTTTTTTCCTCCGTTATCTTCTGCTCGTCCTTGTTTTGTTGGCGACTTGAGGGAGGGGTGGTGTTAGGAAGGAGGGGGGGGGGTTACCTGAGATCTCTTGCGTCCCTTCGGCTCTAAAGCCCTTTTCTCATTGACTCTGTGTTTGATCCCGAAACTGGGTGACAGCTATCTTTGACAGCTGCGTGACTCAACGCACGGAGATCCTCCCACCGCGGAGGGCAGAGGAAAAATCTCTGACATCAGCATGGCTTGTTCCACTGACATGATAGCCTACAGTCTCACTAAAACGCTGCTGCAGACACCCCCCCCCCTTTCCAACACCACGCCAAACAAACAAAAGACACAACCACGCTAGCATCGAGTGAGTTTATTCGATTACGATCCGCACACTAGGCTTTTTTTTTAATTTTTGGCGCGTTTGTCCGAACACAACAACAACAACAACAACAGGCAGGAAGGCACACTGCGGACCTCGTGGTGACGGCTTAACAAAACAGAAAATCACCACAATCATGTTTTCAGGCTTTAAAAGCCTTCTATTTATTTGATTTGATTTGTTTTTCAGTTGTTAGATTAATCATTAATTAATCGTGTTTTTGTTCCCTCCTTTTTCGGCTGTATCAAATCGCGCACAAATGCTATTTATTGGTTTCTATAATATGTTTTTTGGCTTTTTTATGATCTGAAAAATGCGTTTTAAAAATAATATCTTATTATTATCGCGTCTACACGGAGACCCCTGTTGTTTTCGCTTCTGCTAGCACATGCTCTGTTTACTACTGCACCCTTTCCCTCCCATGTTGCCACTATAGTTGCCCATTCAGCTGTAGTCCTGGAAAGGGATTTCTGCGGTGTTTGTTTTAAAAAAAAATCATTAAAATAAAAACATGTATATATTAGGCTGGGGATTAGGAAATAACCAGTGTAATGATTCATATTGTGGCGGTATTGTGGTGAACCATGATGGAGGTTAGTGCACCAGTGCAGGTTCCTAAAGACAACAGCGGAGGAACCGATCGATGTCTTCATTTGTATGCGGTGCACAACCTTGCGACAGCTGCTGTGGCTTCGTCTCTTTGCAAGCATTTGTTCCACACAGGCGGTCAGGGAGGGGGGGAGAGGCGCCTGGCAGCGCCCCCGCGCGTGTACCTGCGGTACTGCAGGTGGATGCAGCAGCACTGGTCAAACACGAGGTCCTCGGACTCCCTCTGGTGGTTGGCGCGGCCTGGAGTCACCATGAGGTATGATTAAAAAAAAATGAAAAAAAAGGAAAACAAGAAAGAAAGGTTTAATTAAAGGTTGACTGTGTAGATTTTTTTAATTAAAAGCTATTTAGAGGGGCCAATAATAGTAAGTATAGCTTTTCTGGGGTAAAAAAAAATTCAAATTTATTTAAACATTTTTAACGGGTTTGACAGTGATTTTATAGCCCTGTTTCCACTGTTGGTACGGTATGGTACAGTTCAGTGGTTGTGGAAACGCTAAAATAATGTCCCGCTTCAAACTATGCAGTATGGTACACTTATTTTAGTGTTTTTAGTTTAGTTTAGTACCTCTTTTGGTTGGGGTGCCTAGCAAACAGGACCGGTACCATAGGGGTGGTGCTTAAGCATACTGTTCCATCCTGTACTGTATCATACTGTACTGTACTATACAGTGGAAATGGGGCATATGTTTACACGTACCAGCCAATTGCGACAGGGGCATTGCGGGTTGCCAGTTATGGTCTCTATGCTCAGCAGAGCTACTGAGAAAAAGTCCTGCAACAGTTTCAAAGTCCTGGCGAATGGTGCGTTATGAATCATGAATCATCATGCGTCAATATCAGCAAAGTGTAATACTAGATGGACTCATATAAAGGATTTACCTGACATCAAAAGGCACACAGAAATGGCGACTTTTCTACTCGATTGGAAAGTTAAGCTAACTCGCTTGTTAACTTAGCTAGCGTTACCTGTGTAGCAGAGCTAACATTAGCCTGTAGGATTCATCACTGGAATGTGGTGCAGGCTGATTGCTTGATATAGTTGGCAACAAATCTGGCAACCCTGGGTTTTTTGTTTTTGTTTTGTGTTGCAACTATGATTTTGAGACACTAGATGTCGGTATTCTGCTCATTTTACATATGACACCCATATAGGCCTAATTACATTTAAACTATTAAAATACTATATATAAATCACTGACTATATATAGCCTATGAACCATATTTTTTTTCTTTTTTAAACTATTTTAATTAAAACAATACTTTATTTAAACAGAGAAAAAAAACATAATGACAGTAATGGCATGGAATTGAAGTTGGTTTACAAAATAAAGAAATATATAAAGGGAAATAAAAATGGAAATAAAAAAATAAAATATTTAAATAACTGTATATACGAATCTAACTGAATAGATGCAACGAAATGGTTAAGATTTTTGCAAAGAGGACTTGTGGTGACAAGACTTTTGTCCAGGACAAATAAATTCTATGAATAATTGTAAAAGGTTTGTTTAGGATCACCGAAAGGCTCCATGTTAATATTTTAGAATTAATGGGCTTTACTTTGTAGGTGAACTGATTCCACTGAGGTAATAACTATAATAAGCACTTACATTCTTACTTTACACACGTTGTGTGGCTCTGTTTCAACCGGACAGGCTCAAACAGTCACACAAGTGTTAAAAATAGCAATATGTGCAAAGAGCTGCTGTAGCCAGCTATTACCAATATGTGTTAGTCAGTTCCTCTTCAATCTGAGTTCATGATTTTTTTTCAATGCTTGCACCTTCTTAAAAAATAAATAAATCTATGTGGTATTATTAATGTCGTTTTAGTTGTAGTAGGCCTTTAATTCTTAATTTGGCTATCCTGACCGTGGTGGTTACTAAAAACGCTACTGAAAATCAATATTACAGTATTTTTCCTGAAGACCATACATTGTGTGAGTTTTGCTGAGTTACAGTGACCCAGCTAAATAATATTAGATTTATTTTTTCATACAATCCAAACATATCTAGTATATTTCTGCCTTTGTAGCTAGTCAGGGGTTAAATATAATTCAATTTAATACAATTCCATTTAATCCAAGATTAATGTAATCTGTGTAATGGTCTAGGTGGGAAAAAAAAGACAGTAAAATCACCCTTTTTCACTTTTAATGAGCATATTAAAGGTTTTACAAGTCATATTCAGTTTAAAGGCAGCTTCCAAGATGTGTAAGTGGTGAAAAAACAGAGAATAAGTCCGCAAATATCATCACGTTTGCCTTAACTCTGAATCAGAAGCTGAAAATCTGAAGCTAACTGTTGCTGTCATTGTCCGTCTTGGGTCTTTGGCATGTTAGAATTAAACAGGGGACATAAGGAGTAACTGCTTTTGTCTAAAGAGCAACAGAACGCTTGTCTGCTTCAACCCATCATTTTAAGTTCACTCAACTACTTTAGCTCTGACACATCAAATGCTTCACATTCATCAACTTGCATTCCAATTCCACTGATGTGAAAAACAATAACAGGAAATAAGAGATTGTGCCTTCAAAATAAAGTCTTTTACTTGTGTTACATTTTTTATTATTACTGCTTACTACTATAATTATTTACAGATGGAGGACAAAAACTTACATTTGATCTGTTATTTTAATTCAACACATTACCAATTGTTGATTTAACAGTTACATTCATATGAGCTGTCAGACTGTGTTGTTTAAGACTTTAATATACTTCACCTCATTATTGTTAGGGGGGGAAAAGGGATTTTCTGGAAAGCTCCAATTTGTAATTATTCCTACACCCTTATATTTATCAGGGTAGTAAATACAAAGACATTACATATTTTAATTAATAAAAAACAAGTAATTGTCTGCTCTGAGCTTATTTGCAGAAATTATAGTACGAATTCAGGTAGAAAACATATGATTGATGAAGAACATTACTACAATCTGGAATAATTAAGTCATTCAGGTCAAACGAGTCAAGGTGCTGTTGCTGTGAACCCTAATTAGTATCATTGGTAACACCTGTTTGCTTACTATTTCATGTCAAGATGGCTGCCGTTAAAAAGGTCTGTTTATTGTTTCGCTCTGTATTGGCTATAAAAGAACAAACAAAACACTAGGCTACATTTAATCATTAAAATTAAATAATATAATAAATTAAATATTTTTAATATAATTAAAATATATGACAATTTAAGCAGTAAAGTATTGTAGTTGGGTAACAATATGAGGTGTTTTTACTTCCCATGATGCTACATACCTGCCACTACATTTCACTTTACTCTGCTGCTTATTCGTCAGCTTTAAGTTACTTTTCAGATGAAAACTTGACACAATGGATAATTTAACAAGCTTTTAAAATACATCACATTGTTAGCAATGAAACCAGAGGTTTCTGACCTGTTTGTCTTTGACGTTTGACACAAAGCACTGAACATTTTGAATTCAGGACTTTTTCTTGCAATCAAGTATTTTTAGATGGCACGACTTCATCCACAATTGTATAGAATGAAATAAGTGCTTTTACTTTAATAATTGAAATAACCTACATTTTGCTTCAAATACTTATGTGCTTTTTATTTAAGTAGGACTTTTCAGGCTCTACGATACCTGATCTAATGCTAATGTGCTAATGCTAACTGTAAAACCAAATACAAAATAAATTATCAAATGGTATATTGGTATTTGGTATTTTTTTTACTTGTAATGGAGTATGTTTACACAAGGCTACACTGAGTGTTTCTTTCACCTCTGCTTTAGGGGCTAATATTGACATTAATCACGACTTAAAAACCGATCGTTTTATTTTGAAAGCGTCTAAACGGAAATCGCGTCGCTCTAATCGAGTCTGACCTGACGCTGCTGAAGAGTCTTGTTACAGTTTGGAGTCTAAAATTAGGGAAGAACCCCAACTGCGAAATGACGCAAGAAGGCCAAAGTGGACCGTCTCCTCGTCTGTGTGTCAGTGGTAACGGGACTAAGGACCATGGAAACATCCCGTACAACTTTGCTGTTGTTGATGACATGGGGAGTATTTTTAGCCGTTGTTGTCATCTGCCCTAGCTCGGCTCTGGCGTTCAGTATAAAGGACTGTCAAAATGCAGCTGTACAACAGTGCGCTGACACACTACCCGAGGGCGTCTCGCAAAATTACAATAACTTTATCGACCAGATCTGAGCCTCTGGCCGCGACTTCTTCTGAGGGGGAGAAACTCACACAACCGGACGCAACTCCAGCGACCAACGGGGATCCGGCGAGAGAGACGTCTGCTTCCTCTTCTTCTTCCTTTTCTTCCCCTTCTTCTTCTCCTGCTTCTTCCTCCTCTTCTTCCTCAAACATGCCCGACTTTACGTGCTACGAGGCTTCGTCAATGAGGCCGATTTACTTCACGTCCACTGCTGAAATCCTGATCCGCAGACCGGATGGAGTGGAGAGGTCAGTGCCCGTCCACATCATAAGGGAGACCAGGTCCAAGCCACCGTCCCCCAGCTCTCACGATGGTGAAAGTCTCATCTGTAGTGACTCTGATGTGTTGGACTTGATGGACCAGCTGAGGAAGGAGACTAATGAGCTGGTTGGGAATCACCTTTTGATCAGGAGCAACAGAGCAGAAGAGGATAAGAGGGGAAATTCAAGTGAGGATGATTCAGTGACAAATGCCCCCTTCAGAAGCAACGGATGGGCCTCGTTGCATGAAGAGGAGCCAATTCCCTCTGAGGCAGCATGCCCGGACAACAGCAAAAAGGAGGATTTGGGCGATCTGAACAGTGGAAACGCAGCTCCGCAATCAGACAAGAGACGGGCCTTCGAGCTCAGCGTCCTGCAGGAGTCTCCTCCGCAGAGGTGCCAGAAGAGAGGTGACATTGACGATAAGGTGGCCCGCTACCTGGCCGAGGTGGAGAAACAGAACAAGTACCTCCAGCAGAGGCACAAATACAGGTACCACGTCATTCCGGACGGCAACTGTCTGTACAGGGCCGTGTGCAAGGCCACGTTTGGGGACCAGGCGAGGCACGGGGAGCTGAGGGAGCTGACGGTGCACCACATCGCCGACCACCTGGACGAGTTCAACCCCATCATCGAGGGGGACGTGGGGGAGTTCCTGATCAACGCGGCGCAGGACGGCGCCTGGGCCGGATACCCCGAGCTCCTCGCCATGAGCCAAATGCTCAACGTCAACATCCACCTGACGACGGGGGGCAGCTCGGAGAGCCCCACCGTCTCCACCATGGTGCACCATTTCGGGGAGGAGGACGCCTCCAAGGCGGCCATCTGGCTGAGTTGGCTCAGCAACGGCCACTACGACGTCCTGCTGGACAAGAGCGTCCCCAACCCGGAGTACGAGGACTGGTGCAGGCAGTCACAGATGCAGAGGAAACGGGACGAGGAGCTGGCCAAGTCCATGGCGGCCTCGCTATCCAAAATGTACATTGAAAAAAATGGTCACGTGTGAAAGAAAGGATGCTGAGAATTTCAGGATTTTCACCATTACAGAGCGAGAAGAGTGCAGAACTGTGGATTCTACATGCTTTAAATTATTTCTTTTTATAAGATTTATATCGTGAGAGAAAAGGAAGTGCAGTGCACGGACAGTACTTTGGTTTTTGTACTTACAGACGTTGCCAGAATAGTGGCAGTTGTCTCTGAAAGTGTTTGAAAGTGTGTGAGCCTGTTCTTGATAGTTTGGGTTATGTTGATGAGTGGAATACTTCAACGCTGTATATCTAAGTGCTTTTGAGTATATTTGCCTTTTATTTGGCAGACCAGTTGATTTCTATGCCTTATAGTCCTTTGCCAAATATTTTCAAATACAATGGAACTTGGTGTGCAGTTTTTTTTCCCCCAATAACTACATTATTTGCTCTCTGTCTGGCTACTCTCTTTTGCACAAAGTCCTATCTGACAGTCCAGAGAGTTTTGATTTGTGTCTGTTAGAGAATTTTCCTTCTATTTTTCCAGTTCTTTTTAGGTGTTTGCCAAATTGTTTCAAAATAAAGTTTTTAAGAAACCTGATTTGTGGTGACTTCATATTTAGTTTCTATACCAATTACTTGATAATCTGTCTCTTGGCTTCACTCCTTGGTTACAGAATCGCACATAACCGTAACTGGATCCATCCATTAAATCGCATCTATGCAGGCTGGGTGACGTCGATGTGCGCTGCAGTGATCCTCCACCCACTGCTGTCCTAAAGTGAAAAGTGATGTTTGGAATGTATTACATGCAGTGACTCTGGAGCCAGTGGCCTCTCATGCAGGTCAGGCTGCAGACTGTAGTGAGTTATGTGTCTGTGGTCTCAATACACAGAGCACAAGGGACCATGTGTCAGAACTGCATGCAACTTCACCTGTGCAGTGTCAGAATACACTTTCCTATTCAAGTGAACAGGAAAGTGTGTAAAATGCAAACTCACTGTTGTTCCATAACTCTTTTGTACTTAAATTATTTTTTAATGGATAGAAGCTGCACTGCGCACAACCACTATGCTGAGTTAAATGTCAGCCTGCTGCCTCTCAGAGTGAGTGATGTTTTCCTAATTGGGAACAAGAACTCCATGGAAATGGTTTATGTAATTTTTATGTAATATTTACGCTGTTTGATGTTTGGCTTTTCTTTTTTCTGTGTGTTTGTGAACCTCTGAGACAGTATTTTTTCAGTATATTTCCGTGTAAAGGCAGTGCACGGCATGAAAACACTCAAATTAAAAACGTTTTAAATGATGTTATACAACATAATAGTATTAGAGATGTTACTGAGCTCTGCTGGAACCTTTTAATCTGTATTTTATTGCAGCAGTAGTTTGTGCTGCAATTGTATTGAGCTGCACTTTATTGTGCTGCACTTATAATGTTTTATCCACACTGGTGCCTGCATCTTGTTCACTCTCCTTCCATTAGGTGGCACACTAGGCCCCCATATACACAGAGTGGGATTATTGATTGGCTGCAAAGTGGCATTATTGAACCTACTGTATTGATGAAATGAACTATATCATACTCAAACAAAACCTTTCTGCAATGCATTTATTGCATTTTATTGATAATTGGATTCATCCCCAAAACGTTCAGTGCATGTTTATGACTTTACACTTGTCTTTTTTATAAACCCAGTGATAAATAAATAATAAATGAATGCATAGCTAGATGCACATGTGTATCCATGAGATAAAGATAAATTCTTTTCAGATTTTTTCTGACATAAATTTTCAATGGTCGACAAAGTACTAGGGCGACAGGGTGGCGCAGGGGTTAGCTCGCAGCAAGAAGGTCACAGGTTCAAGACCTCCTTGGTCCTGGGTCTGGGACCTTTCTGTGTGGAGTTTGTATGTTCTCCCCGTGTCTGCATGGGTTTTCATCGGGTACTCCAGCTTCCTCCCACAGTCCAAAAACATGCTGAGGTTAATTGGTGACTCTAAATTGCCCGTAGGTGTGAATGTGTGAGTGAACGGTGTGTGTGCCCCACGATAGGCTGGCGACCATCTGGGGTGTATCCCTGCCTATCACCGTAATGTGTCCTAGTAGGTGGGCTCCAGCAGACCCCTGCGACCCTAATGAGGAATAAGCGGCTATAGAAGATGACTGACTGACTGACAAAGTACTACTTGGGTAAAAATACAAATACTGTCATCAAAAAATACTCAATATCCAGTAAAAGTCCTGAATTGAAAATGTTACTTAAGTTAGTGTGCATATGTACTAAGAGCAAAATGTACTTAAAGTACTCATTATGACTGTTCTATTATTATAGTATATTATATAATCACTAAATACATGAATGATTTTTCATGTTTTAGTGCATCAATGTGGAGCCAATCTTTGACACCCTGTGTAGATTAATAGTAATAGTACTGCATCATTAAATGTGGCACCTTCCATACAATGTACATAGTAAATAAAAAAAAAAATAAAAAAATCTTCTTCTATTTAATAGAAATATAAACAAAAAGTAATATAGCAATCGCTGCTATCAGATACATTTAGTACAGTATTTCCCTTTAAAATGTAGTGGAATTAATTATAAGGTAGCATCAGCTGAAAATACAAGTGCCTCAAAATTGTACTTAATTGCAATACTTGGTTTGATTTGCTTGCTTTTACCACATAGCCTACGATGTATGGGCGTGCGTGCGCGCATGCGTACTGAGCATTACCGAATATCAGCGGACTTTTAAGAATTAAACTTTTAATAAACGTCATGAACGTATTTTGTACAGCTACTTTGTCATCATGGGCTTATTGTGTATCTGTTCCTTGAAAGTGTAACGATGACGTAACCCTGCAGTCAAGTGGACATTATGGGGGAAAAAAAGTTGTTTTTTTATATATTTTTTTAATGCGGGAGGAGGGATGGTTGCGTCTCCTATATGGACCATAAAGTATGAGGAGGGCTGCTCCACCGCAGTACTGGCACACACACAGTCAGCAGCACAGGGAAACGCACGCAGCACAGAGAAAGTCAATGACAGACGCTCCCCTCCGGTGTGTGTATGTGTTGTGTGCGCGCGTGCGTGTGTGTGTGAAGGATTTCCGCGGTCACCTCGACGCAGTTCACCCCGGCGTGCTCGGAAGTTACCGGATACTTCAGAACAACCCGGAGAAGAGCGGCGGCGGCGGCGGCAGTAGCAACACACACCGGACATGTCGGGACACCGGGTGCAGTTCGCGGACCTTCCTCCCTCCGATCACAAGGGAAGTCCAAAATTTCACAGTAAGGACAATTAATGAGCTGCTTTAATCTCTTTCTGATGACCTTGATTTTTTTTTTCTTCTTCCCAGTAGCCTAACTCAACAACATCTGTGGGAAAACTCTTCAAGCCTTTAACTTATCTCTGGGTTTATTTCAAGAATTTGATATCAACATTTGTTTCAATAAATAGCTTCATAAATCTACTTTAGCATTAGAATCCCCATAGAGAAATAGGACTGACTTCCACTTTTTCTTCTCTCATATTGTAGCCACTAGGGTTGGGCAATAGAACTGATATATTGTCTTAGATTTTGGATATTGACGTATTGTGATATGTAATAAGTTTAGTCTTTTCCTGGTTTTAAAGGCAGCGTTACAGTAGTGTAATGTCTGAGCTTACAGATTTCCAGCTGTTCTAATATCTGCATTTTACTCACTTAAATCATAATATCCACATTTCTCTTGAGTATTTAACAAAAATACTCAAGTAATGTGTAAATGCAAAAATATGTGAATATATTGTGGTATTTGGTCAAAAATTGGTTGCTTTTGTCCCAGTAGCCAGCTAATTCATCCACATGACACCTCCGATAAAACTTCTCCTTGTGCCAATTATACATTTTATGTTCTGAAAAATGTTCATGCTTTGTAAATCTGCACCTTTCCTCCCACATATTTAGTATTTCTGCAGCCGATATGTTCCATTATGTGTGACTGGTCCCTTCCTCTTCACCTGTGATCCTCTGTGCATGGGCATCAGTTGGTATGATCCCTGTCAGCTGCATGAGAGTCAGTCAATATTGCACTTTATGTGAAGTGGCAGTTGCCCTTTACATGCTGCTGTGAACTTATTCTCCTCTGGTCTGTCTCAGTGGGTCGAACACTTCACACGCACTTATTAAGGTGACACTCACCTTGAGATGCATTTACTGACCACTCCACTGCCTGCTAAAGATGCACAAGCACCCTTCACAATAGGACATGTTAATGGTAGAGTAAAAGCACATTCAGGGACTTTTGTTTTTTTTGATGAAGTAGTTAAAGACATGCTTCTGGTTGCATGTGAGGTGCGACAATGTCAGCCGTGCCTGCCTCTGCTGCTGCTGCTGCTGCAGCAGTGTATGCACAAAAGCATGTGACACAGTGAAGCTGAGCTCATCTCCATGGTGACAGGTTGAGTGACAGGACACGTGAGGAAGGACGCAATGACAAATTGCCAGTTTGCTGCAAAGCCCCCCACAGAGCGGCTGCATTTACAGTAGCCCGCAATCAGGTGCCATGACAACGGATGTGCACATTTGTCATTTGCGAAATGTTTCAAATAGGACAGTTGCTGTTCTGAAGGGTTTTCTTGTTTTTTTTTTTTTTTTTGTCACCGCCAGTTAGTAATGTACATGTGGGCAGCAGCAGGTTGAAAGGTGCCGATGTTGTTTGCAGGTTAAGCTCAAGTCGTATGCAGGGCCCGCTGACAGATCAGCCGCTTCAGCAGCTAAGCACACGTTCTGACTCAGCCTATCCGTTTCTCCTGCCGTCCACAGGCAGGTGACAGCGGGGGTTGAGTTTCAGCCTCTCGTCTTTCTCCCTGTGATGTGCACAGGCGCTTAAACAGACACACGCTCTTCAATCACATGCGCGACACCACGCTCAGGGCCAGCTACTGGACTTATTGTCCTGGCTCAGGCAATCTTGCCAAGTTCCAATACTCTTTCACTCATCAATGGTAGCAACCCCCGAAATACAAAATAGCACCTGGATAGTAGGAGAACAATAGTATTCCTTTTCAAGCTCCTCTAACGGCTAATAATCTTGGCATCATCTAGAGGGAATACTACAGCAGATGTGAGTAGTGTGTTTGTCAAAAGCAGAAAGCTGGTGCTGATGGAGCGCTGTGGGTGGTGCTGTTCAATTTACATGAGTTAAAGCAGTAATCTGCAGCGTCTACTGCAGTTTCTCATGATCATCGCGTCGGGTGCTTTCCACACCGTGCAAACAGCAAGATGTTCCAGCTTTTCTTTGGGTTACTTCATATTGTTTGCATTTGTATCCACAGCAGGAGCCTTTCTGTCTGTTTAGCCATGGTAGCTGTGGCTAATATAAGCTGTTTTTCTCAAATTACACAAATAATGAAGTAATGTTTTGGTAGTGCTTCTACAAATCTATTCCATGTCTGTAAAAGGTTGGCAAATGTACTGTATGTCAGCAACTTCGAAAAGACAAATACATCCACTCTGGATGTTTTTGATGAGAAACACTGGTTTATTGTGGATTAGACTAGAGACAAAGAGAAAGACAGAAAGAAAAGAAACAAATTATTGTTGATAAGGGGCCAATATTATATCATACTATATATGTCAGTTTCTCTGCTCAGAGAGTCGTCTGGGGCATTTGACTGTGTCTGGGATTTCCTGAAAAAGAGCTGGTTGCTCCCTCGCTACTGATCTGGTTCATCATGTTTCCATTTTCCATTTGACCTCAACTCTTGCTTTACTGCTCACCACTGTCACAGTGGGAGTTTCAGAATAATAATTTTAGTTTTTTCTCAGCAAAGACTCAGGACATTTTACCCTGGATGTCACCAATGATATCCTGAACCCTCCGTAACGCAAATGTTTACAGCATCGTTTGGTTTTTAGATTTATATAGTAATTGTAATTAGCCTTTGGCCATTTTACCGGAGGGGATAGAACATTTATTATGCACACATACACATTCTTTGCTTTGAGAATCACTGTCTGTAGAGCTGCACTTTCAATGAGCAAAACAGTGATTCGTCTTTCAACGAGCTGCTATACATCCAGCACAGCTGCAGCCACAATATTCATCATCTCGGGTTTCCAAGGATATTTGAAGATTATGTCAACAGCTTCTGGGAAAAAAGATACGCACTTCTTGATTGGGTGGCTGAAAGAAGTGATCGCGATCACTTTTCCCATCCGCTCGGTTGCCGTTCTCATGGAGAGAGAGAGGGGTGGAGCACTCTAACATCCAACTCAATCACTGAGTTGATCTTTGCAACGATCTGCTCAAAGCTCTGCTTGGTTTTCTCACTGCCAAGAAGCCCTGTCAACTGATGCTGTGTGCTGTAGCTCATGCCTTAGGTCCTTTTCCATTAACTGAAGTCTGTCATGTCTCTTTGTCTACCAAACCAATTGATTGCAAAGACTTGTGTTGAGTTTCTGTCACTCTTTCAGACTTTCTTTCTGAAGCCATCTGCCTCTAGTCTGCCATATTACACTGGGATGGAATGCTACCTTGTCCCTTAATATCCATGAATCCTCTATTTATGAGATTGTATCATATATCATATATTATACAATTGAAATAATCATGATTAAAAATGCTATTTATGACTAGATATGATGACAATTTGGTGATTGCTGCTAGCAGAGCTGCAACAATGAGCTTATTAACTGATTATTTTATTGACAGAAATTTAATCGGCAGCTATTTTAATAATCAAATAATGCTTTTAGTCATTTTTAAGCAAATGTGGCTAAATTAGCTTCACAAATATGATAATACATTACATTGTCATACCTTAAATTAAACTTCTGACATTTCATAGGCAAAACAATTCAACTAAAGAAAAATAATCAGCTAATTAATCAGGAAAAAAGCTGTAAATAATAATTAGATAATCTGATAACTGAAGTACAACATGGAATGAAAAACACATATATGCAAAGTTAAAGCTAAAGTATGTAATGTTTTCAGTTTCTTATATTGTTATGATGTGCTGAAACACCTCTACATTTACTGTGGTTAGCAATGTGAAAGATGAAGGTTAAAACAAGCTAACTAACCAACTGTCCATCCTAATATATAAGACCACATTGTGCTGCTGGGTTCATTAAAACTCACTTTGGATGAGTTTTCCACTTTGCTCTAGTTAAAACTACTTTGGTATAATCACTTATCTGTGTTCCTTTGTCAGCCAGTGCAGGATACACAATAAACATGGCTACATACTATCATGCTCAAAGTCCCAATGCAGCGGGGGGTGAGTGGGTGGGTGGGGGGTGCATGGCAGATGCTGCGTCGGAATGATAATCACAGAATGTGCTGGAATGCATATGGTGTCTAGCTTTACAAAGCAAGGCGGATACTGTCCTCCACAGTTTATAGTTCTCCATGAAAATAAATCAAATAGACATAAAGGTGAGGATGACCTTAATTTCCTAAGACACTTCTATACATAGTTCACTCACGCTTACTATTAAATATCTTCATTTATTCAGCTGCTTTCCACTCAGGGAAGGTGTGACATGCCACTTGTGCTCAGGCTGTCTGTCCCAGTGAAGATGCTGATTAGAGGGGCTTGAGATGATCCTTCTGGATATAGCCAGACCCCTGAGATGAGAAACAGCTGTTTTCACAGTGGATTAAAAACTTGGACCCAAAGGCCTCCTAAGTTCAAATGTAAAACACAAAGATTTAAGGGTGCACTGTGGCTTCCTCTGCACTGAAAGCACAAAATGCTGTTGTTTTTCTAACTCTGAGGCCGTCGCTCTCAGATAAAAAGCAGTACCTTGACTTATGATAACATCCGCTTTGTTTTAAATGCTGAGCATATTTTCAGATTCGAATGAATCACAAAGTTGTCTGTGTGTAGTTTGGTATGCCAAAAATATTGATTTATTTAATTATCAACACTTCTTTTTGTGTATCCAATCCAGTGTTGATTCTTAATTATACTATAGCGTCTTTGTTATGACATTTCATTTAGTGACACTATATATATATATTTTGAGATGTAAAGGTCATTTATCATACTTTTATTTGAAGTAGCAGAAGTGACTAATTTAGAAACATCTTTTAAAATCAGTTTTAAATATATATTCACATTTCTCCCATTTTCTGATGACCTTTTCATATTGTTTCCCAAGCAC
The DNA here is from genome assembly GCA_030544235.1 of Lepturacanthus savala. NCBI lineage: Eukaryota > Metazoa > Chordata > Actinopteri > Scombriformes > Trichiuridae > Lepturacanthus > Lepturacanthus savala. Next base: position 10,073,624 of record CM060476.1, on the reverse strand, counting down.
TTTGAGTAGCTCTAACGTTACATACAGAAGAAAGTGAAAGTGAAAGAAGTGAAATATTCAGCTATTTCCTGACTTCTGACATTTTGTCCTTTCGTCAAGCATTTGTGAGAAAGGAGAGTTAACGTAAAGGCCACTCTTGGAAAATTAAGTCAAAGGATCAAAAAAGAAGCTGAAATGTCGCAGAGATTTACATTAAGAGTGCATTATACTGTATAGGAGATGGTATCTTGTGGCTAGAGTTACTCCTGGCTGAGTCATCGTCTCTGTCTCGCTGAATGGCTTCGCATCACGAAGCCTTGCGTGCCTAATGAATTATCCATCCTCTCCTGACTTCTTTGTGTCTCCCGCAGCGGGATACCAGTGCTGTGCGTACCAGGAACCAGATGTTTTCGTCTTTTTTGTTTTTTTTCTAATTGATTCCCCCTCCGAAGAAGAAGTGATGAAATGTCCATATCTTTCTCAAAAAACGCAGTAGAACTATGATGTCAGCGCAAAATCTCACCACCTCGGATACAAAGAATGGGATGATAATGAGGTTCAGCAGCAACAAGCGGCACATGGACCTCTCCACAGCAGACACTTAAAGAGCTGAAAGTCACTCCCGGTGCCCTTAGACACGGGCAGCATTGTCGTTTCCTCACCACTGCCCCTTTGTTGCCTGTGGAATCAGCTGAGGTGTAAACAAACACTTCTATCTTGTTTATAGTCTTCTGAAATCAGGGAGGATCTAAGGACTGATACTACACAGATGGGAATGTACACAGTAAAAATGATGACTCCCAAAGGGTGCAACAGCTCTCCATCGCCGTCATCAATCCGCCCTCAGCAGCTCAAAATGTCTCAGCTTCTTTATTGGTGATTAGATTGCTGCTGTCGGGATACAGGGCATAATAACATTCTCTGCATGCTGTCCCCATGCACTAATGATGCGTGATGCCAGCTCTTGATGACATTGTTCATTTTTTTTTATTTGTTTTTATTTTAAAGGATCAACGGGAACTAAAATTGATTTGGACACAGATGAGTGAAAAGTCAAATAGCCTCCCTTTTGATGTTGTGGCGAGGTCATGTTCAAAGGAAAGTATCAAATAGGTAGGCTATGTGGGGGAGTAAATGAGGGAAAGTTTATATGACTGAGGTTATGGACTGATGCTTTTAATTTGAGCGTTAGTGTGTGTGTGTGTGTGTGTGTGTGTGCGGGGGGTACCGGATAGTTAGGCTTATCTTAAGGCTTATCTTCTGTGCTGACGACATTGAGTCTTTTATTCACTAACTGTGATTTTAATGACTTTCCAAATCAATCAAAAGATCTGGGTCACTGCCACAGTCGGCCTGAATAAACACACACTCACGCTCACACAAGAACTGTAGTCCACATTATTATCATTGTGAAATAGCTCGTTTCAGCAATAGTTTGACATGTTTGGAAATCTGCTGGTTTACTTTGTTGCTGAGAGATATGTAGTATGTAAAACTAATACTGCTCATATTTAAGGAGTGGAACTTTGTTTAAGTCAACACAAAAACAAATCTATATAGAAATATTGCAGTGTATCAAAAATATGCTTTGATATTTTCACATTCTCTTTCTCTCTCTCTCTCTTCACCCTCTCTATTTAATAATAAATAATAATAAAACATAATAATTATTATTTATTCTATTATATTCTGTTTTAACAGCAGTAGTAACTACCCCTGCTGCTCAGAGCTTGATTTCATTACTTTGCTTACTCTCTGTACACTAATGTGCCCTGGTGTGTGGTAATATAAAACTTTAAATATAAAACTAAGGTAATATAAAACTTCTGGAGAAGCAGAGTTCAGTTTTTTTATGCTTAACAATATCTGGAACAAACTCCCAGAAAACGCAGATCTGCTGCAGCTCTCAATTCTTTTAAATCAAGGCTGTAGACAATATAACTGAACTACAAAGTACAACAATACAATTGTTGTGTTTTTTTCTTTTTTTTTTCATTAATACATTTTTACCCCCCCCCCCCACACACACACACACACACACACACACACATTCACAATTTGGTTAATACTAAAATAAGAGAACAACATTTGAAACTTTTAGTTGTGCATTGTGTATCATAAAAACAGCAACAGTTGCCTGGCTGTGTCTGTTTGTTACTGTTCTTCTATGAGCCTTGTTCATATGTTGTTTTACAATCCTGTCATATTTAATGGGAACTATATGTTGTTGACACTAAACACATTTCTTCAGTAATTACTATGTAATTCATGCTCAAATACTCCCAAACATTTTTGCTCCAGTATCTGATTTGATCACTGTGCTTGTGAATGTAAAAGAATCCACTCCCAGTCAATAACCGCAAGCCGCCCCCATCAGTGTGATAAATGGGAGGTTTAGCACGAGGATACGAGTGGGTGTTTGTAAGAGGAAGGGAAGGGCATTGACATGCTTTAACTCGCTTTTTTTCCACACTGACAAAAAAAAAAAAAAAAAAACACGTTCAGCTACAGTCATACAGAAATACAGAAATTATCCAACTGGTCTCAACTTGTATTTTTGATGATAAGAGAGAAAAATTAGTGTTAGAATCAGCATTGCTTTATCAGCAACATCCCCTATGTGAATGAGGAAATGAATGTAGGCACTGCTGTGTGCAGTAAATTCACTTTGGAACTTCCTGTGAATTTTCAGGTTAAGTTGGGCTAATCCACTACTCCCTGGAAAGTCTATGAAATACCAGCATGTCAATAAGAGTGGGGCTGGTGTGCTGGAAACAGCAAATGGCTGTTGACCTTTTGATCCAAATTGTAGTCTAAAGACAAAGGCTTTTTATGAATTAAGACCCTTTTCTATTATATTGAACCACCTATGATATTTAGATCCAGTCATTTTCTATGTTATGGCCAAGATTCTTATTTTGAAAAATGAATAAAACGCTTGCCGAAATGCTGATTTCTTCTCATTGTCAAATTCCTGTTAATTAGAAAGGCATATTTAAAACCTCCATATAGACTGTTCTTTGTTATAAGTGATCTCTGTGCATCTTGATGATTATTTTAGCTCTTTGCAGCCAAACTCCAGTTTGTGTTTCTTGTGTATTAGCATCAAACAAGGACTCATAGAGCTAAGCATCTAAAAGATACTTGATGAAAGTATCCTATCCATTAATCATAAGGTTAGGGTATCTTTTAATAGGATATCTTTTTTTAAAAAATGGATGCTTAGCCTTTTGGCTGGAATGTAATGTGAGGAAAAAACTGGGGCTATTTGCAGCCCAATATAGTTTTACCAGAGCTCTTACAGCTGCTGTGGTAGAGCGAAGAATCTGACATGTAAATATAAAATATGATGTTTCTCTGTTATGTATGTGAAGCTGGATGTCATGATGATGGAGGCTTAGCTGTCAGCAACCATTGCAAAGGTGGGCAGAGAGAGGGATCAGGGGAATATTTTTATCCCTGTCTTCTGAAAGTGTTAGCGGCCCTATTTTGCCATTTTCGCAGTTTAATATTAACATTTTATAGTCTATTTATACAAAATTAGCATTTATGCTTTTATGGTCCAAAAGCACCGAGTTACACCTCTAGAACACTGACTGAAAGACTACCCCCCCCCCCACCCTCCCACTCTGATGTGACTGGCCTAGTGAGAGGCCGGCGACACGGATCTAGGGGTGGTTACTATTAACCTAAATTCCTGTCGTGACATCACAACCAGAGCCCTTTCTGAATGACTTGTGTTCATCCAGTTTTAGAGACACTACAGAGGAGGCCAGACCACAACAGAGTGTGTGGGCGGTCTTATTTCGCAGTTTATGTGCTAGCAGGAACCCCAGAGACCTAAATATTTACACACAAGCACTTCGAAATAAAGCCCCTTTAATAAGCAACAGATTGCTAACCTCATAAGCTGATAATATGTCGTTTTTTTTTAGTATGTTAGCATATTTCCCAGCAGACATTGTTTTGGGAGTAGCTGTTTAACACACAGCAAACCGTGATACTTATTTAAATGCACCTCAGTCCCTAGGCACATGCTTTTTATTTTAACAAATTTGTTGAGAGTACTCTCTGAGGTACTGCACTTATATTAATATTTCATGAGAATTATAGGAAAACTGTAAGGATTATGTGACATATGAAGAGCCGGCCTCGAACCTACAACTTCAAAGTAGGAGAACAAACGCAAGTGGAAAGCAAAGCTTTCTTTGACTTTTCTTCTTGCACATATGATACAACGGTTGTTGAACTTCGTAGCTCCACTTTATCAAACATATTCTCTCAAGCTGAGTTGAGTTAAACTAGTGAATAAATTCAGTCCCTTTACTGTTCACAATTTTAACAAAGAAGAAATACTTGTGTCTTTGAGTTCCAATAATTTAAATCGTTTTATACCCTCAGCTGCTAGTTACGCTTATCTACCCACAGCTGCTACCTCTCCCAACAGAAAGCCTATTCAGCAGTGGCCAATCATTGAGGTGAGGAGAAGTTAGCTCAAACTTTCCATTGACCTTCAGGACCCTCAAGTCCCCCAACCCCTGAGTCACCCGAGCCCCTGCGCCTGCCTCAGAACTTGACACTGAATGGCGTCCCAGAGTTTTAATATCATGGGTGCTCCTGACTGATAGAGGTTTGGAGTTGGGCTTTGATGTTCTTTGTCCTTCCTAATGAGGATCAGACTCTGGGGTTTTTTGGCCAAAGCCCCCCCTCCCCCCTCCCTTCCCTCCTACACTCTCTCCATGAACGAGCAGAGGGGCAGCAGAGATTGGAGGACCACTCCTACCTCAAGAGAGGAGGATTTTTTTCCCTCCATTCTTGTCATTTCTATACAGTTCTCCTTCATCTCTCCCTCTCGCCTTCCGTTCCCCTCCCTTCCTTTCTTTAATCAGCCTCTCCGGCACCCAGAGCTTCTCTGTACCACAGAGTGAGTTCATCAGATCATTAAGAAGGCCTTGGCCCAGATGAATCGGCCTCTGAAGTCTTTTCATCAGCACCTTAGGGATGCGGGAGGTGTGGTTAGGGAGACGCGGCGCAGGAAACACAGCCGATGGGGGTCCGACTCAGTTTCGACTGGGTGCAAACAGTGAAACATGTGTGTACACAAACCTGTGACGGGGTAAAAGGTCAGGGCAGATGTCAGACAAAGGGCGGGCCAGACTAACCCCTGACCCCTGAAATTTCTGAAATTGAAGGCCAATCAAAAACACGTGTGCTGCAGTTGCTCTAGTTAAGTTTCCTTTCCTGTTCAAAATACACATTTGATTAATTAACTTTGGGAAACAAAGGCCCACTGTGGGTACACTGGAGTTGTGTGCAGCATCAACAAGGCGTAGCAGAGTCTTTAGTGGATGAGATTGACTCTTGTCGAGCGAGACCTTGGACTCTTGTCAGTCAGTGGTTGTGGAACATTTCACCTCGAAATGACACTTAACAGATTCTTTCCCAAAGTCGGCCTGAGATTCGAGTCGACATATGCCAGATGTTGCAGCTTGAGAATACACTTATCCTACAATAAAATTAGACATAACTCTGTTTCCCATGGACTGGGCTGTCAACCAGGGCCTGCAGCCCCTTTCTTGTGCAATTTATTATATTTAGCTTCAAGTCAATTCTATTTCTAGCTGAGAGACTGGACTGTTAATTTCTGTTATTGCCATAGAGGTAGAGGAGCGACATAAAGAATGGGAGCTCATTATTCCTGCAGGAGTGTTTGAGCCATAGAATAATGAAGAAAAGTGAAGCAAAAGAATAGGTATCTGTTGTCTACTGAGACCAGGCCCACAAGGTCTGTGGTACTGAACTGTGATTCTGTGATCATCGATATATTACAAGACATTTCATCTACAATATATCATTTTATCTGTTACTAAAGAAAAAACAAAGATATTGATTTTGTCCTACTCTGACTTATCACAGTTTCATATTTTGCATGAACCCCCCCCCACCCCTCGTGTATTTTAATAGGATTCACATGTACTGTTGATAAAAAACAGACTCAAGATGGTTCCGTTGAAAAGACAGCCCTTTTTTTTTCTCTTTTTCTCATTTACAGTGCAACCTTAAGTGTCGCTCTTTGTTCTTTCATCATTTTGTGTGCCTATGCATTAGATGCTTATCTGTGTCCTGTGTTTTGCTGTTGGTTCAGCAGATCTCTTCTGCTGACTTGAAGCCTGTGTGTGTGTGTGTGTGTGTGTGTGTGTGTGTGTGTGTGTGTGTGTGTGTGTGTGTGTGTGTTTTTGTGGCCCCTCATGTGCATCTATGTGCTTACCTCCTTACATTTGTGTATACAGTCAGAGGAATTCCTGTTGTGTTGTGACACAGATGTTTCTGGTCACTGTCACTGCAGTCGCTGTGTCGTTGTGTTCCCCCCCCACTGTTGCTCATTTGCTGCTAAGACTTTAGCAACAGACAGCACACACAGAGACTCATTATATGCGTTTTCTTTTTCTTTTTTTTCTCCACACCACCACCCCTCAACATCTCTCAACACAAGAAGGCAGAAATGTCAAAGATATATTTAGGGATATTGTTTTTTGTACACCAGAGAGGGCTGACAAGTTGACAACCGTGCCCTACTTAGGACATATCATGGTCACAATTCTTTAATTAACAATCTTGGAAGGCCTGACGTCCTATTTGTTCAATCAGCATAATTCTCAGTGGTTTAAAGTGGGTTGGGCTCAGCTGGAAAAAAACGTGACATAGAAATATGTGAATCAAAATCTTATGACTGTAAGGTTGTTTTCGTACGTTCCCAGACTAAATTTCATCAAACTTTACACACAAGCCTGATTTAAAAAGAATGTTTTTGAGTAAACTCTACTGTTTACTTTCTACTACTATGTACTATACTTCAGGTTTAAATACTCCGAACTTTAATTTTTGATGCATATTAAAGGTTATAGAGATTTAAAAATAGTTTTTTTTCAGGGGGTTTAAGGGACATTATCAGAAGTAATTGTTTATGCTTGAGTGTTCTGAGTGCCATTTTCAGTTCTCTAGACCACATTGTACGGTCACTTGTTTTAACCTCATCCCCACAACCATTCTCATGATTTACAGTTACAAAAATCGTTCATATTCATTTGTCATCTCCCATCCAAGTGCTTGGCCTTCACTTGCTTTCCAGTGGAGCAGGGCAGAAATGCTCAACAGGGAAATGAAGGAAATTCCACATTAATGAAGATCTGCAGAGATGCTCGCATGACTAGTTAGCTTAATCTATCTTGCCTGTGCAGACATAGGTGATAAAGATTTAGAGATTAAACATAGATTTAAAGTTAATTGCTGGTTTTAATAGACCCTGATAGGGGACAATTCAGAATTTAATAGTGATGAGGTCATACTTTGAAACTTATATAAGGTTTAATGCAAGCCTCTTTGCTGTATGTTATCGAGACATATTTCACTATGATATAATTGTAATGGTTGGTGTATTGGTGTTGAGTTGTATGATTTTCACTGGTGAAAGTATGCATATTTATAGGGATAATAACCTATCATTTGAGAGCTGACAGCTTGATTTAGAGGCTCAAGCCATGAAAACAGCATCCAATGAAAATCTAGTTTCTTGGCAAGCACAGACATGCACACATGCAGGTACAGAAACACAGATTATTTACAATCCTGTTGATAGTGCTTAGACAAATGTCATTTTCACATGTTAAAGGTAAAAAAATGCTGTTAACATAAATTTGGGTACCCTACAGCTTCTATGGCTTAGATGGGGTCTCCAATATGCAGCAATACATACTAACTTTAGGTTGGAAAACCACCAGATTCTCTCCAGAGGGATTCGTGGTATAAATCATCAAAGTTTATATCATTCATCCAGCAAATTCTTCTTAAGCAGCATGGATGCAGACAGGATGAAGTGTTTCCTCATAGAATAGAAAGACATTCAGTGCTGCCTTTGTAACTGTTTTGCAAATTTCCACTCAGTCTAACCTCTATAGTCAACAAAAGATTTGCATAAAAGCTGGTAGAAGAAACACATTATGTTGTTTGCACTACAGAACCACATCCAAACTGACCAAAAACAATTAAACAAGAAAGAAAGAAATTGCAACATCTAGAAAATGAATTCCATGCAAAGTTTTTATTTAAATTTAAAAAATGTTTTTATTTCAGTGATGAGTTTGTTAAAACATGTCACACACTCCACATTTTGGTCTGTAATTTCAAGTTATCTTTTTGTTTGTAATAAACATAGTGCTGCCTCCTAGTGGCTCAAACATGACATTCATCATAACGGTATGGTTTATGCAGATTAATAAGCAGCCAGACTTGAATTCTGCTGGGAGGGCAGTGCTTCATGATGAATATGGTCAACATATATAAGAGCAGAGGGAAAGCAAGGTCAAAGCTGTCCCAGCAAAGAAAACAAGAACATTCCTCCTCCAGTCAATGAGTCACTCCTTTAGCTTCTCAAGCTGTTTATGTGATGCCAACAACAAGATCTAACCAGTCCTTATGGTCTGACTGTGAGTGTTTGCCAGAGTGTGTGCATGAAAGCATGCCCTAGTGTGTTCTTTGTATTCATATCAAATTTACTTCTACTAAAGAACAGCAAGTGGGAGATAAGATTACAGATTATTAAAATATCAGATTTTACAGAAATCCACTTTGTTCTCATGCATGAAAAGACTTCAGCATTTATTAAAATAGATTAACTTTGAGCTGATATAAACATTTTTGCCTGTGTATGTTAGCTTTTGGCTATGTATTTGTGCCAAAAGCAGCCTTGAGCAATATTTGACACCGTAAAAAAAACTGTAATACAGGAATATTATTCACAGAGCACGTGAATAACTTCATTGTGTTTCCCCACCACATCTGACAACCTTTCTGTTAACTCTGTTACAAACTAATTTGTGATGTTTTTGGTGGATTAAGCTGAGAGACAAGCAGAGTATACCATGTCACAAAATCCATTTATTACCATAATATTCTGGACAGCATCATTATCACTGCAGAAGCCTCTGATTTCTTTATGACACATTTTTTTAACTCATGCAAATGTTTTATGTATGTTTTTTCTTAGTCATTCATCTGTTAGTATGAGCTTTATGGTGTGAATAAGCCATTGAGGTGACACTGCTTTTGTTCCCTGAAAGATGCTGCTGTTTCAGAATTGGGTAACCGCTCTCCTTTTCTGTCTCCAGCCAGCCATCGTAAAAAAAAAAGAAAAAAAGAAAAAAATCAATAAGCCATAAAGTAAATGGAGAGAAGCCTCTTATTTACATCAGTCTGAATAGAGAGGTGGTTTGTCTCTCTCTCCATATCCTCTTTATACACTATACACAGTTTGCCTCCAATAAAACACTTGACGGGCTGTCCAGATAAGAAGCTAAACTCTCCTCAAATGCTTAATGTGTAGCCGCCGCCTGTGGGAGCTCATTGGATGAACATATGAGTTTATAGGTAGATGTTTTGAAACTGTGTGTTGGTTTTGAGCATGTGAACGTGCACATGTCAATGCCCATTCATGGTAAAGTGCAGGAGTGATTCATAAGGCCACAGGGGGGCCCCAGAGACAGGACATAAAGAGGAGGAATTCATGATGACACACTGTTGGACTTCATGCAGAATCCCCTCTCAGTGACAGCTGTAAAACAACTCAATATAGACTCTTCATTTATCATTTTCTATTCTGTTTTGATGATTCTTGTCATGTGAGCCATGTAAGGACATTTGAGGTAAATGTTCTTTTTCTTCTATTTCAGCATCTGTTAATATAATCCTGATGTGAAATGGGGTTCAACATATTCCCAGGGACAGGACCACCCCGAAATGAGATGGCATGACTTCATTCGCTGAAACAGTGACTTTTTCAACCATTTGAACACGCTTTGAGAGCAGAGAAGAATATTTAGTGTCTATAAACAATTTGAGGACGTCACCTTGGCTTTTAGGAAACTGTGACAGACATTTATTTGTTATCTGGCAGTTGATAATCCAAACAATTCATCAGTAATATAAGTAATCATTAGTTGTAGCCCTGAAAATATTTAGAAGATGGTGTATTGTCCTTTTATATTTCAGTGTGATACCTTACACAAGGGAGAGATGGGAAAATGAAAAGGTTGTGGTGCCAATTTTAAAACCGTGGTCCAATTAGAGTGTGTGTACATGAGCCAACAATAGACTCAGCTCAGTTCATCTCGTTTGTTTAAGAGGGTTGATGATAATGGCAGACAGAACTTCTCCTGACTGGACAGTCTCAGACAGAGTGGTGGTCTAGGCTGAAAACTCATCCCCTCCGCTATGATCAGTGCATACACTGTGACATAATGCAGCATATAATAATAATTATGTGACATGTTGGCCTGGGAGCCCCAGGGAGCAGCTGAGCGTTAAGACTAATTGGTTCCAAATGTCTCATCGTCTCATAGACTTCTTCTGTGACTTTGAGTCACTTTTCTTGGGGAGCATCAACAGCTAGAACTGCAAAAGAAAGCAAAGGAATTTATATTGGACAGAAAAAGCACAGTTTGTTTTTGTCGACGACAGATTTCATATACAGTATGTGTTCCAGATTGAGATTCAGATGTTCATTTCATGAGTCTGTGAACTACTAAAAAGTCTCTGATGAAATATTGATTGTTTGCTCTGGTGAGAAATTGTTATTCTGAAGAACATTTGAGTTTTACTGTAGGCTCTCATGCAGGTTTGATGCAGTATGCTTCTCAGCGATACGCTTTTCTAGGTAAAATCAACTAAATCTAGTCAAGATGATGCAGCACTATACTATTCATAGTAGATTAAAAAGCCTTTTTTTCCAGTCTTGATGTGTAATGCATCACAGAGAATATCAGGTAAGGCAGAAGAGGGGGAAGTTACAACCTAGACTCAAACCTGTGATGTGTAGACATGGTTGACCAGAACCTGCTGCAGTACTGGTTCTGCCAATATTGTTGTGTGTGTGCATTTCTGTAGAGTTTATAGTCTGCTTCCAGTAACTGATTCAGCGGCTGATATTGAGAGAATGTTGGGCAGTAATCATGATATGGTCGGGAGGGAGCTCTGAGATGGAATGTAGGAAAGAAACAACCAACCCCCGGGGGCTTGGAAAACATACTCAACCTTAATCCTCAGCAGGGAGGTACACAGCTCACCCATCCCCCAGATTGCTTCCCAAAAAGCCCAACCCTTTAGTCCACCACCAGCCCTGTATAAACTTGGCTTTTGTGTTAATTCTGCCGCACCAGTCGGAGGCAGACACTGGGTAATTGAGGCTAAAGGAGTAGTTTGACATTCTGGGAAAAATACTTTTCTGTTGTTCGTTCTTGTTTGTTGAAAATATCAATGTGTATAGTGAAATATGTTGCTTGAACCAGAAAGTGGTTAGCTTAGCTTACCATACACACTGTAAACTAGGAGAAATAATAGGCTAGCCCCCTCCATGAAACCTGCCTGCTAGCAACTATAAAGCTCATCAAATAAAAATGTTGTATCACTTAATCTGTGGGGGGTGGGGGGGTAGGGGGTGGGGGGTTGGTTGGAGCAGTTGCCAGGCAACCAGACTCCAGGAAGTCACTGGCTATGTCTGAAATCACTTACTGCTCTCTACTCCCTAGGGAGTTATATATATATATATATATATATATATATATATATATATATATATATATATATATATACATTTTATATTGTATTGCTTGGTTATTGCAGGTTAGTGACCATCAGTGGTACACTACATTTTGCAAGGCATTGTGGGATACATTTATTTCACTATGTAGTGTATAACAATTCTCACTACACCTTTGGACCACTACAAAATGGCAATCTCAATATAAAGTCCACTATAAAGTAAGTAGTGACCGATTTCAGACACAGCCACTGTATCCAGCAAAGAAACAATTTCACTTTGTTTTTTGTCTGCATTAAGCAGAAAAGGTATAACATGTTCTGTAGTTAGTGAACTTTAGAAATGCAGGCTTATTTTGTTACCTCCATTTCCTCCATTAAAATATTCCAATTTTGATTTGAATCTGGTGCCAATATTCTAATCTAAATTCTAAAAAAAATTCGAACTATTTCTTTAAACTATAATACATTTAAGGATTCGGTTGCAGGTTTTCTGCAAAGCCTCACACACCAAGTTGTTTTCATTAAGATGTTGGAAGCATGTTTGTAAAAATAGCACATAAAGTGAACACAACCTACACCGGCCTCTGCTCAGTTCATGGGCAGAGTCATTTGTAACCTCTGCCCCCCAGTTTAATATTAACCCTCAGATTGAAAAGTCTGTTAATTGCTAAAATACCACAGAAGCACTCAGACAACCCTTGCTCCCTACCCTTAAAAATGCCATCAGCCCTCAGTCTTCACTCTGTGGCCATAAGCAGCTAAACTGGAGTTTAATGGGATTTTCTGCACCATCATATTTCCATAACCACCAAACCCACTGTTCCACAACTTCTCAATACCAAACTGACTACTCCCCGCCTGAAAGTGATACAGTAGTTTTCTTTTGGCATTGGGAAACATGGTGGTGCCAGGGCTATCTGCTTGAACAGCTGTGGATGGTAGTTTTGTCAGTCATGTCTTTTTTGTCAGCACCAATGTCAACTCATCAGATAATCATCTTTTTTTTTTTTTTATAAAACTTGAAACACTCGTAAGTTGTTTTCCACTCCTAGTTTGAAATGCAAATTGAGGCCATTCCCGGATAGCCTGTCAACGTGAGGGTTTGTTATTTGATATATAGATGTACTTCATGATCTATCACATTGCACAAAATCACAGGCTTAATTAGGAAACGCAAATTATATCCATCCCTAAATACTATGTTATTTAGAGCCTTTGAACCAAGCTCTCTCCGTTTTTTCTACTGTAGCCTACTGTCAGAACTGGCATAAATGCTGGGAGGCATCCAGTCCACATGGAGGGCTTTCATTTCCTTACAGCATGCACACACACAAACACACACACACGCATACTGAGAGAATTACCATTTCACTCACTCACTGAAACCTATATGGAGTCCGTGTTTTTTTATGGTCATCCTTATATAGGTTTGACGTAATCCTTACCATAATACTACGATGCTGTAAACATAGTAGAGCTAAGCCAAATGGGTGGGACACAAGTACAACTGTCATTTAACCATATGGCAATGTTTCTATCTTCTTTACTTTTTCTCTCTTTCCAAAATCAATCAGGCATGCAGCAATACTCTTGAGGTTCTTAGGCCTCCAAATTTGTCAGTCTTGGGGAAGTATGTAGGTCAATCAGCTTTACTCTTTATCTAAAGCCATTCAGATATGTGGCAGCATGATTAATATTTCATATCTATAGGATCATTGATGTCTGTCTTCGTGTTCAGAGGGCTTAGTGGTCTACAGTAAAGGGCAATTGGGGTGGAGGGGGCTTGTTGTGGAGGAATTGATTAAATCCTCTCCACACATAGTACACAAGTTTATTTTTACTTCAAAATCCCTATGTAGACTTCCAACATGTGCGTCAGTGTTTAATCATGTCATGTAGTTGCAAACAGAGCAGTGGCGGCACATGTAAAATACCAAATCTGACTTTTCCACAGGGGGACTTCTCAGTGATGTGATATCTGCGTGGCACAGCACCAGTTCAGAGAGAGAAATTGTCCCCATGTGAAACTAAGCCAGTGGTCCATTCCATGTGGATTGTTGCTCTTTTATAACATGTTGCCTGGACACGGTTGATCCTTTTGCTCACTGTAATCCATTTTCTGGTGTTTAGTCAGTAAGTACTGTGACAGCTCCAGGGTATTTATGAGGGTTTGCGTGTGTTGTGGTGTTGTGTGTTGCATTGCAGTATTGCTGGATGCTGGTTAGTTGGAACTGAAGGCCATCAAGGAATTGGTGGCATCTGGCCACTATCTTCAGGTTGAAAAATCCCACCCCATCAAGGGACTATAGTGGCATCTTCTTCAGTGGCACCACGTCATGTCATATTGGAGTTCTTTGATCTCCTCTATAGTTTATTTGGTATTATTTTAGTTACTATACTTTAGTATGCTGTATGTGTCTTCTGTTCTGGAAACTATCCATATGCTTGGTATCTAGAATCTAGTAAAAGTTTTATATCAGTGCCTGTATCTATTCTAAACTCAGACTAATGGTTGTTTATCTTCACTTTTGTTAGCCAGACTTCCGTGCCCACTGAGCCCTCAAGGAAATGCTGTCCTCCTACATTTACAAGTGGCATGGACATCTAGAACATTGGTATTGGTTTCTTACAATGGTTGCTAAAGAAATGAGATGATGCTTTACTAAATCACTTTACTAAGTCACTATGTGCCTGTGCCTGCTTTGTCTCTTAAATTTTTTTTTTCTCTGCCCCTTCGGTTTACCTTTATTGACTGTTCACTTTTGCACACCAACACTATCCACTGTGGCCACTGATTTGGAGTTTCTCACTAGCATGTCTTGCTGCTATTTCATTAGTTCTCTTTGGCAGACACAAGTGACTGCTTTCTCTAGTGTTAGCTCTGGGTCCATCTGAAGTTGCTCAGACAATCTTTTGTCTCTCAAACCCACAACTAAAAGTTGAATCATGCTTCTGTGTTGAATTAACAGCATACCTATGGCGTAGGGTTGGCGCACCCTATGCAAGTAACCTCTTTGTAGCCTGATGTGCATCTTCCCAGAAACCTCTCATCTCACTGTCTAGTTCACTATTACTACAATGTTCTGAAGAACAATAAATCCCAGTAATGAATCCACTGCCTCTCCAGTTTCACGTTGTCTTTGGTTAAATTTGGCTCATATGAAAATCACATTTCTGCAAACTATAAAGTCTGCTTCCAATTTAGCTTTCAGTGTGCTGTATTCACTCATCTCCTCCGCCATTAGGAAAAGTGAGGTTACCACGTTCTCAGCTTCCTCTCGTATTGTATAGATTAGAGTCTTCACTTGGTTTTCTTGCCTATGCAGTTTCAGACAAGATTCTGTGCTGATTGTCTCAAACCTTGTTGCCCCCTTTAAACCTTGCGTTAAAATTAATTTTGGGTAATTAGATTGTAATTAGATAGTGCTTGACCACATCAAAGGACAGGTGTAAATGCACCTTAGATGCCCTCAGGACAGATCACAGACTAGTGGAGGTAGTCAGAGATGCATCCTGACCACAAAAGTGTGAATGTAGTTGCATTTTCAATCCACATATATCAATTACGTGGGCGGAAATATGTAATTATTCAATTGCGTGTCTCCTACAGTCTACCACAAATAAAATCAAAGGTTTGATGGTGCATATTTATGTTTGACACCCAGACTTAATTCGTTAAGGTCACAAAAGTTTGTTCTCCATAACACAATTCTTGATGTTTTCTCCTTATGAATGAAGTATTCTGACACCATGTTATGTTAGGATGGCAAGAAAAAAGTGTAAAAGTAAGAAGTCAGGACTATAGGTCTTGTGCAAGTACAGTCTTCGCTGCTGAAAAATAAAGCCAACATGGAGGTTCCAACAATTGCACTTCATCTAATAGCCACTTGAGGCTGGCTCCAAAAGTAGGTCAGTTGCGATAATTTCACAGCAGAAATTCAAATGTTTATCCTACAGCCTGGTACAAAAGATGCTTTTGGTCTCTAGCTTAAAATTAATTTCTCCGTTCATATCAATTTACTAAAACTTATGGGCAGGTAGCTAGCCGCTAGGGGTTTGCCGTTAGCTTATGTAAGATAACGATGGTTAAATAGCCAAACTCAAGGCTTCAAAAAAGGTATCCACAAAACAATTGGTGATGTCATAGGGGCTTGGTCCATTATTTTTATACAGTACGATCTTTGTGTTCCACTCGGTAACCTTTAGTTAATATACAACCTTATTACATGAGATTATCTATATCTGTCCACCAGACAGCAGTGATGTACCTTAACACAATTCTGATAATATTACAGCTATGGTCTTGGAGCTGGGTCATTAACATGCATGTTGCGTTATGTCACATGTCCGTTTCACATGCTGCAGCATATTACACTAGTCTCACAGGCTTGGACCTCAAAATGGAATAACTTCTGTCATGACCATGTCTGCAGAGTTAATGAATTTAAAAGACAAGTTTATACAGGATCAGGGTTTACTTTCCAAAGTCGGGGCTGTGTCAGCGAAATGTGCTTTTACATCCAGAAACAGAATTGTTTTCACCTTTGTGTTTTTTTTATTGTTTTTTTTTTTTTTTTTTAAATGGCCATAAAATATTCTCTGTATGGTTGAAAATTTTTGTTTGTGCTTGTTCTACATCTGACCTACCAGCATTGATTTATATTTTTCTGAGATGATCACTATTGAGCGGGGGAAATTTCTGTGGGTCAGACAATTCTTCCAAGCACTTTGTCAAGGGAGACTAGGAATGTTTTTGTTTCTTGAGAAAATGTGAATGTTTTTGAGGATGAGAAGGGGATTTATTTTTTCAGGACAGAGGGCAAAGAGGGAGAGAAGTGTCTGAAAGCTCTGATCTCCCCTTCCATTCTGTTTCTCTCCCAGCCAACTTCTGCACTCCTTTTTTTCTTGATGTCTTCAGTGCAGCAGATCAGAGCAGCTCCACTGTGTGCCTCTTGTATCCCTACACACATACACACACACACACACACACACACACACACACACACACACACACACACACACACACACACACACACACACACACACACATGTAACTCCTCCTTTGCGCTTTTTAATTCTCTGTAAATTCCGCCAGGGAGTGAAGGGCTTGGTGTGTTGTGGTGTGCTTGTCTGTGTGTGTGCCTGTGTGTTGTGGTGTGCCTGTGTGTGTGTGTGTGTGTGTGTGTGTGTGCTGGAGTGCCTCTGGTAGCCTTAACATCTCATCACATGTAAAGAGTGCAGAGACTGTCTGACTGTCTGACTAGAGGGACAAGAAACGGAGAGAGAAAAAGATGAAGGGAAATAAGAAAGACGAGAGGGAAAATAGGACGAGGTGATTGTACCAGTGTGGCTCTGAGCAGTCGGCTGATGACGCGAAGCACTGCACACACATCTGGAACAGCTTGAGCATCTGCACCTGAAGAGGAGGGCTCCTTCGCAAAGCCTCTGCCGGCACTTTCTCTTTCACCCTCGGGCTCTCGTTTTTTTTGTTTTTTTTTACTCCTTTTTTTCCCTCTTGAAGTCTTTAAATCTTTCTTTCTCTGGTCCCCGCCTGCCGGAGCGCTGGAATGGTTGCATGCTGAGCATCAGCAAAGAAGAGCGAGTGAACCGGAGCGAAAGAGAAGAGGAGAGAGAAGGCACAAGAAGACACTAATATGGAAAAGAATTATTAGACATGAGGTAGGAAAGAGAAGTTGACAACCATGTTCTAAATGTATGTGAAAGAAAGGGATGCAGGAGGAGAGAGTGTTAAAGACAGAGGGGAAAAGAGGTGGAGAGGGGATTAAGGAGCCAGAATGCGTTGACACTGGAGACCAGAGTTTCTGTTAGCATTTGGCACAGCACGTCCTGTCACTCCACAGGTTTATCCACACAGTTACACACACTGTTTGCTGTGGAGGATGTTCCCAGGAGGCCACGCCAGGAGAGAACACCTTCCAAGTAGCTGTTAACCCCCACCTCCTCCACCCTCCCCAGCCCCCTCACCTCGCCTCCCACCTGGCTTCCCAAAAGTGCCCTCCCTCCCTCCCTCCCTCCCTCTGGGCCTTTCAGCCTACCTGCACCAGTCACAACACGCTGGAGCTGGGGAGTCACAGAGTCACACTCGCTGAAAGCTGAGACACCGTGGATTGCCCACGGGACACAGCTGCGATTGCACCGGCTGAGGAAGACTGAGGAGCGTCGGTGATCCACTGACGGTAGGATGTCAAGAGCCTCCAGGCTGGCCAGGCCACCCTCGGCCGCGGCTGGATCCAAACTGCCCTCCCCAAGGAAGGAATGCACTGCTGGCATGGCCGCTGTGCCCGGCCGAGCCCGGGTGGTGAGCGTGGGGGAGAAGCTGATGAGGGCAGGTAGTGACAGTGTCCTGACCAGGCAGAAGACTTTGAGCGCCACCGTACCACAGGATAAAGAACAGAACCAGACTCCAGCCTCAAGCCAGTGTCCAGGTGAGAAGGACCAGAATATGGAGACAGTCCCTCCTAAGACCAGGATCAGCCCACCTAAAGCCTCGAGTCAGCAGCAAGGCTCCGTGCATAGTAAGTATGAGCCAACCATCTTAATCTGAATGCCAGCTTGTTCCTTATAGTCGTTTGTGTTTAACATGTGATCATGTGCTCACGAGAAACTTGTTAAAAAATTCTCTTTGATGGGGAAAATGTGATATGGTGTAGTTCGCCTCTAGTCATCTTTCACAGTTGTTTGGTTTGTCTGTGCATTTTTGTTTGTTGGTCAATTTTGTATGTTGTTCAGGGGATTAGGGTTTTCCTGAATAGTGTTTCCCTTGTTATGCCAGTTCTTTGTTTTGTGTAATGTATGGATTAGGACCAACTCTCTAGGATGGTCTTGTTAAACATTTATAATTACTAGGCCAAACATTGCAACATTTTTTAAAATCCTACCAGAAATATGTACCCAGAAAGTCAAATTTGAGAAATAGATCCATGGGTTTGAAGGCTTATCAACATCCAGTACCAAGATCTGCACTTGGATTGGCTCAAAAGTTGATCTAGGTTCAGCTGTTTCCTCAGACAACCCTGCATTTTTTCCCCCCTGACAACCATACATATTTTCCATATGGATCCTTTTCCCTGCTGTGACAATGCATGGTCTCCTTGAAATTAATGTGGAGACTGTGTTTTTTTTGGGGGGGAGAGATTGGAATAGCTGCCTGTGGGATGGCTGTTGCTTTCTGTCTCTGCGGGTTGCAGATTAAGAAATGGGGGCCAAGAGGTTGAGGCAAGTGGTCTTATCACTCTGTTTTAACTCTCTCACCAGATTCCCAACTCTGCAGGGCACACAGCCATCATCATCTCACACTCTCAAAGGCAACTTTTATCGTATTTGACTGCACAAGAGGAAAATGTGTACGTCAGTGGCTGTTTGTTGTCTGATGTCTGTTAGTTTAAAAAAAAAAGAAAGTTTCCTGTCAATCACTCTTGAATTAGTGTTGACGGGGAAGTATATCGAGGGTTTAAGTGTGGGGGTGATGTAGATGTAAGCAATAGGGATGAGTCAAGCAAGCGAGTGACAGAAGGAGGTCAGGAATGTGAGCGGGGCATGCTGGGAAATCAACAGGTCTTGAGCTGTGTCTGTGTCTGAATCCTTCCCTGCAGTAAAGGCAGGTTGTGGGTTAAGGGGGCAGGTTTGTCCTGGAAACCAGATGTTCTTGCCTGTGCAGCTTCCAGTCGTCTCTTCTTTACAAAAATAAATGGCCTTCTTGCAAGGTTTCGGTTAATTTGATTTTTTAATGTGGGTTAACTCAAATTTTCCCATGGAACATACATCTTCATCTAAGGTCATGGAAAGTGACCCATCCCCTTCTTTTATAGTATATAAGTCTTTCTCCCTTTGTCTCTCATGTCCTCCCTCGCTCATCTCTTTTCTTTTGCTAACTTTCTTGTGTTTCTTTGTCGTGTCTCCCTCCGACACCCTGTCCACCTTTGTTTCTCCCTGCCTTTCTCCTCTTTTATTCCCTTTTTTTTCCTTTGACAGCAGTTGAATCGGTTATTGAAAGATGCCGCCCATACGCACATACATATTAACTCACAAAAGACCATCAAAAAGAATAAATGAACTGTGTGTATTCTCTACTTTTCGCTTTTGTCCTTTATGTGGATTTGTCTCCAGAGACAGCCAGAACTCTGTACATTTCTTTTTATAGACACAAACTTTGAAGTGACACATAGAAAAGGCTCTACTCGAGCAGTCATTTACATTTGACACCCTCTCTAGAAACTAGCTATACACTTGTGTGAATCCACAGCACTTTGATATGACACCTTATTTTTACATTTGGCACACTGCTGTTGCCTGCATGGAGCCATGCACTGTATAAGTATTTGGATTTCAAATAGGACATCACAATTAAACACCCTTTTACTGTAGGATCATCATATTCCATATCCACTTATAGATGAACACAAACCAGGCTGGTTAACGTGGGGGGGTACAGACTCTGCCAGGTCTCCATTTCCTGTGCCAATACTAGTTACAGGGCATGACGGCAGCTAAAGCACAGGCCCGCAGGGTCACACAGAGCTGATGCACACAGTGCTGGCAGACAATAAATGCATGTGACAGGTGACATTTCCGCTGTGTGAAAGCTTCAGAGTTGACTGCTGCTCGCCAACGGGCCTAATTTCAGTCTTAAAGTGGCAGCTTCCACCAAAAGTGAAAACCGTTTGACATTTTATGTCCCGATGGAGCGTCAAGTACAGGTTCAAGTTCAGCCGTCTTCTGATACTCTGTGACACTACAGGGCCAAAAGGATGTAGGACCCCTGGACATTACATATTCTGAGCATCTCTTTTCAAAACCATTTTTATAAATCCTTGCAAATCAGTTTCCCATGAGATCGAATCTCTTTTAGGTTGAGTCTATATAGCTTTTGTTAGACATCATCAAGAACAGAGCTTTTGGTATTTAATGTTATTTATTTTAAACGTATACCTTTAATCAATATGTTGGGGGTTCTGGATAAAAATTCTTCCCAGAAAATATGTAATGTTAAAATATTGTTGTGTTAGTTGTATATTATTATGTTATGTTATGTTGTATATTATTTGCTATTAAATAAAAAAGTTAAGAAACATAACATAAGAAAAGTTATTAAATAGCCTGCAAAATATATCTAAATTAATTAAACCTAACCATAATCTGTTATAAGCTTCTACATAACAGATCACATATAGTTTTATTGGTAAAACTGCTGTTACATATTATGTTTTTTTTACTTTCCTGTAAATGCCAACAATATAAACTTGCACAAAACAAAGGGGTCAAAGCTAATGATGGAAAAAAAACCTTCTGAAAGGTTAAGGTCTGGAACAACTTTGGCTGATAATGACTTAACCTTCTCTCATGCCCCCGTATCAATCTTTGCTATCTCCAAGCGTCCTAGACTTGTTTCTCTCTTTGTGTCTAGATCCACCTGAAAGTATTTCAACTCTTCTAGAACCACATGGGTCCTTTGAAGCCTTGCCTTATCTTGTTGAGTCAGCGCTCCAATTTTTTTTGGGTGACCTCACCTTTTGGTGATTGAGAAGTTGAGTCATTCAAGGAAACTGAGAACGAGGTTGTGCATGTTGGCGGTGGTGGGGGGAGGTTTCTTTAGTCATCCAAGCACCGATATGTTACCCCATCAGTATGAGCAGAGTTGTTCCAACATGTTTTTAAATGTCTGAAGTAACTAAGACATTGCACTTTTGCGTCAGGCATTATAAGCCACATGTAGGTTACATCTGCAGCATTGACAGCATATGGATGTGAATCATTGGGAAGTGTTTGTGCATGTTCAGTGTACAGTACAGTCACTTGTTAGTAGTGGTGAATATCTATGACAGACTTTTCTTTACAGATGGGGCTTTACTTCCTTTTGAAAAAAATGTTGAAAAAACAGCTTAGTGTAATGGAAATGAGTTGGAGGATTGGGACGCGAGTTCTTTGACTTTGAAGCCAAGAGTAGGGATTATATTAATTGCAGCTTCTCATGACTCTTTCAACATTCTGTTTTTTTTTTGTTTTTTTTTCTTATCATTGACAACTTTCAGCCACACTGCAATGCTCTCGCTCCACACTTGGTCCACTGTGGTTCAGATTCTCTAGAAATTCATTTTAATAACCTTTTTATTCATGTATCTGTTGCAGAAATGGATCGTTTACAATTTTCTGACAGAAGTCCATTTTAGTCTGCCAAAGGGAATTTGAGAGATTGAGTTCCAGTTACCTTTGTGCGGTCCAGACTTCTTTTTTGGGGGGGGAAATAGATGAAGAATTAATGTCTCTAAGTAGGGGGTTGGTTTCAAGTACATCCTCCCACTCTCGTTTTGAATCGAGCAATCACAAACGAGTTCACCCTTCATGTCAGTAGTCCCTCTGGACAGAATGGACCCCAACTTCAGCTGTTTATGATTTACTTACTATAAATTCTTGTTCTTGTTCCTTTGCATGTGACTGAGAAAATAGATCTTTTATTCATCTTTTTCTTACTTGTGACAGAAATCTATCAAATTTATCTCAAAAGTAAAAGAAAAACATCAGGCAGTTATCAAATATGCAGGAAACACATTTTAGAAAACTCCATACTGACCAAGAGTAGAT
Source organism: Lepturacanthus savala (assembly GCA_030544235.1). NCBI lineage: Eukaryota > Metazoa > Chordata > Actinopteri > Scombriformes > Trichiuridae > Lepturacanthus > Lepturacanthus savala. The sequence goes on along the minus strand of CM060476.1, from coordinate 10,051,454 downwards.
GGTATCTGCACGTTATCAAGTTTTAAAGAGTTTTTAGAGAACTCTACTTTTGATTCTCACAAAGGAGGAAGTGACTATACCTCGGTTGTTATCTTAGGAGACAGCTCACCTTTGTCTTGTCTTGTCAATAAGTACCTGTGACTGGTGAGCAGTCCAGTGAGTCATTAGAAACATGAGTGTAGGTGACTTAATGGCGTGTTCATGGACCTGGGGTCTGTGTTCAGAAATAAGTGGATGTGACTCATCCCTCAAACAGAAACAGACAATAATCAGGCCACTGAGCAAGAAGAAAGAGCTTTAGTTATGTGACCATTCATGAGTGTGTATTGTAAATCCCCCTTTTGGGCCTGGTGTGTTTTTCTTTCGGGGTGTAGCTTGGGGCAGCGTTGCTTCTTCCTGATTCATGGGGTTGTGCAGCTCTTAAAGAGAGACAGCAGACGGGATCGTCTTTCCCTGCAAGACCGATTAAGGACAAAACAAAAGGCTTAATCTCGTCCCCTTCCATCAGGACTTCAGGTCCCAAAGTTTTCACTTATTGCAGTCAAATTGATTATCATGTCTACATCTTTTGTGAATTGTCTTCTCACTGCAGCGTGTTTGCTTGGCATGATTAAACTGAAACATCTTCAAAGACCGCAAATGCGGCATGAAATTCCTCCCAACCAGACATTTCACTACTAGATTGTTATTTCAATTTAGTGAAATGTGTGTGTGTGTGTGGGTGTTCTAGCCTAAAGCATACATGCGGTTAATTCGGGGCTGTAAGCGGATGCAAGGCCTCCCTCAGGGTTTCCCCTCAAAGAGTCGATAGAGAAATCAATGTCTCCACCTCCCCTACTATGTGGAGTGTGTGTGTGTGTATGTGTGTGTATGTGTGTGTGTTTTTCTGTCTGTCTGGGAGTGAATTGTGCACACAAGTTTCTGTATGCACAAATATGCAAACTATTCACACGCTTTCATCTTCATAGCTCAGACAATTCAAATTGAATCTCCTACTGTGTTCATTCCTTCACGTCAGCATGATGTCTCCGGGGACTGTATTTTTCATTAATTACTTTAATATTTAGTGTCACTGGCAGTAACATTTACCATCTGTGGTCATCATCAGCATCATGAGTCACTTAAATACATTGTGTGTCCGTGTCATATACAGATAAGAGGAGAAATTACACTAGAACTGAGTTCAAGGGAAATCTGCCTTTTTTGCAGAAGGTTGGCTGATAAGATCGATACTGCTCACAGCTAATTAGAAAGCTAATTAGCATATTTACCCAAATCTTGAATGATTCCTTTAAATAAACCAGTGTGTAAAAGTTAGAGAATGAACATAATAGCTGACTGGTGTCATCTTACTATATGAGAGTGTGTTTGTGGAACCACATGATTCACATATGGGGAAAGTGACCTTCTCCTGTACACTCTGTCAGATGACTGGGACATGTGACCAAGCGCAGGTTTTACGGTGATACTGTAAGATACCAGGACTTCGTTATGAAGCTCCACATGACTGTCATTACTCATGCTGCTGTTTTCTTTTTTTTTTTTTTTTTGTTATGTTTGTGGGTCTAGAAATGTCCCAGTTTGTTTTCTTTCCTCATACTGTGACATTCTTTATTGCATTGAGTCATAGCAGATATAAAAAGGGAAGCTCTGAAACCATGGGTTGGAAGAGTTTAGGATCTTCTGACCTTTAGCTGCACTTTGCAGCTAAATGTCCTAATATCAATCATATGTAAGATAACACTGAATAAAGGAACCAGTCAATAAAGAGAAACCACATTTTCTACAGTTGTTTAGCATGTTCCTGTGACTCATCTTGTAAACTTTATGTAGCCTGTTTAAAAAAGAATGAACACCATTTTTTTTAACTATATATGACCCTTTGTGCTAAGGTTACTTCCCAAAGCAGAACTTTAAAACACTTTGATTTTGCTAAGTGTGCATAAAATTTAACATTTGTTGAAAGCATAGTTGAGGTTTTTTGGTTAGGAAAAGGAACTAGTACCAACACAAAACCATCACGTCTCTGTTCATTATTTTAGACAGAAAGGGCAGACATAGTGACTTCTTTGACCGCTGAACTTTGCAACGCAAAATAGATATGTCAAATCAATGTCCATGTTGGAAAAGAATATCTTCACTTTCTGTGAATGCTAGCTATGAATTTAAAAATAGACGCATCACACGTGTTCGTTTTCGATTTTTTTCCCCCCTGGCTTTCACCCTGTTGTATTTCTCGCTGATTTACTGGAACTGCAGCTTTTAGTGCCCCAAAAACCGCCCTTGTCTGTCCCAGTTTCCAGACCAAAAGTGACAGCAGACTGTGTACATACAGTATCCGGTGTGACAGTCACACAGCTCAGCAAATGACCCAGCATAAAGAAAACTCAAATTCATGCTTTTAGCTGCATTTTTTTTATCACTTTCACAGTTGTGAGACTGTACACACATGTAAGTTTATATCTGACACTTAATATTGCCAGATTTTCAGTTTGACATCCTGTGTTTGAATATCACTTTTTAGACTGTGAATTGAGTTTTATATTCTCATGGCCCCCATTTTAATGATGTGATGCAATAACATTCAGAAAGTAAGTTTGGAGTTTCTAAGATGCCTGACTTGGGAGTTTGCGGTTCCAATAGGAGCAACACATTACCCTTGTGTTAGCCAAGGCACTGGCTCGTAAAGTTTATTGATGATGTACACCATGTGATACGAGAGTGCTGAGCGGGATGAGGCAGCATTAAATCTCACTGATGTATAGGACTCTTTTTCTCTCTCTCTGGCAGATAGATGACGAAGAGAAATTAAAAAGTTGCAGGGGGAGGAGGGGGGCGCACTTAGACATAGCTTGTTCAAACTTATTTTTTTTTGTTTAGATTTACTTTCATCACTTGTTTTTTTCCTTTGACATGCACTTTCAGTCCTCGGAGCTGAATATACACTTCAGACAGTTGCGTGTATCAACGTGTATTTAATAACTGTGTGTGCGGAATCTGATATATAAAAAAAAATGTGTTTGCCCGCAGTTGTGGTTACCTGTGTGGTTGTTATGCAGGGTTTATCGACCTTTCTTACAGTATCAGTTTCCTAGCAGCAAATGCACCTTTCAAATGCTACATTATGGTTAATAAATAATGGCTCGGTTCGCATTTCTTGGCAAAGTATTGCTTCAGGTTCGCAAGATGGGACGAATAAATTGTTTTCTGTGAAAGTAACTGTTGCTTTAAAGGTGAAACAGATGGCACCTTTTTTGTATCAGTCTCAATATGAAACTGATAACTGAGGCATCCCCCTTTGTCTGAGAAGTATGTCAACTCAGTTGGTGTTTGCTCAAATCTAGACTGCGTTTATTTGCAAAGGCAAACTGTCTTTTCCACAGACTATGTAGCTTTTGTGTGGTTTTAGAAATGGATGCTGAAAGGGTCGAGAGAGCTTTTCATTTTTTCTTGTCAGGACATCTAAATTTATGAACCATGTTGCCTCGGGCCTTCCTTAGTGGCATTGAACACAACATTCATAACTAACTTTTTCATTGCTGGTGTTATATGGATGGATGGTGTGGAATTGCTGGATTTGATTAACCATTTGTTTACAGTAGGCCTATCTCTGCTTATCTCTGCAACAACAGAGGTAACCACATTCATTAAAAAGTAATTAGAAAGAGTTAGGGTGTTTACTGTGATCCTCCAAAGCAACAACAAAGCAGCAAAAGCAAAGAGCGGAGTGCTCGTTCTCAAAGGCTGTGTGGCTGATGAGAAAAATATTACGCAAAATGGCATCAGATCTTACCAGTAACAGTGTGTTTTTGTGTGTGCAGCCTTTGGGTTAACTAAAAGTAAAATTAATTGAGCCAATTTTAAATGTGCCTCATTTCCCGGCAGAACAGACAGACTTTTGTGCTGTAATTGTCATGTGCTCATCAGTGCCTCAGCCTGTCATCGTCAACATGTCAGGTACAGAGAACACCGGCGCCCAGACTGAAGCCATTAAGATCACTGTGACCCATGTGCACCGAATTATAAATTCCTGGTTGCATGTGTTCTGTCATTACAAGAAAATGAAGGAGGCAAATTCATAACGCAGAAACCTGCTCCTATCTGTTTAGCTCATTTAGTTGTCTGACCTTGCCATTTTACTTCGCTTTTGCCTGTAATTCCGCAGCTAATAGTTTTTTTACTTCCCCGATTCAGGGCAAATCATTCTTATTTGACCTTAAAGTGCTGACAATCTGTATAACCCACTGAGAAGTTAAATATTCTGGGCTGTTTTAATGTCTGCCTTTAGACTGACGTGCATTATGTGGAGGAGCAGGGCTGTAAACTAAAAAGGGGAGAAAAAAAAGAGTAAGATTTATTCCTGCTGTACTGCACGTTGTATATACTGCAACTAGAAATAAAACAGACTTCCTGGCCACATTTGGAATGTCTCATCTTGAGCTTTTGATAGTGAGCAGGTGTGCTATCAGCTCACATAATCATATCTCCCAACACTTAGAGGGATAGTTCAGATTTTTTTGAAAAGAAGGGTTGAATGAAGTACTTCATACTGTCCATAGTCACACGAGCCCTTTGCTTTAGTACTACGTTTTCTCAACCACTTCCGTATTCCTACACCACAGATCAGCTGTTTGTGTGCGAAAGCTGATCTGTGCAGTACAAAAAAAGAACAAAATACTACAAAGAAGAAGTCTTTGACATCAGTGATTGTGTGGTGAGTTTCTTCCCCTCTGTGTTGCAGTTGAATTGTTTTTGACATGTGGCGCCCCCAGCTGTACAGCTAATAGGATTTCAGGTTGATCTTGGTTCATTATGTTCACACTGGATCTTCAGTCCTCATGTAGGTTTAATGTCTTGTGCAGTTTTGTCAAAGTACTTGATTTGACATTTGACATTATATTATCCCTGCGAGCACAGCTTGTTTAATTAGGCTTCAACAAAAAAATCTTTACTTTTTAGCAAGATTTCATTTCTTTTAAATATTAAAACGCTGAGGTGGATTTAGTAGCCGCCCTGCGCCTGCTGAGCATCTTTTAGTACATTCTTACAGTATTAAACACTAGAAACATTGAATCAGGGATCACATGCACTCCTCTCCACCCACTTTCAAGTCTGGGGACTTTTCAAAATGGGGAATAATACGGTTTGGCTGGGTGATGATGTCACTGGTAAGAAATGCATGCTTGTCAGCTAGGCAGCTAAAGCTATCATGAGACTGACGCAGCATTTCTGTCTCCAGAGGAGTCAGGGGGATTTCTGCTGAACTGATGTTAACAGCTGGATGTTTACTAGTTTCCAATGCACACAAGAACTTTTTGGAAATGGATTTCATAAATTAGCATTTTCTGCTTTATCTCCATGCTTATTCCAATTCATCTCAAGAATGAAATCAAAAAGGATAAAATAGATGTTATCAGGCTTTGGAGAAGTGGACGGATATCAGCAAATTTAAAAGACCATTTAACTGTGTGACAGGATGAAACGATATAGATCGCCTTATTACAATACATGCGATACTGCTGAGAGAAACGGTGGATAATCTGATTATTTTTATCATTCAAAAGTCAATTGTCTGCATCCATTATTATCCCATTGAATCAGTTTCTCAGCTATAATTGTCTCATTGAATTACACTCAGCCAAATAAGCGTTTGTCATGAGCCTTCCCAACCAGAAGTCAAAACACCAATCTGAAGAATGTAGATGGTTTGTGATAGGCATCAGAAACTCTTATCTAACATCCCTTGTTATATAATATTTTATTTCTTATGACCAGAGAGACTAGATACAATATAAGGCAGAATCTGCATGACCCATTCTGGCATTATACAACACAACAGGCTATACAAGGATATAAGTCAGATATGATCGAAAGGGGGCACTGCCTATTTTTTTTTACATGGAAAGAAAGGCTTTTCACATACTCTAATGTGATATTTTTCATCTCTGTCTCATGCTGGCTACATCGCGGATGTGCGTCTGTCCCTGCAGGCTCATTGTTTTCACTGAACAGATGCTGGGCTTTGGCAATGGCACTGAACTGTGCGGCTCCCTGCAGACTGTCCATCTAAACCGTGTTTGCTCCTCCTGAAAGTTTCAACACCCCAATCTGGGCAAGCTTCATCCTTTCTCTAATGCTCGGTATGGCTTCCTGCATCAGCTTGCTACACTTAGGCAAACAAGAGATCCACAGGTGTACTTGCGTGACACATTTTTCCTTGCAGCTATTAGGCAACTCCTACTCCTCAATTTGAATTTATGCTTTTTAATAGATGCACTTCAGAGGAAGCTGAGTCATGACTGACTCTTCACTTGTGAAGTATTGTAATTTTCACAGATTTATTGTGTATATATAGACTGCTTCACACTGTGATTCAAATGCTGTAGACGTAAGAAGAGAGCAGTCAAAACTTCTATTTTTTTTATCTCCCCCTCGCTCATTCTGTTCATGCTCTTTCTCAAGAACAAACATTAATTGTGTTCAGGTCCAAATGTTTCTCAGCGCTGCATATTTAATAACACATTTGTTTGTTGTTGTGTGATCCCCTGAAATCCTTTGACAGGCAGACGGGGAGCATCTCCCATGTCAATGGGAAGTAAAAAAAAAAGCTGGGCTAAGTTGCAGATAGAAGCTCACAGTTCACAATGAGCCAGCTGGCAGTTAATGTGATGTGCAACCAGCAATCATCAATTATTCATTGTTGAAACGTTTTCCGAGTACCAATAAAGGGCGCTTGTATCGATAGGCAAATGACTTATATCTTTAGGGCCGCTTTATCTTCAAATTCCTTCCAGACACATTTTGCATAATAAATATTTAGAAAGGCAGATGCGGCGCTGCAGCCCCCTGCTCATGGGGAAAACATATTTGCTGATTTTTCTTTCGACATTACATAAAAAAAATATCTAATAAAACTTTTAAGTCTCATTATTGTTGTCCATTCAAAATGCATTATATTAAGACTAATAATTCATATGATGCACCAGAAGGCACCAAAGTGCACTTGTGGGCCAAACACAATTAAGCAAAATGCACTTTATTACTCTATAAATCTGATTAGGAGTCACATTTCTGTGAAAATGGAAAAACACACAGTTATAGTTTGCTGGGCCGCACTTTTAATGATTTGAAAGTGTTACATAAGAGGAGGGAAATATGACTGATAGAAATGGAGTGATGGACAGATGTGGAACCAGGTGGGGGAAGAGAAGAGAGTTTGACCTGACAGGTTCTCCGCCTTAACCAGCTGGTGGCGTTTCTGTCACCCATCGCTCCCCTTTCTCTTTTCCTCACCTCATCTGCAGCTTCTGCTGTGTCTCTTTCTTCACCTTCTTACTGATTGGACGTTACTGTTTTGACATAGTCCTTGCTTTGTCTTCTGAGTTGAAACCTATTGGATCACAGGTTCTGTGATATAATCAGAAACGGATGTTAGCGCGGGACAAAAGGGCATCGACTCTTTGTTTATTCCGACTTTATTTATCCGAGAAGAGTTGAATGACCTGCATCATGCTGGGAGTTGCTTCACACTTCATGTGGAAACAGTCAGTAGAATACACACACTTCAAATGTCACATGCAGCCAAAACAACTGGATACAGTGGATGAAACTCCGAGGTCACGCACCACCTGATGCCTGAAAACGACATGTCAGTTGCAGAAACATCATTCTGTTTAGGATTAAGCCAGGCTACAAATAGACCAGAACTGCTTCAAATTCCAATGCGAATTCCATTTTTCTTTTGCTTGTTAGGGGTTGTTGACAGTTGATACTGACCTAGAAAGCAATGAAGTCTTTGAACACAGAATTAGAAGCATGACAGCTTGAATGCCAGTGTTTATAGGCCATGTCTGAGTTTATAACAAAAGGTAGAAGTAGGTGATTGTAGATTTTAGGCTTTAGTTGTTAGAACCAGTCTGAACTGACTCACAAACTCTTCTTGTACAGTTTTGCATCAATGTTTTTTTTCTTTATTATATCAAATTGTTCAAAAAGATGTAGGAACAGCAATTATACAATAATTACAAGCAGTGCCTCTCAAGGTCATGTGATACTCAATGTGGTAGCAATTAAATCATGCAATAAGGAGAGAAATGTGTTAGCTTAACCTATTTTAAAGTGTAGACTGTATAGAATGATAGAAAACAGCACAATGTTCTTGTTGTGGGTGATGCAAGGTAAAGGCATTTTCTCTGCATGTTTGCATCCTTTTGATCCTTCTGTAATTCCATTCTTATAGCTTTACCAAAGGGCATCCTGACAGCTGCTGCTGAGTGAGAGAAGCAAATCTTAAGATATTCCTATTCAGTTTCAAACACAAGCCCACCCTGCAAAAAATGAAATCTTAACCAGTCAAAATATACAATCAGTCCAATTAATTATCATTATCTTGAATTATTATCTTATTCCATCAGCAGAATATTGTGCGTATTTTATGTGCTATTTCTCTTGAATTTGAATCAATTTATTTGTGTTTTTTTAAAGGAAAGTGACATTGAAAAATATGAAAAAAGCAAAAAAATATAGATAAAAAATTGACTTATGAGATAAAACCAAAAATATGAGGGGAAAAAGTAAGATCCATTAAGATTTCATTTCTTACTGTGCACTTTTCAAACCTTGAGGCAACCACAGCCTCTGAAAACGCTGCCTCTGCTTCCCGCTGTCCTTTTCTTTGCTTTTCATCTTGAAGACTGATCAACACTGACCCGAATGATACACGCGTGTGCTCTTTAGGACAAAATCTGTCTAACCCCATCTTCAGAGACGCTGCCACTTGTGTTCATGCATGTATGTGTGTGTGTGTGTGTGTGTGTGTGTGTGTGTGTGTGTGTGTGTGTGTGTGTGTGTGTGTGTGTGTGTGTGTCTGTGTCTACTCACAGAGAAAGAAACACAGTCATGTTCCCCCTCTGACCCTGTTGTGCTGTATTTGCTGATATCTCTCATTGTCCCTTTCCGTCACTGCTGCAGCCACCACAGGACAATCAAACTGGCCTCATAGTGCCACATTCATTTCTCCAACCTGGATCTGATCTCACACCTCTCACTTCACATCGTCATTATTTCAGGCTGTTATTATTTAATTTAATCAATAGCTGTTTAAGTACTCCTCCCCAGAAATCCACAATGGCAGACTGATTTGCCATGCTGTTACATCAAGTTAGGAGCATGAGCCGCTTCTGCCGACTCAAATGTGTTGGTGGCGGAGCTAAAGCCTGATTGTAATATACAGTGCTGCGTGTTATTTGCATTATGTTAGCATGGTCATCATCTTCAGACAGTTCTAAAACTGGTAAAGTTATTACCTCAGAACCTTAGAGGTTTCTTTCCATGCATTTTTCAGAGTGTTTGACGCTGACTCAGATATCAGCCCAGTGGCTCCATTGTTGCCATCAGCTAAACTCTTCAGCCTCACTGTGAAAGATTATGAAACTGACTTTAAAATAGAGAGCAGCAGCTCACCAGGGCTTTAGATGATTTGAGGCTAAATTTATGTAAAAGGCAGCTTGGTCCACAGGCGAGAGTGGGATCTGGATGGATGGCAGCCAAGCCCCCCCGGTATCTTTTTTTTATGCTTTCTCTCTCAGTTTTGTAGAAAGATGCCCCCAAAACCGAACCTAGTAATGAGCCAGAAAGACACTAAATCTGAGGTTCTGGGTGCTGAAGTGAAAACGGCTCCGCAGCAATGCCTTCAACTGTCAAACCTACACGGTATGAAGTAGTTTATGATCAAATCATAAACACACATAAAAACTTTAGAACCTTTAGACAGTGGAGTGCATTTCAATTCAGTTTTAAAACTTCTTTTTCAAAAGTCTAATTTGAATCTTAACAAGATCAACATTGGGTGGGGGTGGGGGGGTAAAGTAACATGTTAGAAAAGCATCAAAGACAAACAAAAAAAAACAATTAGTGATAGCTTGGCATCCAATAAATATAAAAAAAAGTATATTTCCATTTTCCTGCATCTGACATAGTAATAAACCTGTTTTGAGGGTTTGGGTGAGACTTTATGTTTCTTGCATCCCTTCGGATGTTTCAGCATTATAGCCTTGCTCAGTGAATCCTGTAACACAAAGCAACAGCTGGATTAAAATGGCAGAGGTCACACGACAAGCTGTCATGTCAGGATAACAGAGGTTGTCACAACTCATCCGGTTCTTCCGTTGTAAGATATGAGTCGTCTTTAGCGAATCGCACCATCACGTCTGGAGCTATTTGTCCTTATTCGTTTAAAATGAAAGATTTTTTTTCATGAAAAGTTATGTTAACCTGCTGAGTCCCATGTTTTTGAATGTGCTGGCATTTATATATTTGAAATCATCTCAGTTCACTCTCTTTACTCAAATGATATTATAAAAACATAGTCGGGTTCAGGCAATTCCATCAAACACAGGTGGCTCTTTCACTAGATGACTGCAGGATCGGTTTCTTAATATCAGACTGGAACAGGCTGTGGCACTGGACTGAATAGCTGCAGGTGTAACCGTCACCAGCTCTCACTGTTAAATACCAAATGTTTTGATTTATTTTATCTCCTCTTGTCGTTTATTTGGGTTTTCTTTTCAGCAAAGGAAGGATTCATCTCTGTGGGATTAGTCACATACACACAGCCATGCAAATACTGCTCTCTATAAGTCCTGTGCTGATTTTCAATGTATCCAAATATCACAATATGGCTACCATTATGGACTATTTTTTCCACAATAACGAAGTTGTGATTTATTTTATTCATATTTATTTGTATTTTAATATTTTGTCTGCCCTGCTGTGAGCCTGAACTTTAGTTCAAAACTTTGCTTACTTGTACCCTTGTACAATGTACCCTGTTGGGTTGTAATATAAAACTTTATGGAGAAGCAGTGTTTTTATGTTCTACATACCTGGAACAAACTCCCAGAAAACTGCAGGTTCTGCAGCAAGTGCCGCAATAACTGAAACATAAAACGCAACGATACAATTATATTGTTGCTGTCTTTGTTTATTCTTGAATCCCTCCCTCCCGGGATAATATCATAAATCGAGATATTTAGACTGCAACATTGCGATATTAAAGCTAGGATAACACCTAAGCCTACTCTGTATGAAATTCACTGCACATGCCTCCTGTTATCTGCTCCATGAATGACTCTTTTCTCTGAGTCAACATCCCTTTTCTCATTCTTTATTGTGTAATAATAGCAGCATGAGAAATAGATGCTGAAGCACAAAGCGCATGTGCTGACTGAGCCGCAGACAGAGTGACAGAGCTTTTTTTTTTTTTTTTCATTTTCTCTGTTCATGTTGCTTTGAAGTTTTTGTGCATCTGAGCCCTTAAACAATGGACCACAGTCGCAGTAAATGTCCAGATCATGTCTGTCAGTGTTGGGGTTTTTTTGTGCTTGTGTGCACAAGAGGAGGGGGTCTATAGAGGGGAGCGGCCTGGCCTCCCTGCTCCAACACATGGTGCCCAGACTAAACAACAAGATGAATGTTTCCTGAATCCAACCTGGCATGGAGGCCAGTGTCTCGACTAACTGGCTGATTGAAAGAATCGCTTTCAGTGCAAAGTAAAGGAGAGGACGTAGGAGAAGAGAGAACAAGAAATGAGTGTGGTGGGCAGGAAGGAAGATGGGAGGATTTGGTTTATTCATATCGAAGTTTGGACTGCACAGCAGAATCAGTTACAGGATTCCAGTTTATTACAATCTGGATGCTATCTTCATATTTTGCATCATTTCTATCTGTAACAACAGCTTTGTACTTCTCTAAGATGCGGATTAATATCTTGGAATGCAGCATTGTTGCTGGAAAGAAGTGAGGACAAGAAATATAAACAGTTATAAAAAGGCACTTAACATACTATGAGGAGTATGAAAATAGTTTTATTTTGAAGGGAGCACTCCGGGGTCATTTAAAATAACCCTGATGATATCATAAGGGTTATCTGAAGTTGGCAGAGACTAGTAATTCAAAACAAAAAGCCTGCAGTACTAGCTGGAGATGTAGGGTTTCAAAGACATGATTATAATGAAAGACGCTATTATGGTGGATGCAGGAGCGAGTGTTTTTAAAGTGCTAAAGTGCTAAAGTTTCCCTTTACGTAAATCCCCAGATTAGCCAAATTTATTTGGAAGATAAAATGAGGCTGAGCAGTAAAATTATTACTGGAGCTGCCCATTAAAAACAATTCAACTTTGACCTAAATGTACTTAAACATCCAAGGATTATTTCTGACGCTTTGGTCTTAACTCACAGATTATCTGGTTCTTTTAGTACCTGTTTTCAGTCCAGGTTCCAGAGTCCTGTTCCAATTTATTCTACCAATGTTGTGTTTCCAGATCTCAGTAATTATTTTTGTAACTGTGTGTTGCTGTCAAACCCAAACAACAAAGAAGCCCGGGTTGTAATAAACTGCAAGGATCCTTCCTTTTATCCTCACCTCTCCTTTTTCCTGCACTGCCAGAGGAGATGTTAGCATTTTACCCAAATGTGCATCAAATCAACTCAATTCTTAACACATTCTTTTTTTTTAACTCTGCATTTCTCGAAAGTGAAACACATGTTTGTCAGTATTACAAACCGTGAGTGTCTTCAAGTTCGGCCCGAACTCTTCCACAAACCACAAGGTGTTACCCTCCTGCGTTGATGGAACTGTTAACAACACCAACAAAAGCTCAGTGTGCTGCTGCCAGCCTGCCTCCTCCCACAAGTCACCTTTCACCTCCCTACCCTGCGCCCCCGCATCACACCTCCACCCTTTTTGCATTTCAGCCAGGAGCCTCGAAAGAGCCCGCCTGGCTGTGTTTGCACGTATCAGACGTCCGGGGCTCCGAGGGACAAGCGGTTGTGGTATCATGGTAAAAAACATTTGTCAGACCATGGGAAAAAATCTGTTTGTTGTGGAGACAGAGCTCCGAGGCTCTCTGGGGGCTACGATGGGCTGAGCCTCGTTGTGGTTTGTAGCAACAAGCTGTTGGATTTGGAGAGAAAGTTCCAGACACACCCCCAACCCTTACTCAACGCCGCTAGCCACCCCCCCCCCCCCTTTCCTCGTGCCTCAAAAAAGTGTATCTGTCCCAATAAGACATTCAAGCAGGAAGCCCCCTCCATATGTTTTTCTTCAGATTACCAGCCCAACTCCCCTCCACCTCTCGGCTTGTAGCTGGTCTTCTTCCCCAGATTGAGGAGAGCCAGGCTCGGGGTGGTGGCAAGAGGTTAAAAAACCGTAGTCAAGAGGGAACACACACACAGACGACTACTTGTGACAAGCCTCCGCCAAACAATAGCTGTTGGCTGAGGGAGATCGGGGGTGGCGGAGGGGCAGCGGCAGTTTCTTGGATGGCCTGATTGGAGCATAAACAGCAGCCCAGGAAGTGCTGAAGTAAGAGAGAGAGAGAGTTAGTGAGAGAGAGAGAGACCAAGAGGGAGGGAGGGAGGGAGGGGGAGTTTGGGAAGTGTGCAGATCTGCCGGGAGAGAGCGAGAAGTTTTGCAACTGCGACGGTGTGTTAGATAGTTGGTGTCACTGTGTTTATGTGCAAGACTTTTTTTTCTATGAGGACATACTGTATCACGAAGAAGCATAAAGGAAAGGTGAGTAGCTGCATCTCATATACACATACACACACACACACACATGCAGACACACACACTTGCACCCAAGTTCATACTCACACAGATGTGAATTTAAAAAATGCACAGATGCTCGGTCAACCCCCTTTTCCTCTCATGCAACATCCTTGCATGACTTCAGAAATCACTTGTTGTTATTGCATAATATGAAATTCCTGAATTCTTGAGGTTTTTTTTTTTTTAAATTGCATTCACTAATAGAGTTCTTAATGTGTGTGTGCTGTTTGCTGATGGTTTCCCCCTGGCTCTGAAAGCTGCTTGTTTTGCATAGCTGTTTTTGTTGTGCCTTGAACTGTAGCCAGCCATTCAGTGCGTGAAGCAAAAAGGGGACCATCTAATGTGTGTGTGGCTGTGTCTAATTAAGCTGATGGGGGAGAAGAGCGGTGAGAGTCAGACTATGAGGGGCTGAACTTGAAAACATCACGGTCACTTTCACAAAACGCAGTCCCTCGACAAACTATATATCGTCTCTTTCTGTTCTATAAATCAACCCAGTTTAAAAGACAGTTTCCTAATCTTTATTTCTTTTTTTCTGCTGCCTCTGAACCTCATCTGCTCTAGAGCATGGGGAAATTGCATCTGTGGACAAAAGTGGTTAAATGTGGATCAGATTTACAGTAGATCTGGCCATGTATGGTGCTGTTTTCTTTCTGGATCAAATGGATTACCAATTTTTCCTACTGGGGAGATGCTGCATTCCTCCTCTCAAAATGCACATCAGTGTCACTGTGCAACTTCAAAGACACGGTGTTACTCTAATGTTACAACGATCCATTCGCTCAGCAGAGCAGTGACCTCTTTTATACTGAAAAGTAGTCTGTCACTATGCTGTAAATAAATAAGCATTTTTTCATATGTTTTTATTCTTATTGGTGTTTTTGACAAGGACCCTGGCTGGAATCGAATCAGGGACTTTGCGGTTATCTGGCAACCAGCTACCGGGCTCTGCATTAAAGAAGCATTTTAAACATTATACTGTCTTAACAAGTCGATTTTCCTGTCTGGGGCTCCAATACTTGCTGGAGTTGCTTCAAATTTTTCCGCTGTTGAGTAGATTTGCATCTGGAGAAGGCTAGTCTGCCCAAGCATATAGAAATGGAAAGAATCTAAACGTCATTTCATAGCTATTCTCCTGTAAGTGTGTGATATTAATCTCAATTAATGTCAGGCTTGATTTCAAAGGTATTTTTTTTATCACCATAAAATGATCAACCTGGATGGATCCATTAATTAATCAGCAAAATCAACATCATATGAGTATGAGCTTGTCAAAAACTAAAGGTGAAGCAGTATTTTGTGTTTAATTCTGGAGTTATATAGGTCTTTATAGTTTCCATAACCCTGTTTGATCTATTGCTCAGGTGTTTAGTGGTGGGAGTGATTTGTTGCGTCTCTTTCAGCAGTGAGTATATCAATTTCAGTTCCCCTGCTGGGAGGCAAGGTAAACTGGTCGGAAAGGAGTGCCTCGTCAAAAAGACAAATGAGATTGCACCTTTGTGCCCCCCAAACCTCATCCTTCATCACTCATACTTGTGCTCTGACAGTGTGACTGTCTCTCACAACTTTTCTCTGTGCTTTATTCTTTGCTGATCTAGCAAGTTGTCAGTTTCTCACACGACCAGAGGAAACTGTTATTAAGTGTAAGGTAGTGCCGTGGCTGCCAGTTTAATTCAGCCGAGCCATTTGTCTTAAGTGCTTGCATATGAGGCCTAGTGATTTTGGCAGAGTTTCTACAAGCAAGGCACACAGTAGCTCTCGACCATATGCCTCCATTTGTCTGATATCATTATGAGATGGTTACGTCATGACCACTTGATTACCTGGCTGGACTCCTCTGTTGCATCAGTATCCAGACATAACAGATCATGTCTGGATCATGTCTGGATCTGTGCAGGAGATCAAGCAGTAACCTTGGCCATAATAGCTTATGCAAATTTGGAGCTGTGGGGTTTGATGCCTGCCACAGGACACTGAACACCTGGGCCAGTGGCATGTGGCCGAGCACCACGGGAGGAGGAGGGATAGGTCGGGCCAGGTGTTTCTCCGCAGAGCTGTCGACACTGTCATCCCTCGCCGGGCCCTTAGCCAACTCATGCCACGAGTCATTGAGCTCCAGGATTTGATCAAACCTCATTACAGAGCTTTCATTTCAGCTCCTATTGGCAGTTGAGTTATGGATATGATACAACAGTCCCACTTTATGAAGCATGCCAATGGTGCACTATTGTGTGTTGTTGAAAGTAGTTATAGTTATAATTACTTGAAACAATATTAAATACATTTAATTGTCTTCTTCAATGTCAAATCAAATTATCTCCTTACAACTTCTTTGGGAGAAGAGTAGTTTTGATGAAAACCCATAAGTCAAAGTCAAGTGTCACCATGAGGGACAATGATTCTGGAAAAGAGATATTGATTGTTTTTAATGTCGATCTGGTGATAGCTTTGCAGTACCAGATGATTGTAGATCTTCTCGCCTACCAATGGTCTGGGAACTTCTAAATGTATGAAAGTTACTTGGAATCAGGGAGAATGGCCAAACCAAACTTACGCCCCTTACATTACATCAAGAACATGCTGTACCAGAAGGGAGAAAGGGGGGGAGCCTTTCTCCCTTCTTTTCCATACTGAACCGACTTCTGCTTGTCATCTCAACCTGTTTTTAATTATAGAAAAGCATTGCTAACAAATCTGCTCTAATGAATCTCTGCTAAGTCAGTTTTGTTGTAGCTTTTTAATTATAATTTTTTAATTCAAGCTAACTAAGGGAAGTGAAATGGCTGTTTATCAATATCCATTTGTACACGCGTTGCTTAGTGTTGTGGATGTCCATCCAAACTGTCATGAATTGAATTTTTATCCAGATTTAGGACACATTTTTATGTTTTATTTAGTTCTTCTTAGTACTTGATACTTTAAGTATCTTTAACCAGTGGAAGGATTTTAGTCACGGATGCCTGGATCTTAAAGTTAATAAAGCTACCCAAGCTAGCTCAGCTTGGGGCAACACAGATTGTTAATGTGAAGCTGCTTTATTCAATGTTTCTCCCTTTGATCATTTGCTTTGGAGAGGACAAGAAGACATCTGTGGATCAGCTTCTTGAGTTATTAAAGAGGGAAGCTAGGCTAATGATAGTAGCTTTTCCCATGATCCTATGCTACACCATGACGTCATCAACTAGAGAGAGAGCCTCATAGCAGCCAAAAGTTACACATAAAGCGTTTAAGACTTTGCTTGAGGAAATTATATTCTCAATTACCCTTGAATCACTGATCTCACTCTCATCGTCTCCAGAAGCTGTTCCAACAGCCAAAAACAACTCGAGTCTAATAGAGATCGGAATGATAGCAAGGTACAATCCGAAGAAAATCTCTACCACATTAATTAACTTTTACCTGTTGTAAACTGACCTCATTATGAGCCATTTCTGAGGCACAGATGAATGCATGCTTTGAAAACCTTTCTGCAGTAGAGGTAAAAAAAGAACAGTATCAGTATAACAGCATATCTTGCCACAGTTTTAAAGAAAGAAGAAAATTAGCCATTTCTATTTTACAAATAGACTTTTTGCATTCCTCCAGAATTCAAGTGAAATGACTTTCTGTCAGTGACTCATGGTAACATTTTAATCTTTTTTACAGAGAAATATGACAGATCAGCAGAAAGTGATTTAAAAAGGCAGTGCCTATAATGATTCATTAGTGTGAGCCTTCTCTCTGTCTCCTTCGATCCTGAGTCCTTTTCATTAAATGTGTGGTGGATTTAAAAATCGATTTTGCTATTTAAATCAATGCTCATTTGAATGATTCAATATTGAATCATAAATATAATATATGCCTTTCACCATTAATATATGGAGATTTAAGTCTCACTTGGCCTTTGGTTCTTCATGCAACGAGATCTAGGCACGTGAGCCACAGGTGAAGCTCAGTTGAATCAGAAAACATGGCGGAAGCTGTGCTAGGCCCTAACATTCGCTGAAGCTGTTGCTCCAGGCTTTCCTGGGACAAAGATTATCCACAGAGGGAAATCATGCTGTTGGAGCATTTGCCAAGATATAAAATTAGATTTTTATGTAGGCCTTTCTGCATAGAGCATGTCAGAAAAGTCACCAACAAATAGGTTGACTTTACTGTAAAAGCTGCAGTAAATCAGGAAACAAGTCTCCATTCTTGTCCTACTTAGATGATACAAAACCAATATCTCTTCTTCATCTTCCACTTGTCCTTCTTCTTCTTCACTCTTTACTCGCTCTTGACATTTATAGGCTCCACATTCATCAGTGACTTCACATACTTCAGTGAAGTCACTTGTTTGACCATCTCCTTTTTCTTTTGCAATGATGAAAGGGAGGGGTGAGACGAATGTTCCCCACCCAAGGCTCAAGCGAACACTTCTCTGACACTCTTTAGTCACTACCCACCCCACCACCACCCAGCTCTTTTCTCCCAGTGTAAACATCATCCCCGCCTCTCCCATCCGTCCGCACCATTAGGCATTTGGTTTGACATGGTACCGCCCACAACACATGACAAAAACATTCTGGGGTTGTTTCTATCCGATGGCAGACATGCTTTGTGTACACACAAACAGGAGTTGTATGTTTTTGTCCAGCTGTCTACAATTGTCACTGCCTCATCCTTGTCTGGGAAATAATAGATCATGAAGTAAGATAAAAGTGGAAGGACAAACAATAATGAGATGAGGCCATGTCGATGTCAGAGGGATAATGAAATGCCAAAAACGTACCCATCACTCATGCAAAACTGCAGTTGTTAACGTCATTCTCCCTCTTTGAAATCCTTGAGAGAATTTGAGGTTTTCTATCCTTATGAAGCATTGTTAATTAAGAAAAGTATGAATTTGAACCAAGATAATCCCTATAAATATAAATGAATCTTCTGTGCTGAGACCTATTTAACAATGTGCTTCGTATTGACCTCTCTCCTCTGATGTTGGCTTTATTATTTTTTCTATTGACCACACTGACCACCTGCTGATGAGTCATTATCGAGGCATGATTTCATAATTACCCCTCTGCCTGACAAACTCAGTACATTCTCATTTAGCCATGGTCATATTATAAACGCACCTTTCTGAAAATATTCTGTAAAGCGGTGTGACACGCAGGATGTTTTCGTTAAGACAGGCTATTCTAGGAGCTATTCTAGGCTACCTGAGCCCTGCAGCTGGAGCCTTCTGAGGAAACCTGTCTTCTGTCTCTACATGGTCTGTTTGGAGAACTCCTTCCTGCTCTGACTGATAAGTAGACAGGACCATTTAAATACTGGAAAGTGTCCCAGGAGAGCAGTTTACCATGAGTATCAAATAAAACCATTACACGGTAAATGTAATGACAGATATGCAGGGAGAGAGAGAGAGAGAGACAGAGACAGAGAGAGAGCTGCTATTTGTGAACTGTGTATAGATATGTGAAAACATGGTCATATACTCTAAGGAGTCCAAGTGTGACACCTGTTTGCTTTAAATACATTCTTCAACTGCTGGTGATGGTGACAGTGGATACAAAAATAGATATTAAGCAATTTGAAAAGGACATAATTCTGACAATATTTAATATTTTTATTATTATCAACAAATCTCGAAACCAACAATAAATTGATCCCACTAACAAGTTCTGCCTGTGCAGTCAAATACATGGCCATAGACCTCCATTGTTATCTGAGTAAGGGTTAAATCAATGACGAGGTGTCTGAACCAGGTGAAGAACCAGAGCCTCTGTGAAGTGCATCAAAACCGTTTTAACGCACACCTACTCATTCATTAACCCAACGTGGTCATTTGCCAACAAGGCAACAGTAAGGCCATTAATTATTCACGTTTCTATGCTTTTTGCGATCAAAATTTGAAGTTTTACACAAGCCTTTACTCAGTTTCCCTGGAAACGCCTGAGGGCCTGATTAATACCTGGAGCAATCATTACCATCCCATGACGTTCTCATGCAATGTTAACATTCTTCGCTACTCCAGTAAAGGAAGGACCTTAGATACTGCTTAGCAACGGAAGATATTCCAGTCTGCAACTTCACGTTTGTGGTGTGGCTGCAGCAAGAATTTACCTTTGCCATGAGTAGTTCAAGGTAAGGTAAGTGAGGTTTAAGGCCCCATCGCCACTATTCATACAAAGTGTGAAAATTTAGCTTGATTTTAGTGGTACTTCAAAGACAATGGCTAAATAAATTAGGTTAAAAAGCAGACACAGCTACCAAACAGGTGCTCATTTATTGTGCATGTTTCACTTGTATTGGTTTCTTTCATTTCTGCTTCCGTTGCTGCATCCATCATTGTATTCTCCACATAGATAGAAAGACATGTTATAATCGTATAATAATAAAAAAATGAAAAAAAGCCTTTAAAAAATAACAGTACTTATGGCCTGTTCTGAAAGATTTACGTCTTCAGGAAAAACAAATGGGTCTGTGGCTGAGTGCTACAGACAGAGAAGGAAAGTTGGAAACGCTCAATATTCCATCACGTATGTCGTTCTAAAAAAAACTCTTTCAATTAAAAAATAATTGAAGGTTATTTAGTTGTTTTACCTCTCGATCTTCAGGCCCAGACTTCACTTCTGTGCCAGTGAGCTTTTTTACCCCAGGCTCTTCTCAGAGTAATGAAAGCCATCTTGTAAAACCTGACTCAAAGTTGGAGTTTTGCTCCACCTCAGTATTCTGAATGGTTTCAGTAGTATCGCCAATGTCAATTAAAAGCAAAATGTTTCCCCAGTGTGAAAATATTTAAAGTAATATTTTCACAGTCTTAAAATCATAATAGGTCTTAGGTATTTTCCATTTTGTCCTGCCCAGTAGTGACAAAGTTCTCTTTTGAGTTTTTCGCTCTTTAAGCTCCTTCACGACATGCTGGGAAACTCTATATTTTAAAGCTCATCTTTACAGATAATATCTATATTATGTGGCTGTTAGAAGGTTCCGCAATCTATCATTACATTCCTCATAAAATAGGGGAAAAAAAAACCTTGGCTAGGTTTTCCGTTCCCCCAAGATTTTTACTCAGCTTCTACTTTAAAATTCAGGGCCACAGAACTTTCCACGAAGTTCAGATTATTTCCATTGGTTTTATAACGTCAGGAAAGAAAGGAAACAGCCCCTTCACACACAGGTTCTTCCATACACCCACACACTCAGTTCCGTCCCTTGTGTCCTTTATCACCTTTTTTTAGCACTTTGTTTCGAAGTTTCCTTCCCGTAAGGTTTTCCTTTCACAAGAATGTGTATCCTTCCCGGCAGCAGCACAACAATGCCTCGCTTCATTTCAGCTCTCCAAGATCTGAGACTGCTGGAGCCAATGGGCTGCTAGACACATGCTAAAGCCATTTTGTGGTGGATGACGGTGGTTTGCCGCAGAGCCATCGCAAAATAACCATCTCACTATGTACATAATGAAGCCGATGGAAGGAACAGGGTCCTGTATCAGCAATCTGCGTATGCGTTCACGTGCAGCTGTGTTGAAATGTGGCTCGTTGTCTGTCCAGCCAGCGTTATGCCAATCAAACATGACGCCTCTGAAATGTGCTTAACATGGCTTGTTTCACATATGAAGATGTCACTTCATATTACTTTCTGTTAGAGCTCCCTTTGAATTTAGCCAAAATTTCCTCAAGCTGACGGAGCCCAGCCATGGTTGAAGAGGCTTTTTATTATTAGACTCAGACACATCCCATTTGGTCTCTCAGTCAAGCTCAGACAGTTTGATGGAGGACTCTCTGTGGAGCCAGAGAATTACTTAATTACAGTCACTTTCTCAATCTGAATTTACTGGGGGAGCATCCATAATGCATGCCTTACTTGGTATCGGCGGACCGCGATTTGAGTTGACCAATAATGATGATAGAAATAAGGTTGAGTTTCTCTGCAGATGTGCAGCAAGGCTTTATGGAAAATGAAGACTGTAATGACATAAAGGATTGGTTTTATTAGGTTACTTTACATTATTGTTATAATCGTATCTATCTACTGTATAATGCATGGAATTTGTCGGTCCTTCTGTAGTTTCCTCATATATCTTGAGAACCATTCATTTAATTCACTTCACACTTGGCAGTTGTATTGCTGGTGACTCGAATAAATGATCAATCAATTTCGGGGCAATTCAGATACGTGGGCTTTATCAGAAGTTAAGACACAGATAAAATGATGACGAAACACAGAAGCGACTTTGTGGATAACTGTCAATCCAACATGGTGGCAGACGGTAATTTACCTTTCAATGCAACCTTAGAAAGTGTTCTGAGTAATTTAGACCGCAAGTTTTATCCACTATTTCATCTTTATCGGCTATCAGGTACATCTCCAATACAAATAAAATGAACGGATGGTTCATTCAAATCTCATCTTAATCTACACTGAGGCCTGTTGTTAGCCAGGCTAACCTGTAGCAGCAATGCAGTCTGCCTTCTCACACATTCACTCTGAAAAAACGTATTTGCCCCCTCCGCTCCTGACTGAAACACCCACTCTGTTGTGATAGGTGCTGTCAGAAAATGTCACGCCCCTCAGAGAGCTGGTGTTGGTCAGCTAAACAAAAGTCACTTACAAGCACTCTGGAAGGAGGCGGCAGCTTCATGGATCCAGGAAGGGTTTCTATTAACTCCCACTCCTGTTGTGACATCACAACAGAAGCCATTTCTAAACGGCTTGTGTTTAGCCAGGTTTCAGCAACACCGCAGAGAAGGTCAGACCACATCATAATAAGTGGGTGGTCTTGTTTCACAGTTTGAATGTTAGCAGGGACACCAGAGACCTAAATATTTACACACAAGCACTGAGAAGTGTTTTTTCATAATAGGGCCCCTTTAACCTGCATTAACTGACTGACCAACACAAGCATTCATGTTGAGTGATGTTTCTGTTGACATTAGAGATGTAAGATCAATATTTACTAATTCCACAGACACCTGGCTCTTAGTGCTACATTCTCTGCTTCTCCAGCCAACTGCCATCTTAGCCTGTCTGTCGTCTCCTTTTGGCTGAAAACAGCTGCCTGTTGTGGCTGGAAACTGGCTTAATGAGATGAAAGTGAACCAAAAAGGTTGTGGTCTGTAAATCCAAAACAATGAGCTGAAAGACTATAAAATGCTCTATAAATCAGGTTAAATTCCTTGTGGTTACTACAGGCAACCATTCATACTGTACAAAATTCTATCTATTGTTGATATAAAACATTGATTAGAGCAATATTGAGGCCATTGTAGCTCCTAAAACCACTTATTTTATCTGAGCAATAGACATAAAATGATATAAAACATTTTATATTATTAAGAAGCAAAGTTGCTGCACCAGATGCCAAAGTTTGAATTCTGCAGTATTGACCTTTAAATTTGTTATTGTGTTGTTGCTCTAAACCAAAAAATATTTCCACATTGCCGGGGGAAAATCTCTTCCTGGCAGTCTTCCAGCAACAACCAATACATTCTCTTTGGACTATTAACCTAATGTACTGTTTCTATGGAGCAGCTGCATACTTCGCACTTGATGAAAGCACTTGTGAGCGTGAGTGTCAGTTCCTTGATTTCTAGCTTTTGGAAGGGACTTTTTTTTCCTCTGACCAGATTTTGTCTAGACGATAGGAAAGACATACAAGAAATGCTAAATTGTTCCCTTTTAAGGGTGTATGCTGCACTGCAGTTGGTGGTCTGTGCGTTTGCATGTACATTGTAATTTCCATGGGAGTTATGTGTTACACAGTATGGCCCAGTAAGCTGGATTCTGTGCTGCTTTGATCAGGGTAGAGTCCCTTCACTAATCCGCTTGAGCTCTGGATGTTTGCCCAGGACACGTATACACACGTACACATGCACACACACACACATGCTCACAAATTGTGATTAAAAAACAGATGTGAAGGCACGGCCAAAAACAGATGAAATAGTCTGAACAAATGAAATAAATGGATCTAACACTCACTGAGTACTTATGTCTAAGCAGGCAGCACCACTTTTTGTGACTTTGATGCTGCAGCTGTGGTAAAAGCTGGCCCATTATAAACGGCATATATAAATTTGTAGAATAGTTTCTGTGTTCTTTAATTACGTCAAGTTCAGCTCTGATTTTAAGTTGTTATTCATGCCTTCTCTGAAAAAAGTGGATATGATTTCTGATATACATTTCTATTTCAGCTTCAGGATGCAGACAGGACTAGAAAATGTAAATTCTCTCCCTCTGTCATCACTCTTCGTCTTTTTAGGAACCGTTTAAGAGCTCTAAATAGCTCAGGGCTTAACTGCAAATCTCTATGCCCTGTATTTGAGCACCGATAAACAGGTGGGAGGAGATTTTTTTTGTCTGGATGCAGCCGGGAGAGCGGAAAGGGCGGGAGGAAACGACAGAGATGGAGAACGGAATGAAAAAGAAGAAATAGGGGGAGAAAAGAGAGGAAGGCATAAGGAAGAAAGAAAGGGGGGTGCTGCTTCTGAGTTTATCACGGCCCTCCCTGCATTACATCACTGAGATGCTTCAGCACTGATGACATCGCCAAGCTGGGGAAAGAGCTGGCCCTGGGGATGATGTCATTAATAGCCAATCAGAGTTTTCGGGGGGCCGATACGATCTGGCCAGCTCCTGAGGCTGGAATAGTAGAATCTCTGCAAATGTTTTTTTTCCTCCTCTCAAAATCATGGAGCGTGTGTGTGTGTGTACAGTGTGTGTGTGCTTTGTCCTCAGGTTATTTTTAGGCCTTTTTACAAATATATTTCAGACACTGTTTCTGTCTCTGCCACAGAGGAAAGGATAAGCTGAACGAGCCCTTTAAATATAGCCCTAAGGGAATTAACATTTAACGCACTTAAGAGCACATGACTGCCTGTCCACATGAATAGCCCGGCTCCTACTTCACCTTTATTGGTACAAGCCATTCGCTGTAAAGCATCCGTCAGGTTTTGATAGTTTATTTTAAAGGAATCAAACACTGGCCTTTTCCATCACTTTATATATCGCTATTCTACATAATAGGCTGTTAAAAGTGTACCTGTGACCTTGAGAATTTCTGTATAGACCATATTTAGAGAGCAGGCAGGTGGAAATTGATTACCTTTAGAGCACTTAGCGCCTAGCAAGTCCAGTATTGTGGAAAGAATGCTGATGAGAGCAATGGGAAGGAACTAAAGGGTGATAACTATGTAGATAAGTGTATAAGTGAGACCTTTCACATAAAACCTTGTCGTTTGATCCTTTGCTGATATAAGAATATTGATTAGACCAGTTCTAACATTGTGACAGTTTCATTAGTTTGTTTCATTTGCTATCCGTTTGGAAATTCTTTGCGCGTTTGGGGTAATTGTCAGACAAAAGAAACAGCCACAAAGACAGACGTCAAACCGCACAGGGTTCACCACAGCCCCCTTGGAGCAATACCTCGCCTGTTGCATTCCTCCTTAAAGCTTATTTCTGTGGTGAAAGGCAGCCGAATTAGCTCACTGCAAAAAGTAGGAGCCGGGTAATTTAATGTGCTGTTAAATTGGGTTTAAAATTCCTTCACATCTGTTTCGGAAAAACTGATTAGAGTAACACAGACCAATAACACTACACACAATATGATGCCAGGTAACCATTTCGTGTTCGGAGAGTAAAATCTATCTCTGGCACTGCCGTGCAATTAGCATTGCACCCGCTGAGACACACTCCTCTGCCACCCATACACCCCAGCTGTGACTTGATCCCCGCCTGGTTGTGCGTTACTGAATTACAGCCCCGCCGTGGTGAAACTATTAAACTTTTCAGGCACTCATTTTTCCTCCACTTCTCCCATGGGAAAGCTGTAACATTTCCATTACTGCAACCACACTGTAAAGCTTGTGTTGACTCTTTTCTTACTTCCCCTCAAACTAGATCACTTGCATTCTTGCGATGCCACGATGGAATATCCTCCAGGATTTCATGATTTTATTGACTTAGAGATAGAAGTGTTTAAAGTGGCTCTATTATGAAATAACACTTTTTCAGGGCTTGTGTGTAAATATTTAGGTCTCTGGTGTTTTTGTTAAAACACAAACTGAAACAAGACCACCCGATGGTTTTGTGTGGTCTAGCACCCTCTGTGACGTTGAAACCTGGCTGAACATATTGCATATTGCCACCCCGTCTTTTAGCAATGCTCGTACATAACTTTTGTTTCTTGGACCGACCCCAGCTCTCTGAGGAGTGTGACATTTCTGACAGAGCTAGGCCAATCACAACACAGCGGGCGTTTGTGTAGGAAGGGGAGGAAACAGGGTTTTCAGAGTGAGTGTGTGAGAAGGCAGACTGCATTGTTGCTACAGGTCTAACAAGGTGCTCTTGGACCATAAAAGCATGCATTTTTTATAAATAGACCACAAAAATTAAAGGAGATTATACTGGAAAACTTTGCAAAATAGGGCCCCTTTAAATGCGATTAAAGAGTGCTTTTAAGTATTTAACGTGACTTTTTTAGGTTAGGAAAAATAATGCAATTTGCCTGGAGTACGAGCTATATGCATTGAGGCATTTCCTCCCTCAGTGTTTGAATAGATCGAGCCAAGCTGGTGCACACAAACCTTCCAGTCTCAGCCCATTTACTCCAAAAATGTTGGATACAGTCCACAGACACCCCCACCCCCCACCCCTCCAAAAAAAAGCAACACAGCCATACAGACACACAACACATGGACATCACACAGCAGGCTTCCCAGATAAATACTGAGACAGAGGCGCTAGTGTTCCCACATCCCCTCACCACCTGCATCACTTATCAGCTCCAGCAGCACTCATCTCACCAAAGAGCAAGACCTTATGGAGCCACTCAGCCTCATCAGCTCTTTAACACACACAAATAGACACTTGTCTTTGTCTACTTAGAAAACTTGAAGCAATCTAAATAGTTTTGCGGTGTGTGAACAGAAGAAACACATCTTCAACACTAACAGTATTCAGTGATTTTCTGGACATTTACTAATTTAGTAATTAATGTGTTTTTCGTGATCCATTTTCATTTTAATGCATTGCAGAGTTTGGTGGTTAGTTGTAAGCTTTAAGTTGCAGCTATCTGTGCGCCGGTACTGTGCCGGTTCTGTGCTAGCATGCAGAGAAAAACAGAGGGTGAGGAGGAGATACATGCTGCAGCGGTGAAAGTGAGCAACACATGATTGACTGGCTGGCAAAGTCAGGATCCTAAGCCGCTTATCACTATGAAGAGAGTAAATTGCAGTGCAATCACTTTTTAATAAACTTGCGAGAGAGCAGGCATACTGAAAGACATATTTAAATGGGAGCAACGTGCTGCCTGAACACATAGTTAGCTCGCTGCGGCAAAGGGACTTGAAGTTGCTCTAATTTGCTGTAATATCTCCAGTGTGACTTCATCATCATCTGTCCGAAAATGTGTCCCCATCTGTCAATTATCTCCAGGTAAGCAGAGCAGGTGCTGTCTCCGGCGTGTTTGTGCAAAATAAGCCGTATCATTATTAAAAACGCATACTGTGAGTTTGTGTTTATGTTTGTTTGTTGATATCACAAGTGCATTTCTGCTAATGTGCACTGAGTTTCAGAAAACTTGCCAAAAAGATAAGAGAAATCTTATTGGCAAAGCATGCAGTTTGACAATTTGACTTTTTCCTCTCTCGCTTTCACAGTTCCTGTTGCAACACTTAAGCAGCATTATGCGGCAAATCTCTACAGATCTAATGTCCACAGTGAAATAATAATCCCTTCGCTGTAGTACAGCAGACAGATGACGGCTGTCCTTGTCAGGCAAAAAAATGAGCAACATCATGTTTTGATTAAATCCTGTGCAGGTGCAGGATTCTAGGAAAAAAACAAACATTTTCTGTTGAGCCTGCTTCAGAGACCTGTTGAGTCAACCTTAGGGTAATTATAGAGGCTTAAGTAGCTTATGCTGTTGTGCTGTTGAATTGCATTGTGTAGTACTAAGAGGTGTTTAACATTTTTTTGTTCATTCTGTATATCAATGACGATAGACCGATATGATATCTGACCTGGCATCAACAATTATGAATTTGTAATAATTGATAGGCAGTTAAGCGGATGAGGGAATATGGAGTTATTGCAATTAGCCGCGATGAAATATTTTCTCGTCCCGAAAAATTTCCGCAGAGACAGGCAAGGAGAGGTATTAAATTCCTCCTCTCTGGCTCTTGAGTGGATTTCATCCTCTCGGCTGCAGCTGCTCCAAGCATCACTGTTGGCTGAGAGACTGTTGTCACGGGAGACCAGCCGACATCTGAGCTGATGGTTGACTCACACCTACTCTGGCCATGGGTTAATGAAGTGTACACACTGCCGGGGTTTACTGGAAAACCCATGTGCACCTGTGCGCATTCACACATAATTACACACACGCAGATGCACTAAAAAATACAGTGGTTCATTTAGGAGTACTTTGGTGTTTCAGTTAATATATGAAAGTAAAAAGTAAATATAATGGAGCTTATTTGCTTAGGTGAGGTTAAGAAGGCACACGAACGCACTATTTTGTTCTTATTCTCTCACTCTCACACGAAACATGCGTATCCTCAGTAATTCCCTCCTGATTATTGCACAACATGCCTGAAGCATGTTCAGCAGCACCCCCTGGTGTGGGTAAAATGCAGTCCATTTTAAAAGTAGCAGCAAAGTGTTTAGTAGAGAGACGGCAACAGGAAAGTTGTTGCTTTGGATTGATCCGGTGCCGGGGTGGGATAGCAGATAGACTCCATGTTTGTGCTGCTGAGTGGGCATGGCCAATAAATAAAGGTGTTTATTTGAGTAGTCCTCAGGCTGTTTTAGAGGAAAGTATTAGATTCATCAGGCCTCCTCCACCACAAGACCCCCCTCGACTTGTTTGTTTCGTTAGTTGAACAGCAGGGCTGTCAATCGATTCAAATATTTAATCAGATTTACTCGCATGACTGTCCATAGTTAATAGCAAATTAATCACACATTTTTTTTTTATCTGTTCCAAATTTTCAACAAAAGGACATTTTTCAAGTGTTGATATACTCTTCTCAACATGTGAGTGGATATGATATTCATGCTTTATGCAAATGTGTTGCTTTGTTTGCTTTGTGTTACTTTTGCACAATAGAAAGAACCGTTGTTACCATTTAAAAATGTTTTAGCACACTGAAGTAAACAACTAGAATTTTCAATAACCAACAATTTGGACAATTATCGGCTGTATGTCTTTGTGATCAAAACAGATTTCTTCTCAGTGGAATCGTATTTACTCAAATTTGATAGAGCTCTTTCATCACATGCAGAGTAGTTCATCTAATTGTCAAAATGGTCCAAGCCCATGTTTCGTATAAAGTCTGCTAAATTGATTTCAGGTGAAAGTCATGAGTATGTCATGAGAATGTGTAAAACACATTCATAGAGCTTGAGGGCAACAGAGCAATCAATTATATTGCAGGAAAATAAACATTTTGTCATCAGACACTGTAAAAAAAAAGGATTTTCATGAAAGTATAAAAGCCTTGTTTGTAGGAATTCATTGGAAAAGTAATCTTACTTCAATAAACTATAGATAGTTTTAAGAATTATAAGCAAGCAAAGTTGGCTTAAAAATGTTTTAGTAATGTGATAATGAAAAGAGAGAAAAACAACCTGTAAAACTCAAATTATAACTTATGGCAAAGTCGTGCTCTACAGGCAAACTAAGGGCACCTGTCCAGCTACATCTTCCATTTCTTCAGTATTGACTAAAGATCATTTCCTGGATTCCTCACTCCAAAAACAAATCACACATTTCAATTGTGTCCAACCTCACATGGGGAAAATAAAATCTCAAAAAAAAACCCATCCTCTTGTGCTGTGGAATAAAAACAGGATACAAAAAAACATAATAATCAACATGAGCAGAGAACAGTGGAAAGGTCATTGCATTATCATCCCCAATTTGCAGATAATAGTAATTTTACCCATTATTTACTCTTTTAGTACTGGAGAGCAACATTATTTTAAGGCTCCGCTTATTCCAAAGACCGAGTTAAACTTTATTGAACGTGTAGTAGGAGAGGGGGTGTTATCTCTGTACTCGAGTTAAAGATCTACAAGTCTCACCCACTCAGAATAAGCAACTCGACTTGGCAGTGGAGCAGCAGTGAAATCAATTTGCCATGCTTCATTGAGTTTAGCTATAGTAGGGAGCTTACTTGAACGCACTGGAAGCCTCCTGTGTTATAGATATGTATTTAACCTTTATTTTGCCATGTTAAGCTGTCAAATTTCTCTGCTGTTTTGATAACAAACCAACCACCTTATCTCCGCCACTGCTTCTATTCCCAGATTCACACACACATGCACATTAGCTCTGAAACTTATATCTCCTGGCTGTCTGCCTGTCAGGTTGGCAGCAGAGCAGCGGGGCAGCAGAGCGGGAAGTCTGCGCAGGCCCCTCTACGCATCTTTCTACACACACACACATGCTGTATTGTACATGCTCACCCGTGTTTTAATTGAAAGGTGCATCGCAATCATCGGATGAACCACAGCACCCTGCAAAGTCTGAGTCGAGACAGATGTTGCGGTGGTCTTCGCGGACAGGGTGGGTACCGGTGGTCATTAACATTGGCACGGCAGCTGGGAGAGGCCTCATTATGTGGGATTAGATGAGAGTGAAGGAGCAGAAGAGATGCGCAAGTGTGATTCAAAGAGGATCCTGTCATATGCTGCGGTGTCAAAAGAGTTATGTTACGAACTTCAGGAGACTTTCCCCAGCCTCTAATGAGAACGTATTTGTCAGCGTCATATGTATTGTGCGGTTTTCGTTCTATTCTTAAAGGAGTGGACGGCCACACGTTTTAATGAGGAGGACAGCCAAGGAAGGGACAGTTGGGAAACTGTATGACAGTGCCGATGAGTCGCGAATAGACAGGCTGATTAAGGGTGCATGCTCTCTGCTCTCAGCACACATACACACACACACTACAGACTGCACTCCTACATGAACAGGCCACAGAAACATACACACAGGGGACAGGAAGAGGTTGGAGCCTCAGGAAAGGTGTACAGCTAAGAGAGTTTTGCTGAAAGGAAAACGAGAACCGTAGTGGTTCCTAACAGGAATTGTGACATTCCGACCTTAAAAATCATACAATCAACAGCCCAAATCCAAACAAAGCAGCACTGATCCGTCACCTATTGGAGGGAAGGACTTGGAGTTATGAAAGGTTTCTGATTTCACCCCTTCCCTTTGTAACAAATCACTCTCACACAAGGTGTGTTTTTCCCCACCGTGCGCTAAATTTAAAAGTGTTGACATGCAAGCGTTAGCTTTTATGTCTTAAACATGCGAAAAGCAGAAACGGATACTCGGATAGGAAGTCTAACATGTCCTGCTAGTGAGTGATACTGCGTGAATGTCTGTGTTTGAGCGCATGTTGGTGTGAGAAATGTGGCTGGGCCGCATTGCGGGGGCTTTTTTAGAACTGTGGTGTCGGTTACCTGCACGGAAAACAGCTTATCCATCAGATCAGCGATCAGTGACAAGTCTGTGTAGAAATGCGCCTCTTTTTCTGTTAGTTTCTAGCAGGTCACCTCCACAGGCGCACAATAAGCGTCTACTGTAGCTTTGCAGGGTCAGCGCGTGGGTGGGGGACAGTAATATAATAAGTGAAGGGCATGGAATCAGGATGTCTCATTCTGACAGGGGAACTGATGACTGATTGGAAAACAAAAGCTCTTTAGGCACAACATAGAGACGTTTTTACAAACCCTCATTCCAGCTTTGGATCTAAAAGTAAAACTTGAATTGAAGTAAATGGGTGTAGATTTTTTCACTTTGATAACCAAGTACAAGATGGTTCTTCCAAAGAAAACATTAGTTTAACGTATTAGCATGCATTGCTATTCGGTAAAATTACAATTTTGATGGCACTAGAGGAAGATGTCAGGGAATCATGAAGTTATTAACTTGAGACATGAATGTCTGCACAAAATGTCATTTAAATCCATCCAGGAGATGTTGATATATTTTAGTCTGGGCCAAAGTCAGGACAGACTGACATTGGCTAAAATCTGCTTAAAACGGGTCATAATTATTTCACTGCTCATCCCAGCATCTTTTAGCATGGCAGCATTTTTCAAGCAAGATATTAAGTCTGAGTAATAGTGTAACTGACTTGTTGAAATGGATGTTATTGCAGTGTATAAGAAGCTTAATGTATTCTTACCTTATTTAAATAAGATCCTTTTCTTACAATAGGCTCAGTTCCATATGAGCAGATAATCCAGCATCCGATACACACTTCTACAACCACTTAATTAAATACATGGTTTAAAGCTTATTGATTTATATGAATCAATAATTGCCAATCATTGTTGTGTTGTGGGGTGACACGGTGGCGCAGGGGTTAGCGCTGTTGCCTCACAGCAAGAAGGTCGCAGGTTCAACCTCCTCCCACAGTCCAAAAACATGCTGAGGTTAATTGGCAACTCTAAATTGCTTGAGGTGTGAGTCTGTGAGTGGATGGTGTGTGTACCCCACGATTGGCTGGCGACCATCTAGGGTGTATCCCTGCCTCTCGCCGTAACACGCTGGGATTGGCTCCAGCAGACCATGTGACCCTAATGAAGAATAAGCAGGTATAGAAAATGACTGACTGACTGACTGTTGTGTTGTGTCTATTTAGTAATGATGGTAACAATATCAACTGAATATTGTGTGTAATTTAAAACAAAATTAAAGTTATTGTAAATTCAGAATAATTTGTAAAGCTACAACTTGACCAAAAGAAAATTAAAATGCAAAAAAAACTATGGGACAAAATTTATTTGGATTGAATATTGTAAACTTGCAGTCGATTTGAAAACTTGTGTCCATAATTCTGGTAATTAACATAACACTTAAATAATAATAATAATGTGGAACATTTTTTGAACAAATGTCTTTTTTTTAAGTAATCAACCTAAAAAACTTTTATTCATATTATTAGTTATTAGGTAAGTTGAAAACACCTCTTCCTTATATTTTGATTGAACATAATTTCATTACAATTTGACCCAACCCAGACTTGCGGTAGAAGATGGATTGATCGATGGATTTGTCATCACTCAAAAGAAAAAAGATTGATGCAAATGGCTGCATTAATATTAGTTATTGAACCAATATGTTTGTTTTTAAAGTGTAACGTTTACATAACAAATATACTGTCGGATACTCAACAGTGGACCAGTGCTGTTATGTGTACCACTGTGGCCTCAGGAGATTGCCATGTGAGCCCTGCTTTTTATTGCACACAACAGGGCTTTGTATCTAACTGCATAGTTATGAGACAGTAATAGTAGGGGAGAGTGGGAGTGCGCACAGGGATACATTCCTCCATAAATAAGTGACAAACAGAAAGTATCTGTGAACAGCGGGAGGCCCCCGCTCCTCGGTTACTTTATGTGACCTGGCCGATCATAAGCAAGTGTTTGGCAATGTCTTTCAACTGAGAGGACCATCATTTACTCAACGCCGACAGCTGTGAAAGAGAGCACGACATTCTTGAGGTACTGGAGCGAGGCGCAAATCACTTGCAGCTCCCTTGTGACACTCTTAAAGAAGGAGGTCATCTTTTGGGGCCTGGAATGCTGACAGTAAAAGTGCGGTGAGGCAAGTTGCTCAGACCACAGGTTTGGATGCACTGCTTTAATTATGACTTTAGGTTTTTTAAAGGCTGATCTGTAAGCTGTGATGATGTATGTGTCTTTGTCAGGAGAGAAGACCTCTGACACAGACACAGACGGTGAATATATATAGATAAAGGCTTCACTAATCATTCAATATTATTGTAGCTGCTTTGAGTCAGTGATGGATTATATTTTGGAAGATTTGAAATCTTTATGAAAAAAAAATGCTTTAACCCTTATATTACACCGGCTTTTAGATTTGCAGTGTATCAAATGTTATTTCCACTGAAACATTATAAAATATTTAAGGATAGTTGTAAGTGTGCCGAATAACTTGCGGCATAAATTCAACAATAAGACATTTTTATTGGTAACTTTGGACTCATTTTTGTTGTTCAGTGTCAGTCAATATGACCCAATATAGATATTGTCAAAGAAAGTGTAATGCTTTGTAGAGTTTATAGCATAAAAAATACAGCTACAGTTGTAAGTTATGTAAGTTCTCGTGTCACTTTTTTGACAGCTTTCAGCAATACAGAGAGAAATCTGTCAGAGGAGGATGAAACACTGTTGCTCTCCCCATCTGCTCAGATAGCCTTTGCTGAACTCGATGTACATTCTGTTGCATATATAATATTCCAGGGAACATGAATCATCGACTTATGATGAAGAGCTGAGGTACGCAACATTTGTTCAGACTAAACTTGCTCACGTTAGGTGCCAGGACATGCGAGTGGGGTGAAAGTGGGTGAAAGCGGTGGGTGGGAGCAGACATGTCTCCATATGTTTGACATTATACATCAGCTGCTGCGTGGTGTGTACCCATGCGCTCACCCCCACCACTTTCAATTACATGGCCCACAAAGTAGGCCATTGATCCCCTCACGTTTGCCTGCTCAGGTATGTCAATTTCTGCCTTCCTGTGCATTTAGATCGGGTCACTTACATCACCAGCTGCAAAGAAAAGACCCCCCCCCCCCACCACCACCACCACTCACACACACACACTCATTCAAAAACGCACATACTGACATGTTTGCACAATATATGAAACTGGCGACAGTGGCAAGCTTGTTTGCTGACTGTCAAGCAAACAGACAGGGTTCCTTTTCATAAAGCCTGGAGCAGGAGCAAAAAACAAAGACCGTGGTGTCTCCTGCGACTTCCCTAATTGGAAACCTCGCTGCCGGCAGGACGGGATGACATTTCGTCTTAGTGTGTTGTGTTGATTAGATAACTTGATCACATATTAGCTGGTCGTAGAGAACAGTTTGGATGCAGCGTAGAAGTAGGTTATGACACATTTGGATTCCCGCTGGTGTCTGGTGGGCCCCTCTGCGGGGTCAGGGGACTTAAACAAGAGACAGCCTGCAGACAGAGTGTTGATAAAGAACAGACTGTGTGTGCATGTGTGTGTCTGTGTGTGGCTCAGATAGAGAGTGTGACTGACACCTGTTAGTTTTAAGGTCCAGTTTTAGGAGGAGAAACCTTCTTGTTAATATTGTCTTTTACAATGCTCAGTGAGACACATTTACATTCACTCTCTTCCTGTTCCATGGAGCAGTGGAGCTTTAAGCCTGAGGGTGAGGGGTTATAGTCACTCTGCATGGAATGCAGTTGACTTTCTAAATCCCCACCAGTCTATCCTGGGGCTGTGGGGCAGGGCCTATCTCAAGCCCCCTTTTTTTTCCCACGTGAGCTACGTCTGGAATCTCTAAGTAAGCAGTTAACGGGTCCGCCGCCGGCTCTCCTAGCTCCGCTTCTCCCACCTGTCGCCGTGTGTTGATCCCAAACGCGCAATGGAAGAAGAAATCGCAGATGAAGACAAAGATTGCTCACTCGGAGAAGGTAACGAGTTTTCTGAACATGCCAGCCGCAGATGTATGCAGTTCCTTTTGGAGGTTTTTGAGTCTATTCTGTCTGCTGATTGTAATGTGGTTAGCAGTGGGGGGAAACTGTGTTTGGGAGTTAAAAATAGGATTGGAAGTACATGAGACGTGCTGTGGCTCTGAACTTGAGCAGGGTGGGGGTTTGGGCTGATGGTGCTGGTGACAAGGCTTGACGCACAAACACTATTTCACTCTGCTTTTTTTGTGATCACTGATTAAAGTGTTGTTTTTTTTGTTGCTGTTTTACACCAGCTGAAAATGTAACGGACGGAAACTTGTTAATTTAGGGAAGAAAGTGGAATCAAATTAGTTCTGTTGCACTACAGCAGTTCAGTGTGAGGAGCTGCTTCTGCTCTCTCGGTCCCAGCATGTCTCTGAGAGGAAAACGAGAAATTCCCTTTTCATCCGTGGTCACAGTGTGCTTTCAAGTCTTCAAAGAAGAAAAGGAAAGCCATATTGAACCACCCGCAAAATAATCACTTGAAATATCCTCTTTCAACCGCTGAAGAGGTAAACTCCATAAGAGGTTGTTTATTTTCTGCCATTACCCTCTGAAAGGTACACATTATAGTTCTACCTGCCTGCCTGGAAAACAAGGCAGCAGATCGGCTAGCTTTATTGCTTCTCCTCTCTCTGTTTTCACACTTGAGCTGCCCCTCCTTTCCTGCCATCCATATTTCACCATTTCTTTACCTCTTCTCTCCTTTTTCTCATGCAATAGCTTTGCGTTTGATGGATTCATTCTATATTCCCCAGACTCGGATTGATTTAAGACAAGATAACACACTGCAAAGATATTTATGTGTCCGAGGAGGTTCTGTTTACCTCATCTCCATTTTGCCCTGAAATCATATATTCATTCTTTAACGTCATTTTTTTTTTTTGCCGGTGACAGATTGTAACGTTTGTTTGTGCGCTCTCATTCCAAAACATTCTTCATGTCACGCCATTGTAGCTATTAGGTTGTAAAGACGCTCCCGGATGAGCTGTAAACCTGGAAAACTTGCCAGGACTTGTGCTCAGTGGGAACACAGCTGTGTTAGAGGAATCATCACAAACAGGAAGACACATAACCTGTTAATGTTTTCAATCACCCCCCCCCTTTTTCAAATTAAATGTATTGCATTATTGATGTGAATATTCTGCGAGGCCATGAATGCATCATCAGATTCTCTGGATATAATTTCTGCATTATTTCCTTGTTTTGTTTGTTGTTTTTTTGGTTGTAGAGAAAAGAAGTCTCCACAGCTGTTTCAATTCTGCATTTTCATCACCAATATTGTCTGTCACATTAAATTGTGGATGTATTGCTGAAATATAAACCAGCATGAATATGTATGAACAGAGCCCTCTGTGTATCAGACAATATTTATTTCAGCTTCTGACTTGTTTTTTTTTTTTTTCCGTCTGCTGTCTCAAATAGATAGAGTACTTTATTAATCCCAAGGGGAAATTAAAGTGTTGCAGCAGCCACTTGAAACATAAATCAAAATACAAAAAAAACAGAGAGAAACACATGTAGGCATTTAAATGGCTGGAGACAAGAGCTTAGTGTTCAATATATCCTGACGTGGCCTCCTCGTGACCTACGGGAGGATAACACACACACACATGCGTGCACTCGCTGTTGATGTCAAAACATCAGCACAGCACATCTTGACCCCTTTGTTCCCTCTGTCCCCTCAGAGCAAACCAAAAGCAACCTGAAGGTAACCTCCCCGGAGGACGCCGAGCACATCAGCCGCAGGCAGGCCTCCCCAAATGGGACGCCCGCTTCCAGGGGAGACACCAGAGGCAGCCGAACCGTCCCTCGGAGGCACACGTTAGGGGGAGCCCGCAGTTCCCGGGAGATCCTGGCGATGCAGCCGCCAGACATGGACAAGAAGCGGGAGGCCTTCTTGGAGCATCTGAAGCAGAAATACCCCCACCACGCCTCAGCGATCATGGGCCACCAGGAGAGGCTGCGGGAACAGGTCAGTGGGTTGGAAGGGGCGTGGATACGGAATGTTGCAGTTCGGGTCGGGCTCCTGCTGCTAAAGAGTCTGAGTTTGATTTTAATTTTCTTATTTCAGTCAAGGATTGCAGACGAACTTGCAGAGAACTCTGCCCTTCGGCTTGTTTTAGCGTCTTTGTGCACATTTTTTTTATATCTGGCTTCACACATTCCACTTACACCAACCCATTTCCCGCACAAGGAATCTGTCTTTAGGGCAAAAGTCTTTTTTTTTTTTTTTTTTTAAACAGGTCTGTACGCTACCTGCCCAGCACCAAATAGCTGATGAACATAATGGATCATTTAGCAGCCAAAGAGCCAGATATTTCCTTACAGAGCTAAACAGGGAGTGTATATTATTTCCATGTGTGAGGTGGATAGAAACAATTCCACATGAATGCTAATGTCTCCTCTAGTGGATATGTTAATAAACAATTGTTTGCTATGATATCCATCATTGCAACTTCATGCTGTTTTGACCTTGTTTGCAGTTTTGATGGCAATTAAAGCTGCCACTGTATTCACAAAAAAATCTTAAATGCAAATAAGATGGAAACATGTATTAACATAGAAGATACCTGTTTGTGTATTATAAATAAGAAGGTGTACTTAAACCACAGGTTCATATATTTTCTGTGCTGTTCTTTTCATTCAGGCTTGACATTACAGGTATTTTTTTTCCTCTGCAGACTGAGGCAACAGTGCAAAACTATTTCCTCCTCTTCTTTGCTGCAGGTTAAATGTGAAGTCCATCCTATAAATCTGCCTGTCACATTTCCCTCCCACGGCTGCTGTGAGACTATGAGGTGGTGATTTTGTGAAAAAGTAGAAAAATACGTGAGCCATAAAACAGTTTGTATTGGACTTAACCCGCCCAAAGCTTGTTTTAATCACTGTAATTCGGCTTGAGACCGGATTGTATATTCCAGACGACAGCATGATGTATAAAGTATACATTTCCTAGTGTTGTGTGTGGGAGCTTTGACAGATAACTCTCCTTGTGCCTGAGCTTTTTGAAGTGGGTGGGGGGGTGGGGGTGACATTCTGGAAGTCTCGGGGTGGACTCTTGGCTCACCTGGTCATTGTCTGCTTTGTTTGCGCCGGGTCAGAGAAGACAAAAGGGAGGAGGCGAGCTGCCTTTGTAGCCAAAACAATCGAGGTAATGGTGAGACTGGCACAGAGCCACGGGGGAGCTCCAAGCAATGGTACGAGGGATTGTGCAAGAGGGATTTTGTGTGCTGTTTGCACTGCAGCCTGCACATGCAAAATAAAACCCTTTTCACAGAGGCGTTTCATTTCACTGCACTGATCGTGAACTTCAGATTTGCAAAGGTAATATCAGTCAGTGGGGTATGACGCTGCTGTGTTACCTGCCAGCTTGTGTGAGTTTTTTTTTTTTTATCTATTAATTCAAATGAACAGATAAATAATCAGTGAAAGAAACACATCTGCATGCATCTGCTGTTCCAGATCAAGAAGCACGAAGAAAAAGGGGTGGGGGGGAAAGAGTTTGTTGTGAACATGAGGGAGTCAGACAGGTAAGTTCAGCTCTGTACTGGGGTGGAGTCAGAGTTGCTATAGTGACTCATGATGTCACCGCTGGAGGGGCTCAGTTTACTCGGTAGGTGCCTGCTGGAGCGAACTGGCTGCGCTGAGAGCTGAGCCGAGCAGCAGCGGCGCCTCTCTGCAGAATAGGCGATGGATCAGGAGATAGTTCGGAGGCACATGTCTCTCTGTCTGTACGTGAAGCCCTCAGAGGAATAATAAAACAACAAACAACAACAAAAAACTACTTTTCACCCTGGCAGGATTAAACTTGTAACATCGACGACTTCAGCCCGGTCAGAAGCAGCATAAGGTAGGCTCCAACTCTCCGGACATTCCAAACAAGCTACTTTTACGCATTTATTAATGCGCGTTTCGTGCCAAACTGCGTCTGTTGTGCGCACCGGCGGACTGGTCAGGTGCTGCAAAACTTCCCAAGAGGCGACGCGCAAAAGTTGCTGGCGACCGAGTTTTATCAAAGCAGACGTCTCTGAGCGCAGCTGGTGTCTCTTTACTGTGCGGTTTGGTTCGACGGACGCCTTGGGCTTGTTAGTAATTCATCCATAAGGTACCATCACCGGAAGCCACCCATAATTTGAACGAGACGTCAATTATGTAGCCGTAATTGCAAAGCGATTGTTTTGAACGGAAGAAGAAGGTTGTATAACAACATGCTACATCTAGCACGATGGTGGTGAAGATTATTGAGGCAATATAGCTGTAAGTGTTATTATTGCAATTTTTTATTATTATTGTTATTATTGCTACTACTATTATTATAACTACCGTATGTTTTTGCATTGGCACACCATTATAATTAAGAAATTATATTGTCAGAATGAGTAGAAAGTGTGGAAAGTATTTATTTTGGGTGTATTTTAGCGTTTTTAGTGCTTTAAAAGATCCACACAATCCCACTGTTACAGTTTTTCATGTGACATTTGTCTTTTACTTGGCATGGGATCAAATATATATTTGGACTCATTTCAATGGACTCCACAAGTGGGCTTGTTTCTCTCAGGAGATGTCATTAAATTGCATGTGATGTGTCCCGGATTGTTCAGCAGCATTCCTCCAGTGTGTTGTGTTGCTGGTTCTATGCACACTGTTACAGTGTAATAGGAGGAAGCAAGATGAAGTCTGTTATCTTTTGTTTGTGTAAGGTTATATCAAAAATGAAGCTTTGAGTTTGTCCAGACCCATGGAGAATTTAGTTTGCAGTTTTATTACACTTTGTAAATTATTAATGAATAAAGGCTTGTTTGCCCTTCACTTGGTTGCTGGAAAACTGTAATGGACACTTAGATGAGAGAGATGAAGTGATCTGTTGGTGCTGATTGACAGTTCATATTTGTTTTAAATAGATTTTGGAATAAAACTCCAAGCTATTCAGAAGTCGAGGATAGAAATTGAGTGGTTATCACTCTTTATCGTGTCCAGCAAGAAGATACACAATGCTGGTACAAGAAGCATGAATATCTAGAGATAAATGCAGTGCTGATGATTGAAGGCCGGATTTGTTGTAATCTAATCCAGAATCGTATAAACAGCACAAGTTTAAAACAAATATGTGTCAAAGGAGCCAAACAAAACAAGCCACCTTTTCACACGATAATATTGCTGTGAAATCTGTGACGGACAGTAATAGGAGGGAGGAAAACTTGCCCCTGTTCTCACGCAGACGTAAAAACGCCAACCATACAGGAAAAGCAACCTCAGGAGCAACAGTGCATGCTACAGAGGTGCGAAAAAAAAGTGGTGTCTCCGGAGGTTTGAGTTTCAAAGGCGGCGCTTTATCAAGGTCAAGCGGAGGTTGGGAAGATGATATCGCTTCAGTCTGAAGAATGGATGACCCTGCTCCACCCAGCATGACTACACTGCACAAATTCTCTCACACACAAAGACCCACACACACCGAGTGACTTATTTCTCTCTCCTTCACTGTCTGCGATCCTTAAACCCACGACAAAAGCAAGTGGTTTAATTTCCTCTGCTCCTCATCAGGCCTGTAAAGACCTGGATCCCACCCAAGGGAGATGAGATAACATCCCATTGGCCTGACCGCCACCCATCCTCTCACCCCTCTCTTTGCCCAGGGGCTTTGACGAGCACAAACTGAACCGCTTGACCGATCACAAACACACATACACACACAGCAAATTCCCTTCTCCTTCTGCCTGTGTATCACTGTCTGTGTGTGATGAGCTGTGACTTGCTCGGCCAGTGGTTTTCTACAGAGACGAGCGGCCATGTTAGGATAGTTGTCTGCAGCCGTGGGCGACAGACAGACAGGTCTGTCCCCCCAAGCTCTGATAGTCCACCAGCTGATAAGAACACTGATTTCAGTGGCAATTTGGAGTATGTAATGGGACAAATTGTGCCTGTGTACTTTGTTAACAGGTGCTCGTAGTGTGTAAGTGGATCGAAGTCTCTAAGTAAGAGATGTAAGTGTTAGTGGACAGATGTGTGCTAATGGCCGGAGTGGCCCTTTAACTAAGGTTTTGATTATTGCTTATTTTGTCACGAATGTTATTTTTGAGAAATAATAAAGTTACATTCTGTGACAATAACCTTTTCAATTACATCATCCAAACAAATTTACAAAGTCTTGAATTCAGTGTATTGCAATGTTGTTTCTTGCAATACATCTCTGACTTTTTACATCAACACAGTCTGGAACTAATTTGCCTTCTGACAGTTATTTTTAACCAGTTCATGGCTGTTTGATGTTAAAATGATTGCATGTGTTCTGTTAAGCTGAAAGCATGCCAAAAGGCAGAGATAAAATAAAATGTATGTTTGATTCATTCCTTTTTTTATAATTTGGCATTTCCTCTTCATTTACATATGAAATATCATTGATAAATAAGTGGGTTGTCAGCAGGAGAAAAGTTTACCAAACAAGCAAAGGCAAAAGGCCTTTTTATAATTGGTGTTATCATACATCTCAAAATGTTTCTAGATGTTGTAGTGCTGTAGCATTTATTGATTTATCCATCAAAGTCAAATTTTACCAACATATCTTTTGCCTGCCAGTGTTAGCCCTTCAACATAAAGGTGCAAAGGAAAGAGACATCCAATAATAATAATGACCTTTTTACATTAGAATCCTGATCTTAAATAAAATTCAGTTAAAAAAAAAGACTGAGAAATGTTAACCAATACATTTTTAATGGAAGTAAAGAAAACAGCCTTGAAAATGATCACACAAGAAGGACTCCTGTAGTAGTTGGCAGCAAGTCAAAAGCAGATCAGTGGTATAAAGTAAATGAACAAGGAAAACGCTGCCTTTGGTAACAACTACAACATCAATAAGATGTCAGGGAGCATCCTGCCACCAATTCATGTAGAACAAAGCTACATAAATAGCACTCATTTGTCATTATACTGACAGTAAATGTACTGTAAACTCTCCCTCTGAGAGTTTTTGATGCATGGTAACATTTGGCCAGTCCTCCACATACTTCTCTCCGTGGGCTCCTGGCCCTGCTATACTCTTGCTCCAAAGGAACCAAGGTCGGCTAGATAGCACTGGCTCAGAGCATGCATCAACGCCCTGCAAGAGATCGGACCATAATCAGAGAAAGAAAGAACAGTAGGGAGTTAAGGGGGAGTATTGTTCCTATTTTTAACTAAACTGCAGAAAAACAATAATTCATTGTCCCTCCCTCCCCTGTAACGGTTGGGGATATCACAAGAGTTAAGCGAGATCTGGTACCGTATGTGCACATGCATCCATACATGTTCTGTATTAAAGCATTTAAAACCAAAAGATGTATTTTCACAAAACCGCTCTTTGTTATAGTTTTTTATTACACCTTGTGTGTGAAGTCACACAATCAGACACTGTGTGCAGCAGGTCTGCAGCGAAACATCTGTTTCCAATCGTCAGACCTGTTTCACTAACCATGAGGAGCTGGAGCTGGGCTGTGTTAATGGCATCTGTCACCTCTGCATGAAGTGACACTTTGAGAGCTAACCTTGAGTAACACAAACAAGAACCACGAGGTTAATGACGGGCATGCGTTGACCTGCCTGTTAACGAGGGTTATGCGGCGGGGGTTTGGGTTTTAGGGGTGTAGCACCCCAACTGGGAGGACAAGTGGTCCGTGGAGTGGCGCCAACGCTGGGTCTAATCCCAAGTGTTTGGGGGGGTAAGGGGGTTACACTGCTCTGACAGAAGGCCCTGATGGACCTGCCTCTGATCACTGCTGATAATGAGTCAAGCCAGACAGAATTTAACACACTGTCTCAAACACAATGGCGGTGTGTTAATCAGAGCAGCTAATCAGGTCTGAGCTCTTTTCAGAGCAATGTTGTGCAGCATAACAGAGCTGTATTAGTCCGGCTTAAGTTACCAGCAGTCACAGTTATCTTATGTTACATGTTGCTCCTCCGGCTTTGTGGGCAGGTTGTCGTTATGAGGATGAAAAGTTTATATCTCCTTGACAGATTTCCAGAGAGTAGAGGTGAAATGGCGGGGACCTTTTTAACCTTTAGACCTTACATTCCTTTGGGTACAATTAAGACCATTTGTCAATACAGCAGTCACAGCCTGAGGAACTTCTTTGGAGGAACAGTGACATATTTCATCAGCTCGACTCTCAAAACTACCAATCAACTAGACAAATAATGTGCAAATACCAAGAAGACAAAAGGGAACAGGTCATAACATTTCACCGACACCAGCATTTATGGATTCATTGAGCAATTTGCCTTTAATTTAGTGATTAAAAAAGCTCAAAGAATAAATGCACACCATCTCCCTCCCACTTTGCATGTCTGTGTGCTTTGGCATGAATAATGAATTCAGGCTAGAAATTATGCATAGTCATTCAAGTTAAATCAAGCTTTTATTAATCATATGTTATGGTAGCCCAATAGAAAATCTTTCATCTTTGATGGAATGCCATTTCTGACACAGCTGTTAATATCTTTGATATATCAGCAATGGGATTCCAAGCTGCATGATCCTCAGAACCAAATAAGGAGCAAGCAAGAGGGGTGTTTCCCACTTGTTTTCTCTATCTTTATCTGTGCAAGTCTTTGCATGCAGCCCGACATCTGGACTCCACCTTGGGCCAAAGGTATGAACCTAACTTCAAAAGGAAAAGCAGAGAAGGAGGCACATCGAGATGGTTTAAACCACTGACAGGACCAGCTCCAAGCATCTGTGTCAAACCTTATTTTGATCTTCATGTCCAGTTGGCCCCATCTCAGTGGAGACAAAGGGTCATAGTGTGGGCGTTGCATGGATAAAAGCATGGCAGTATTGGCATAAAGCCAACAGAATTGCTTTGAACAAAATGACATAGATGATAGGGAACACCTGGAATATGAGTAAGTATATAATAGGAAAGTATATATTTCAGCCATCAGCAGCTAATGGAATCAATAATAAATTAGACTATTTGACAGAAGTGGAGCATGTG
The DNA here is from genome assembly GCA_030544235.1 of Lepturacanthus savala. Taxonomy (NCBI): domain Eukaryota; kingdom Metazoa; phylum Chordata; class Actinopteri; order Scombriformes; family Trichiuridae; genus Lepturacanthus; species Lepturacanthus savala. The sequence goes on along the minus strand of CM060476.1, from coordinate 10,007,381 downwards.
CTGCAGTTCATCATATCCCTTCGTAGTCAAGATGACACTATAATCTACCTCAACTAAGGCGCATGTTGTACAGATACAAGTATTTACATGATTTATATGCAATTCAGCTCTATGTTTGCTACAGTTTGCAGTGTAACACTTTGCACTCAATGTGATTTTAATCAATCATGAGCCTGAAGCCTGGTGCAGGGAAACATGGTGATATAACGCTTTAAGTGTCAAATTGATGCCATAAGTTCTCATGCATGGTAGAATGAAGTATCACTGAGCTGAGAGGTCATGACTCTGTGTATGAGTAGAGTTTCTTATTGTGTCTCGGAGGGCAAAAACAGTTCAATTAGGTCACAAGTGGATAGTGAGTGTGCTGCAAGTTACTACTACAATCATTGATGGGATAAAAACAATGGACAATGTTTTTGACCGATAAGCATAGTCATCGATTATGTTTCAGACATACTTTAAATTGTAGCGTTTACCTGACAGATTTGCAGTGGGTGGCGTGCACAGAAAAAGCAGAAACACTTGTCGCACTTCTGTCAAGCCTGATGAGAATGTCAGGTTATTACTGATTATCTGACTTTTTTTCTGCACACTCACTGGCGCACAGAGAAACTCTCCTTTGAGAGTGGGTATAATAAATCTCAGGCTCACTGGAGGAGTGTAGGTGGTCCTCGGTGACTTGTTAATTAGGCATGAATAGCAAAGCCATTATCAGGGCTAGTTCCATGGGAGAAAAAGGAGACTTGACACTTAACAAATTGCTGTGATTTAAAACCAGCCAAGGTTTCCGAATGGATGAAGGTGCATAAAATCCAGTTGATCTTTGACATTGCTAGATTTGTGACTGAATGTCACTTTGATCACATTATTGTAGTTCTGTGAGACTATATTGTCTATGAGTGTGTGTGTGTAAGGATGCAGGACTCTGGAGAGAAGAAAACCCTCTTTGTCTTTAAGACCACAGGCTTGCAGACACACATTCTCAGATATACTCCCAGAACAGCTCAAATTAGACCAGGAAGGTCCGTTATTTTACCACAGGAGAGAGACACTCTCATGACAGAAGAGGTTCATGTGAGGACTTGTCAAATAAATGGCCTCTCGGGGTGTGTATAAAGTGAAAGCTTTTCATGCTTCAATATAGAGATCCCTCTATATTGAAGAGCGCAACCTTTCACGTGTGTGTGTCACTTGGGTGTGTGTGCAATTTAATCAATCATTTATTGTGTTATTCTTGAATGCTATAATTGTTTAAGGATGTAACATGTCTTGCCCTTAATGCAGTGATATTAAAGAGCAAGTCTGGACAGACCATGACTGCAGCCTCATCAGCAAATGATGATGGAAGTGTTATGCTGAAGCTTTTTGTGAATTACTTAGGTTGGTGATCGTTATTCAGACACAATAGCTAAAAGACAAGCCTCCAGTAACCGATTATAATGACCAGCACAAGCAGTGCTCACATAGTTTTCTCTTTTTGTTTTGCCCATCTGTGTATTTTGGTGCCAAGCACAGCACGTATGGTGCACAGGTGGGAAGAGGAAAGCCCCCCCCCCCCGCGCGCAAATATACATTTATTTTAATCAGCATGAAAAACTAAAGTTTAATTTGATTAAAGCAGTAAAACAGTCTGCATTGATTCATAAATGGTTGATTCTGGCAGTATCTGTTGTCCACAGCTGCTTCATACTGTAATGAAAAGCTTCTGTTTCAGGCCACGAAATCCCTGCAGCCATCTGAAAGCTGCAGGGCACAAATGTTAATTAATCTGTAGCCTCTTTACACTTCAGACTGGTCAGTCAGAACTCGGCATTCTGCCTGATATGCAGGAGACATTGGATTATGCAAGCTCTTTAATCCTGTGCTTCATGAAACTTCTTTATAACTTTGCACTTTCTTATTCTTGAATAACCCCCACCCCCACCCCACAACCACCGCCACCATTGTTGACTTTTAGCACTTCCAAGCATGGCGCCACCCAAATATAAATGCATGACTGGTAAATGATCTGCCAGTGTTTGTGTAAATCTGGATCAGTAATCTCATGTATCACTTTTGACTTGGCTGCGTGGTTGAAACCACAACACATTGCGTTGTCATTAAACCAGTGTACAGTATACTTAGAAATGCATAGAGCCCTTCCTGTAATGATCCCAGGGTGCACAATCCTTAAATTTACTCACAAACTCAACTCTGCTCATATGCTGTTATTTAGTGCGGTTTTCTGCATATTACAAGGAGGGCCTGCTGAGTATATCTTGCATAGGCTGTCAGGATCCCTGAGGGTAGACCAGGGTCTTATCTCCTCGGGGCACAAGTGTCATCTCTCTGTCTTTTTCAGCCATCAGCCTCGGGCGCTGTCAGATGGAAGCTGGGATAGGACGTGGGGATTAGTGTTGAAGCTGCAGCTTTAAGATGAAATGTATTTTTTAAGCACCAAATGGAAACTTTGAGAAAAGTAGCAGGGGATCTAATACCACTGGGATCATCTGTGAGGAAACATTTGCACGTTGTGATTCGTGCAGTCAGACATCCCTCACTCTCAGTCTCTGTCTCACACACAATGCGTAAGCACACATACAAATAACTTTCCCCCGCTGTCCACCAGGTGCACATTGTGTGTGTTTGTGTTGTGCTGTTGAATAGTTTGGGGTGTGGAGCTGTGTCTGCATTGGATGGGGGGGTGGGGGTGGGGGGTGTGCATCCGCTTTGTGGTAGAGCAGAAAGGAAAGAAAGCACGACAGGGCAGTTGCATAGAGCAAGTGCTACAAGGGCTGAAATAACACTGGAGGAAGAGACCCCATTTCCCTTACAGCAGGGAGTTTCCAGTCTGAAATGGAAAAGTCACTGGTGGAAGGAGATCGCCACAGGTCTAACATGGTAAATATGGCATTTATGCTTTTTATGTTAATCTAGAATGCTGTTATCATTTATAATGTTTTTACCTAGATCATCACTTGGCTCAGCTGGAGAAATTGGCCTGGCAGAACCAGCTGAGGATGGCGTTCTCTAGTCCACAAGCTTCCCTCAGATAATTATATATCTGATGGTTACGCAGAGTTGACTTTTGTAACCTCGCTCATTCAGAGGAGGGGTTGATGTCTGCTGGTGATAACCGTGACTAATTCATGCATGCGTGAGTGGCTGAGATCAATTGGTCGGTGTGGCTCAGTTGTTCGAAATGTCACAAGTGGCGGAAGAGATAGTCATCTTGCCTCCTATGTGCAGTGTGCTCTGGGTCAACATCAGGCTCAGTATTGTCTCTGGTGTTGATTATGCACTTGTGAATAATAACAGATCTGCTTGATTGTATTTTACTTGCCAATGTGATGATTTATTAATGAGACAGGAATAGTGCTGGTTATTATATTGTCCATAGATTTCTATTGTGATGATTTGATTATAAACACATAGATAAGGGGAATTGCCTAACTCACTGCCTTTGTCAAATGACAGGTTCATATTCAACTTTGACTGTGGACACTATAAAGTGATCTTCTTTTAACACACCAATTAACAAGCAAACCCATCTCTGAAAGGTCATCTGGGGATTTGGATGAAGGGATTAGAGGAGGAATGCATCAGAGGAGGGAGGGAGAGAGGGATGTAGTAGCAATGAATGGGAATGGATGACTAGGGGATTTCGGTATAATGTCATTAAGGCTGGGAGAGACAAAGGATGATGGTCTGTCCACAGACAGCATACGGACTAGTTGATTGACAGGGGCTTTTATGCTTCAAAGTTGTGCAAAACTGCTGTGGCTTTGGGTTTCAGACTCATGCAGGTGTTTTTTTAATGAACTCTTGTAGTTTTGCGCTAGCTTTGTTGGAATGTTGACTTTCTCATACCACACTAATGTTTACTACATTAACTTTGCCAGACTCATGTCTCTGAACGGGATAACGTGTCATAATGAGACAAGTTAAGTAAGGGGTTAACAGTCTGCAGAGCCACTGTCTTGTGTTGATGTGTTTCCCATACAGATCAGGCCAGGTAATTACAGTTAGCTCTATTTCCGCTCCCCAGAGCCCCGGCCAAATTAGCATCTTAAGTGGCAAGCCGTGCCTACATTGCTGGAGTTTGAGTTTTAAAGCCTCCACCTCCACTTGTGTTTGCATTCCTTCACATCCAGAATTGCACTATAGAACGAGTGAATAAAAACTTGTTTCTCCGGTTGCCTGTGTGCATGTTCAGCCTGTTTGTGTACATAAGGAATGATGCATGAATGCAAGCTATTGTGGTGGTACCCTGAGTATTGTAGATGGAAATGTGTAAACATAAATTGTCTTTGAGGCCTCCTGGTTTAGGAAAGTGTATCGTGTCACAGATCTCCAAAAGTATGTAGCCCATAGATAATGAAGAGCAACATGTTTTCAGATATATCGGGAGTATTCACTCTTTTTCTTAAGGCGAAAACCAGATCATTATATTAGAATGTCCAAAGCCCCTTTTACACACCCTGTTCAAGGTAGCATTATTGCACTGTTGTTCCATCTCACCATTCTGTGTAAAAGGTATGAAGGCGGAATACGGGGGTCCACCTGGATGGGTGCATAGGCATGTGTGCAACCTACTTCTCTTCAATTTATCCTTAAATGTTTTATCTACGTATTGTGAATAACTATTGTCAATTAAGCACCAACAGCCTATTTAAATTATAATGGGTAGACTTACCTCTCAACGTCACAGCATTGAGCAGTAGCCTGCCGGAGTTGTTTATGTTTTAACTGTATGTCACTGCGTAACTACTCATTGGCTCATTGGCTTATTGGCTTATTCTAGATCTCTGATTGGCTGCACGATATGTCTGTCTACTTATGTTACCCAACATGTTACAGGCTGTCAGTACGGGAGATATTCATTCACTCACCCATGGATTATACTTGTCTGGTATCAGAGTAAAAAGGGTTTTGCTGGTATACAACACAAGTGGCAGAGTTACAATAGAATTATATACTGATTTAGCAGATTCAAATTATATATTACGTCATACTAGACACAGATCACATTGACCATGTCTCTGATCCCAGAACGCCAACATGCTGTTTGAAAGTCACACACAGGACGGCACAGCCCCACTTGTTTGGTTCAGTGTAAAATGCACAGACTGTGGCAAAGGCGGAATAATGGCAGTCTGCTTTGGGCCAATTATGGCGGGATGTCTGTGTAAAAAGTGCTTAAGTCTCCATAAGTGACACAGCGGTCTCCTGACAGGAGCTGCCATTATTCCTAACAATTGTAATTTACTTTAATCACCCCATCACGGCTCCACATGTCAGCCTGTCTGTCAGGCACGAAGACAGGGGCCACATGATATAACATAATTTGTTCTGCTTCATGAAATCATGTAACAGTGTCCTTTTCAGTTAAAAATGACTTTTGTAATATTCAAGGCAGGTGCATGGTTGCTGGTTTGAAAGCAATGCACACAAGGTGCGGCTGCATTGAGAGGTGCAATGTCGGCTTTGTAAGACAGTGCATATGTTACAGTACATGTAGAAGCACTGGCCTAAAAAAGTTTAAATATTATTTTGGAATGCAGACACACACGAACATAGACCTGAGCTGTCGTTCTGATGACAGCATACTGTTTGTAAGACCACAGTTGCATAAATGTTTCCAGGATGTTCTGGGCTGGGGTCAGATTTTCTGGAACAATGGCCTGACTCACTCATGCATGCACTCAGTCTCCCTTTGTATCCGTCTTTCTCTCTCAAACACACACACAACACACAACACACTGACAGCTCACATTTGAACTCCTTTCATCTTCTATCAATTTTCTTTGCAAGCGTGGTTGTTTCCTTAATCATTGCTTTTCTATATCCCATTATACTTGACATCCATTCACTGTTGCAAACAATCTTAAAGACAATGTGAAATCAAAGGAAATTTCATTCTAGTTATTTCTAAACCATACTGGAAGCAGTATTTGACCTAGGTCTTATAATACAAATCCATTAACTCTGGCTCTCTTCACAGACAACCCATTTCATTGTAAAAGACATTACTAGATTTCTTCAACACCTTCAATATTTATTTTCTAGACACTTTCCTTCCCAAAAGACTCTTTTTCACGACTTTATAACTTCTTGTGTAAGCTAATGTTGCCGTCTCAGTTCTACATTCATCATAGCTGTCAGAGCAAATGTGTTCAGAAGGAGCCGCTGCTGAAAAAGCAGAATCGTGGGCTGTATCGTTTGGACTGAAGCAGGAGAAATCACTGGTGTGGAATGTACTGTAGGTGTGAGCGGGTTGAAGCAGGTTTTAGAGTGCTAATCAGTGGTTGGCCTGCGGTTCTCACATCTGGACCCAAAAGCAGGAAGTGAGTTTTTTTTTTTTTTTTTTTTTTGTACAGTCTCTGGGTTAGCCAGGAAACGAACAGCTTTTGATGCGAGGTATTTAAGCAATATCATGCATAGCCACTGCCAGAATGATGATTTCAGAGCATGTGTGTGTGTGTGTGCATGAGAAGAAGGAATGGAGAGAGAAACAGAGTTTAGTTTATTTGAACTAAACCATTGACCTTTGGAGGGGACACCTCATTTATCAGATGTAGACTTGTGTAGAGTTGTTTAACTTAATTACCCCTTTTCCACAAGGAGGCAGAAGGTCTCATTTGCAATTTGCTGCTTCCACTTTTACTATCTGTCTTTCCTGTGCAATTCTTCCTCAACTGTTCCTGCAAGTTTGTTTCACCTAATTAGTGTACTTAAGGCTATTTGTACCTTTTAAAAGGAGAAATTACAGAGGAGATTCAGAGAAATCCACACATCCCATATTCAGAAACTGGACCTTAAAACAAGCCATCGGGACTTTACCTATACAGTCACTGCCTACCCCTCCTTCACAGCTGTTCTAATCAGCCAATCTGAAGAGAGGCTCATTAATATTAAAGAGACTGACCAGTTCTTTTTACAGCTCCAAACAGTAGCTTGAGAGAGGAGATGTAAAAAAATATATATATTGGAATGAAACCACAAAAATACCTATTAAAATGTACAGTATGAGAATATGTCCATCCTGTGAGACTTTATGCCTTCACTCAAATACAGTTTAGAGCGATAATTAGGGCATTGGCAAATGTTCATTATATGCTGTATATTTCTTTCACTGGGATCTTGTTGTGTTCACATGTTAGAAAATAATGTTCCTAATCAAATTGTAATTAGATATTGACACAATGTGTTTCTGTTTGTATGTTTTTGATGTAAAGTAAGTTATATTATATGATGGTCAAGTTCAACTTTTATATATGTTGAATGCAGGCTCTTTTCCCTTCGCTTTGGTATTTTAGTAGGGAATTACACTGCCAGACCACTCTAACACAACCTACACGTGATAGAGGAAGCCAATGTGATTCCCAGTGGCGACACAGTAGCATATGAGAAGACAGAACAACAGTGTGGGAGGGCCGTTTGGACCCACCACCACTGAATACACTCATAAATCATTCAGTGTCCAGATTAAATATCCCAACACATGTCTGGTTTTAAATGACATGTCAACTCCATGCGACCTCTCTGTGTAAAGAAGACTTATCATCATGTATTAACAGTATAAGGGCACATTTGTATTCATGTGTTTTTAATCCCTGGGTACCCGCAGCACAAGCATATTCTAATGGAATTACAGTAGTTGAGTGATGGCTCAGCAGTTTCCCATGCTGTGTCAGGAAGTGGTGAAGGTGATGATGGAGATGAGAGAATAGTGAACAAAAAATGTATTAGATTGATTACTGTAATTGTAGAAATTATGGTCTTGTAAGATTTTTCTGTCAGTATCATTAAACCCCAAAAAATATCATAAAAGTGGTAAGTAACCAAGACTGTGATGATACCTTCACCTCTAGGTTCTCCCTTTAGCCTCTTTCTACTTTTCTTGTGTCTGTTGTTGACATTGAGTTGTTTCCATGGTCCCTCTGTTTTGTTTGATGGCCATTTATTTTTCCACCTCACCCTCCCACTGGCATATCTCAGCCGTTTTTCAGTCGCTTTTTTCGTTCTCTTCTTCTCTCCTCTTTTCTCCCATCAGTCTTTACAGGCCATGCTCGCCTCCCTTCACACCGAGCTTGACATTCAGAGATACTTGATGAAAATCCAATTGCCCCACAGAGTTAGTCAGCCTTTTATCTTATCTGCATCATGCAATTGTGTGTGTGTGTGTGTGTGTGTGTGCGTGTGTGTGTGCGTGCGTGCGTGCGTGCATGCGTGCGTGCGTGCGTGTGTCAGTGTGTGTGGTTATGTTTGCATCCTCACTAACATCTGCCATGTGGCCATGTTCCCGACCCTCATGCCCCCCTGTCTCCCAGCTTCTGCCCTGTCTGTGCCTGCCAAGCTCACTTGGCTTCCAAGATAAACCCGTTTTCGGCCGTGAAAGCTCCCACGAATGTCAACTACACTTAATATAAAATGTCTTTTTTTTTTTTTTTATAATGATTTATTTGCCCGTATGTGTAGAACTTGGAGCGAACAGCAGCGTGTGCATGCAGGTGTTGTCAAAGATAACGTCGTAGGCCTGCCCTTGTGTCTGCAGCTGTATTACCTCTACATGCCTTCTGCCAGGGATGAAGAGAATTTCATAAAGAGCCCAGTGTTCACTGACCCCTCAGGTTCAGTCCCACCTCGTCCCTGTAGCGCAGATCCCCTTACAGCACGGCACAATAGCTCAATGGGCTCTGCGGTCTCGTCACACACGGTCTTATTGTAGCCCTGGCTCGGGATGCCACGTCAAGCAGATCTAATTACGGAGAGGCAAACTGACCTGCAAGTACTGATGATACAATTCCTCAGTGTCATTAATTAAATCAACTTCAAATACCTGTGAAATAATAATAAGTTGCTGCCTTATTCCTCATGAATTTAAACACTGTCACTTATAAGTCACTACAAAGCACTGAGTGTTAGATGTGTGAGCACGTATCAGTGACATGCACTTCTTTGCACATTTGAATTTGAATTTGATTTACATGGCTGAAAACCTCAAAGTCAACATCAGAGGTGCTTTCATTCTAGTTCAGCAAAGACTGTGTGACGCACTGTTACAATGTTTTCTAACTCTACCGTGCATCTTCTTAAAGAGTGTGTTTGACACGCAGTGGAAAACATGACTTTTTTGTGTTTGTGTTTTCTGTTCAAGAATTAACCCATTTAAGCCTAGATTTTTTCAAAGATTTCACGCATATAATTATATCAGTTAAGTCAATAACAATCATTTTATGTATCTATTTTTTCCATTTTCTAATCTTTTCTTTGCATTTAATGGCTATTATATTTGCTGTATGCACAAATATGCCCATAAAGAAAAAATACATACTGTACATGTCAGGGTTGAACATCATTATAATCTAAATAAAACAACCTCTTTCTGGGAGGAAGGAAGCAGGAAGTTGATCACATCATATTAGAGAAAGCACTTGGAAACTTAATTTATTTTTTGCTTAAAACGTTTTGTCTAAGTTGTCTACTATTGTGTCATTAGAAAAGACAAAAAAGCTTTATGAGTAACATTTCATTTTTTTAAATTTTAAGTATAAAATGACAGTCATAGACTTAAAGGCTCATAGGCTTAAATGGGAGGAAAAAAAACTCATGCATGTGCTGTATCATCTTGTGTACAGCATCCATGGTGTCACGCTCACCGTATTATATGTTTTACATGTGCCTCCCCCTCCAGAGCAGAAGCCCCAAGCACGGCCCCAGCCCGCAGCCAAGCATCGGCGACCAGGTGGACCACCTCTCCCTGGCCTCCCTGGACTCGCTGGACGCCATGTCAGAGGCCGACGCCCCCACAGGCTTCACCCGAGGCAGCCGGGTCCGTGCCAGCCTGCCTGTGGTGCGATCCACAAACCAGACAAAGGACCGCTCACTAGGTACAGTGTGACTTTTGTATCTGATAATTCACTCAGTTGGGGAAATGGATTTGCTCCAATTTTTTTTTTTCAATTTTAATGTCTCAAATATATCTAAATTAGATGTGAGGTCTTTTTACTTGTTGTTGAGAAGTAAATGTGTCCATTGTCTCTTGGAGTATTTGTCACAGAGAAGTTCTTATACCTGAATTATTAAGAACCCATTGAGAATAAAGGCTGGGGCTTTTTAAATTGACATGAATAGTCTGCTGAGGTAAAAGTGAATTGACATTAATCCCATTCGATAACCTACATTTTTCAACTTTTTTAGCATAATCGTGGCATAATTTAAGAGCTCTCTGAAATAACTTCTGTAACTTCTTCACCTTGACAGCCTGAGTCTTTCCCTTTCCCTCTCACTCCCTCTTTTTTCCTCCTCTTCTCCTTCTCTCATCTCTCCAACTCAGCTCATAGCTCCGTTTTAATTAGAATTAATTTCCTCTGTAGTGAAAGATTAGGGGATCCATCCACTACGTGGCATCATGTTATTGACAGGATTAGAAATGGGTCGTCTTATCAACACACACGGTGCCTCATTTGCATCCGTACACAGAAACACTGCAAGTTGTGCAGAATAAGTTTCCCGCATTAGGTTGAAAGTGCTGGAAAAAGTTTGAGAAATCAAAACAAAGTGTGGTCTGTAATTTTTGGCTGAATTGTAACAGTGGGGCCAGCCCCTCATTGACTGACAGACTGAGAGAGTGATGAAGTTTGCATCTGAATGCAGTTCGCACCAACAGTGGCCGAGGTTATGGTATTATATATCACTTTATTAAGTTTTAATATTCATGTAATTTCGTCCAAGAAAGTAAACATTTAGATTACCAATATGTGGTCAGTTAATCCGAAATAACACTTATTTGAGAAGAACAGATCCGTGCACTGTTGCCAGTGTCATTTACTGTCAATTTCTGCAGGTTACATACATACATATGGAGTCTTTTCAAAATAAAGCACTTCTGTATTCATGATAAATAAAAGCATAATAATACATATACATTAATGCAAACTGTATACACTAGAAAGACAGTGTATTGGGGTAATTTAGTTACTGCATTAAAAGTGAAATAATATATACAAATATTTTAAAAATTGCCTAAATCTTAACCCTTCTTACAGAAGCACTATGTAGTCTACACCCAAAATTAGGTACATTGTATTTTAAGTCGTATTTTCTTGTTAGGTGTACAGAAGCTTGAATTATAATTATAACATGTGCTATAGAAATATATACGCTTAAAAACAAACATCTTAAAAATGCTGGTAATGTCTGAACTTAACTAGGTGATGTACAAATTAAAATCCCTCTTGCATTTCATACACGGTCCAAACATATATTAGGCTTTGGCCTTGTTTTAGGAAAATAGCTTTCAGAAAGGTAGCTTACGACTCAGCGAGGCATGTGATGTTGGATAATAGCAAAGCGTCTGTGTGGCACGCCTTGTGACCAAAGTGAAAATGATTCAAAGTACAGGGTATCGTTTTCCACAATTTTTGATGGTCTGACTGTGCCTGAGAAGCAGAAATGAAAAACCTGTGTAAAAACACGTTCAACAAACACTTTACCACACTTAGTACTTACACACACACGTACACAAACTCTTACTCCTTCTCATCTCGCTTTTCTCTCTCTGAAAAACACCAGGACAAAGCGTTAGGACAGTGGGGGGTTATGGTGTGATGAAGGGGGAGGAGAAAAAAGGGGCACCACTTTACAACTGTGTCCCTCCCACAGTCTCACATGCACGCACACAAACACATACACACACACACAGACACACGCTTCGCTTGGTCCCAACGGACATTCGGGGGCACCCTAGTTTCTCCTGTTTGTACTGTAGGAGTTGTAAGCGTGATCTTTTCCAAATCATCACAAGACTCAGCAGAAAACAGGAAATCCTTAAAACCCCTAATGTAAGTATTATATTCATTCTAGAGTATTGCATCTGATTTGTTAGTGCATTTAAAAAATGCACTAAAATATGTATACTATATTTATAATATAGCCTGGTAGTATTATGCAGCTTTTTTGTGTTCTTTTTTAAACTCAGTGATCAATTTTAAGAGATGGAGGAGAATATTCTTAATTTAACTGCTTAGTTTAAACTTTTTCGTCTCACTGGGGAGATGGAAAACTTTTCTAGCTCAGACAGTCTGCTGCGCTGTGCCCATTTGGTCAGGAAACCCACTGGCCATTTGCCTCCAATCCTGAGTGAAACCAGGCTCTCAGGAATGTAACACGAGTCTTTGTTAGAACTGAGCTATTCAACCTTGTTGTCGCTAAAAGAACTCAAATTTTCATTATGCACGCTCAATCAGCGGCACTTCGTCATCACACTCGTTCGCTTTAGTTGCTAACATCTGGATGAAAAATCAACTGGCGAACTGTTAACAGAACAGTTCTCTGGGGGGAAATCAAGTTATTCTGCAAATGGGCACTTTGTTAAGTTATTACTACCCAGAAACCCAGACAGACCAGAAAGAGCAATGGATAGACTCAGCAGTTTTTATTTCCTGGATTTGCCCTCTCCCTGTCTCACTCTGTCTCGCGGAGCATGTAGGCTCTTGTATAATATTTCGCCAACATCTGGTAGCTTTTACTGGCTTGGTCCTTTTATGGGGTTACTCAGAGTAAAACCATAGCTCCTTTACTTAAATCCAGCTATTTTCAGTGTATTTGATAGATATAAAACTGAAATGTATCACAAACAGTTCTCTGCAGTTTAGAAAATGTGAATTCGTAATATGATACAACATAATTAGAAGAGACACCGGCTTATTGTTTCCACAGATAATGCTTCTTAAAATCAATGCCACGCTTTCTGCAGCATTGATTTTTTTTTTCCTCTTTTCCGTGGCATTGTTTATACAAGTGCAGTGTGGGCGTGTCCATAAGTTTTGTGGAGAGACATCTGTTTTTCTAAAAGCACAGTACAGAGGCCACACCCAGGGTTCAGAGGTTCAGCCTTTGGTCTCTTTGATGCACAACTTGTACTGTTCCACCCCAAGATCGCAGCCATGCTCCTGGTACCAACTCGCTTTCTAAAGAACAAAGTAATGTAACGGGAGCTGAGCAGAAGACTTTGCATACTACTGCATGTATTGCAGATTTGCTTCTGTAAATTTACAGTAATAGAGAACCATACACAATAGTTTTTCATTAGTAGGTCATTGTAAGTGTTCGTTTTGAAGTCAAAACAATTATTGTTTGACCCACAAACAGTGAGAGAACAGGACAGGTAAAACTATCTACCAAAATGACAATTCACAAAGATTTTAAAGTTCCATATTATAAAATTGTCCTACTTTTGATACCACTATATACTTAACAAGATATATGTGTGGCTTAAAGTACTAAAAATAATCTCAGTATAATTTTACATCTCCTCTCAAGCTTCTCTCTGGAGTTCCAAAAAGAACAGTTAGAAGCGTTTGTCTCATTAATATTTATGAGCCCCTGCTCTGATTTGCTGAATTGAATGGCTGTGAATGAGGGGTGGGTGGTGACTGTAAAGGCTTGTATTTAGGTTTAAGTTTTCTGAATAGGGGCTGTTTGCATTTCTCTGTGGAATGAATACATTGAAAAATGGGACAATATTTATATAACATCAACAATTAAAATCTCCCTTTCTGTAGTATGAGACATTTAATAGGACAGGAAGGGCACAGGAAAAGTTGTTGCTTATTTTGGCAGTGGTAGAGGTTGTTTTGAGGTTGACCCAAATGGTAATAAGCATGTATTGCAGGCTTTTTTTATTGTAAGACTTATCCCAAACTCATCTGCAGACAAAAAAACCTGTTTATTTGTCTTTTCTTTTTACCATCTATCATTGAGCAAATTCTCAGCAGCCAGTCAGAGGTTTGTAATCGGGAGGTTTTCTTACTGCCGAGTAGCTGCAGCAAGTGTTTGTATTCACAGATTAACACAGCAAGGAGGGATGAGCTTCTTTAGCATTAGAATCAGCATGATTACAATCTGAATAGCAGAAGGCGTGAAACAGAACACCGATGTTCAAACGAAAGGGAAAGATTTCCAAACAAGTGAAGTTGGTTCACGCCTAGCTAATCTCCCTGCTCTCCTTCCCTAGGTGTGCTGTACCTGCAGTACGGAGACGAGACCAAACAGATCCGCATGCCTAATGAGATCACCAGCATCGACACAATCAGAGCTCTGTTCGTTAGTGCCTTCCCGCAGCAGCTCACCATGAAGATGTTGGAGTCGCCCAGCGTCGCTGTCTATGTCAAAGACGACATGAGGAACATGTACTATGAGCTTACAGATGTCAGGTAAAGAACAAATGTTTCTCCGGAAGCGTACTTTCCACGCCTCGGTTAGAAAAGGCATCCAAAGTTTATGATCCTCCATAGTAGGCTTTTCCTTTTCCCCTCCCTGGGCTGTTCCTGTTTAAACACACTTTACACAGGAAGTGTCACTGGCCAGGAAAGGTTTTCACTTCCTTTTTTCCTTGTGTGGAGAAGTAATAGAAAGAAAATCTTTTGGAGATAGGAGCCCTACAGGAGAAAATGTCTCTGGCTCGGCCTAAGGCAAAGGTTGAGCAATGTGAGCTTTGTTGTTTGACTCTTTTTGGGGAACTTTTTATGCTTTTCAGCATGCAGTTCCAAAGTATTTATAAGCACAGGAAGGGGGAAACATACATATATTTCAAAAGCTCACTTTTTTTTTCTTTTTTTTTTATACCCCTTGTACCGTGCACCTTCCTGGTTTGTTATTCAGTAGCATGTCTTATCAACAATAAAGTGGGTTATATGTGCTGAGACGTATACAGCCATTTGTTATAGATGTTTTTTAGGGGAAAAAACACATTACTCTTAAAGACAGAAGCAACTTTGCACCTTAGTCTCCAGAGAGCCCGCTCAAGTGTGTACTTTGTGACTAATTCTTTATCAGGGCTATAAAAAAAAAAAATTATCTCGTGCTTTCTTAAGGTTGGTACAAGTGTCCAGGGTGTGGTGACACAGTAGTGAGTGAGTTAGAGCTGCAAAGGACAGATCAGATCTCTGCTTTTGTAGCTGAGCTGCAGTTCAGCGCAATATTAGTCCATGACTATTGAGATTTAGAGGAAATGTCTCATAACAAATGGCTGCAAGAGCCTCCGTCAAGATATGTGCCTTTAGCAGTGGTGCTAAAAAGATCCAGGCTGGCACAGGATCGCCCCTTGTCCGACGGCGATACCTGGGCCGCTTTCTTACCGCCGCACACCTCTTCCCCCTACAGGAACATCACGGACCACTCCTGCCTGAAGGTCTACCACAAGGATCCAGCACAAGCTTTTAGCCATGGGGCCAGACCTGCCAACGGCGATGCCAGGGTGAGTACTTTAACAAAAACTAACACAGCAGTGAAAACGAATGTCTCGTTAACAGCAGCAGCTGCTGGGCAAAGGCCAGACACGTTGCTGGTAGAATAGTGAGCTCAGCCTCCCAATTCTTCTCACTCTCACATCCTGTTTGCAGTCAAGGGAAGGAATGCTCCCCTGCCTCTTCTTAATCTGTTTGGGGGGAGGTTCGTATTGTTCTCCCCAGAGCCTGTGATTGGGCCTCGATTTTTATGCTCTGATGCAGCTTGCTTAAGGGACAATTCAGCTCAATTCTCAGGTCTATTTCCCTTGTTCATCCGTCCTCAATATCAGCTGTAATCTCTTTCTCTTGTTCTGATTCCAGCATGTTTGTTTCCTGCTGATGTAACAGAAGTAAAGCCCCAAAGAGCCCTTTCCTCGAATGTTCCTCCTTAAATCCGCCTCTCTAATGCGCCTGACCCTTTATCTAACCCGCAGCTCCTCTCCCTCTGCCCGCCGCTGATTTCCAGGCAGGCATAGCGATCGCTCCTGTGATAGTGCACGAAATTACATTAACCTTAATCCCATCGCCACATACTGTATGTGTCACGCAAGTGTGAAGCGAAATTGATAAAGGAATGATGAGGCAGACACGATGACGGTTTAAGAGGCCTTGCTTTAGATGGCTCGATGACTTTGAGGTGAATCAGAAACTCCTTTTATTCTCGGTTGCTGTTGTTGCTCCAGTGGGCCTCTCTGTGATGGGGTCCTTCAAGGGGAGGTGAACAAGACACAGTTAGAGGGGTGGGAAATGGGGTGGGAAATGGCAAAAAAGGTACAAATGAAAAATTGGGTTTAATAGTGCGTACAGTGTAAGAGCAAGAAAGGTTGCAAACATGAATTGTTGACCTGCTTACTCTGCAGGTTTGAAAAGAATAACTTGCACCGAATGAACTGAAATGCATTTAGGCAAAGGGAAGCCACTTCACTAGGGAACTTGTGCAAACATTGTGAAACCTTAGGCAGGCTGTAAAGATATCCCGAAGAAGCTTGTTGTCATGAAAAGCTCTGTCACTGTTTAACAGATAGAGAGACTGGATGTGGTTGCGGGGAGGTTAAGTCGGTGAATCACGCAGGACAGGACGAGGAAAAGAGTTTGTTAGACGGCATTTGTTACAGTAGCAAGAGCTCGCGGCAACTTGCCAGCTGCATTTCCCACAGAAATATTGACAAGTTTTAACAGACGCACAGGCTTTCCTTTCTAGACTCCTGCAGTAAGCAGTGGCCTTATTCTTGGCAGCTGTAAAGCTCAGTTTATTTGTTTGTTTGCCTTTTAAAGAAAGCTGGAGAGAACCCTATTTTTTAATAGAAAAAACAGAAACCCTGGCACTTAAAGCAAAAGAGCAAATACTTTAACCTAATGAGCTATACACCTGTTCAAACACTTTGGAGCTCACATCTGTTTGGGGTAGCGAGCGTCCTCTCGTCTCGCAGGAATGCCGGGGCCTCGGATCACATTTAAAGTATCATCCACACTCACCTCTGTTATTGGTCGAAGCTTTCTGGCCAGTGAAACCCAAATAGAGCTGTCTCTGGTTATGAAAACAGCAATTTCATCTGTCAGTGATTGATTTAAGATGGCAGACGTACACACTGACTGATGAGTAACTTCAAAATGTGAAGCAGATGGTTAGAATATGATGGAATTTTCTTGCATTTGGAGTTCTTTTGTTGAGTTTCTTTTAAAGAAAGAAATGAAAATATATTGAAATATTAATAAGGTATGTATTGGGTTGCACCCAAAGCAGTCAGAATTAGGATTATGTAGCCATAGCTGGAGATATTTTGTATGTGATCTGTTCTCCTTTGGGGCAATTCACCTATTTATTTTTTTCTATTTATTCAAAAATTGTTATGTTTGTCTTGTTTTTACTCACAATTATCAAGTTCTCATTATCTTTTTCCCATCAATAACACCATTATGTACAGTATACAGAAGCAGAGTACTCCCAGACGTGCAGCTGGAAATGTTGACACACTTCTGCATGGACATCGCAGTGCAGCTTCTCTGTATCTGTTTAGCTTGGCCGCCTCTGAAGCTCTGCAGTCTCTGTGAATCAGTTTAGGAAACCTCTCCATTTTTTTTCACATGGCAACTTTATGATCTCCTACCAGACACACTGCCCTTGTTATTGAAAGCTTAAGATGACGTTGGAAACAGAGAGCAAGGTCTTTAAAAAATGTCCATGGTTTAAACTCAAACCAAATGTACCAACATGGCCTCTCATTTGCCTGACATAGTTGCGCGTGTGTTTATTTTTCAAGCCTTTACGCCTCTGTTTGGTCTCGAAGCAGCAGTTTATGCATGTTGCACAGACCAATGTAGACTGTCTTTATAAAGCCTGTCTATTTTTAAGGATATTTAAAGAATGAATAGTCTACCAAAGGTGACAAGTGGTGCCTTTTGGTGCAAACCGTTCTTTTACAGCAGTCAGAGATGTTATTTACTTCTCCAAAGAAATTCCTGCACAAGAGGGCATTTTTTTATGTTAGTAGGCATCTTTGATAGTGAAAGTTATTAGGCTTGGATGATGGTTTGTACTGGCTCCCTGCTTCTCAGATTTTCTATTATGTGTTTTGCTGCTTGGTCAGACATGTTGCAGTCACATTTATGGGTTCTGTGCTTTTCTCTGCCAGAAGGTTTCTCCCTTTCTTTTTTCTTTTATTATCACAGCCAAGCACAAGGCCTTTGATACTGTACACTTTTAACAGTTGTTGTTTTCCAGCTCAAACACACACACACACACACACACACACACATACACACACACACACATACACACACACACATGCACTTACAAGCACACTGTGGTACTGTAGATGTCTTAACCACTTTATTGTGGTCTTCACTGTATTAATCTGTCGTAACTAAGGAAAAAGTATGGACATGGACAATGTAAAAAAAAAAATCTACCTAAAGTTGTGTTTAATAAGTTAACCCATACAAGGTTTTGACTTGTTTTCCTATGTAGGTGTGACCCATGAGTCATACCTTTAAGGAACAATAGCTTGTTTGTTTGACAGGAACAGAGACTTAGTACAAGAAAGAAGGCGGGCTGGAAGCCTGCATGTGACAATCCTCAGCACAGCGTTAACATATCTAGCACATCATATCCACAGTTTACATACACTATCTATTTCAGTTCTGCTACTTGGTACTGGCCTAGGATTTTGTGCCTATACCCTACGTTAAATATTTTGTATTGTCTTTTTTTAAGTTAACAAACAATTATTAAGTTAACAATAAATATTTGTGGTTTTAAGCACCAAAAATACAACTCTCCTCTGTAAAACTTCTCTCTTGAGCTCTAGAGAGATAGAGAGAACAGGCTATCTATCTCATTAATATTAATGAACCTCTCCTCTGATTGGCTGATTTGAATTGCACAGTTTCTGAATAGGGCCTGTGTGCTGCAGATAGTTTTGAAACATGGGACAGTATTTATATAACACCTAGACCTTCTTATAATCAAAAGGCAATTATAATCACACTTCCAAGCGTATGGGAGTTATTGTGGAACCCGTCCCACTTCACAAAGCAGGCGACTCACAACATAAACCAGACTTCATATTACTTTCGCCTTTCACTTCATTGTTTGTGGTTGTATCACCTACAGCGAAAGCACTCATATATTTCCCTTAACCCTGCAAGCCACTGTGGTTAAATGAGTTCAGGTTTATTGTACATTCGCCTTCAAGTTTCCTTTATGGAAGGTCGGACTAAAGAACAGCAGCCCACGTTTGCTGATAGTTTAGATTATTGCTTTTCAGATCTTGTTTTACAGATCTTGTTGCAAATTAACAAACCACCTTTTAGCCCTGGAGGTGCACATGAAAACTATTTTTAGTTTGTCTCTAAGAGAGCAGTTGAGCTCACAGAGATTTTTATAAAACTAGACTTTTCATCCAATGAAAGAATATTGTGTTCTTATATTGTAATATTGTTTTATAGATGCCTGTGGGTATAATATGGAGGACTTCGAATGAAATTCTGTTTACCAAGGGGATAGTGGCCTTGAAAGTAACTATTCTTTTGCTTCTGGGAAATGTGCTGACTGTATTCTTGTGAAAAGAAACAGTGTAAGCTAAGATAGATGGATGTTTTTGTTTCAAGGGCAACTTCATCTCAGAAACACAGGATATATACAAAATAAACAGTAACCGATGCTCTCAAACCAGCAGAGGTAGTCTGGTCTACTGACTAATCTTGAGCTTAAATAGAGGGTAAGGGATTCTTGGTGAACATTTTATGTAGCATTTGGAATAACAACTAGTCTTGATAATAGTTTGTAATAGTGTCTGTATGCTTATGTGCTTTTTCAGATGCACGGTGAGATGCCGCATGCTGGGCGTGATGGCCAGCATCCTCTGAGACAGCCGCCCATGGGTATCCCAGCGCACCATCCCATGCAGGGAGCGCTCCCCCCAACTCCCCACTCCATGCCCCCGTCACCGTCTAGAATCCCATTCGGCCCACGGCAGGGCTCCATACCCAGCAGTGCCACCATTCCAAGGGACAGACTCTCCAGCGCCAACCCTCCAGCCCGTTCCATCTCACCCTGTCCCAGCGCCATCCTGGAGAGACGGGACGTCAAGCCCGATGAAGACATGGGTGGGAAGAGCCACACTCTAACCAGAGGAAACGAGGGCTTGTATGCAGACCCATACCTTCTCCAAGAGGGAAGAATAGGCATGGCAACTGCCCATGGACCACACCCAAACCCTGGGCTTGATGGTCCAGACCATGGCATGGGGGGATTTCACCGTGCATCGATCCGCTCCACAAGCTCTTATAGCGGACCCAGTCCCACAGATTCCATCGATCACCCTTCCCTCTACAGACAGAAGTCCAGAAACAGCGGGCTTCCTACTTTGGGATCCAAGACTCCTCCCCCGTCCCCTCACCGGATGGCTGAGGTCCGGATGATTGATATCCATGGCGGGCCTCCTCATGGCGGGCCTCCTCATGGTGGGCCTCCTCATGGCGTGCCCCCTCATGGCATGCCCCCACACAGCGTGCCTCCTCATGGCGTGCCCCCTCACGGTGGACCTCCTCATGGTGTTCCACTGCATGGCGGGCCTCCTCATGGTGTTCCACCTCATGGTGTCACCATGGAGAGAAGCTCACCTGTCCGCCAGTCCTTCAGGAAGGAGGAGATAACAGGAACCAAGCCCCGAAACAACATGGGATCCCCCGTGGTTTCAGACATCCAGGGTCACCTTCAAGGGCCCATCCCACCTGCCAGTGACCATCAGACACGGTAAGCTTCAAGGGGACCAGACGTGATTGTAGACGAGCTGGTGGTATTGTTAAAATTAGAATTAAAACACTGCATGGGAGCATGAACTAACTCTGCATCCCAGTTTCACCCTAACCAACATGCCCTCTCACTGTCTTGAGCATCAAGATCTGCACATTAAATACAGCAGACTAATGCACATGATTATGCATCACTTTGTTTTGTGCATAAAACTAGTTTTGCTTTTCTGACATTTTTTTTTTCACAGTCTCTTTTCAAATTCTGGCGCCGGCAGTTGGTTGTTTTATTATTAAATATGTAACCCAGACAAGGCTGCTGCTGTTGAAACCGAATAGTATCTGAAATCCCCTTTAGCCCGTTGTATATTTTTCCGTTACCCTGTGACTATTGTTTAAACAACAATCCCTCTGCAAACTCTATTCAGTTTGGATAATTCAGCAGACATTTCTGTACCTGTGTTAGCACTGCTCTAACTGAGAACACATAAACACAGAAAGACAGTAAGAGGGACGCTTGCCTCTTAGCCAACTAAACATAGTCAGGAGAACAGGGAGGTTACAGGGGGTATGTGAATACCTAGGAGAACCAACGAAAATATTGACTAGGTTAAAAAAGTATTTGATATGGCCCAATCAGGCAAACAAATCAGGCTGGACCACCTGTGCGGCCCCCCCTTAAATATGTGCTGGGAATATGGGAAAAGACTGGAGGAATTTCAATGGGAAAGTACTGTACTTAACTTTCTAAATAAACATAGCCTTACAATCACAGTTCACTAGCTGTTAGAATGTATTCATGTTAAATATGGTGTGTAACACTGAGGTTGGGTATTGTTGGGTTCACATAGACCTAGTGTCCGTCTATCAACAGAGCTGAAACCACAGTCAGCCCCCGTGTCCTCAGCTAGCTCCATGTCCTTCCTCAAGATGAATGATGACATCTGAAAACAAAAGTCCTTCACTTTTTCTTCCATCCTCTAGGCTTACCAAGCAATCTCATTGCAAGGTTCCCTATCAACCCCTTTGGTGTTTGTCTTTCTTAAGGCAGTGTAATTTTCGAATTGTCATTTCACTCTCTTCTGAGTTACCACAAATTGTGACACACTCTTTTTTTATTTAAAAGAAAAAAAACAATAGATCTGGATCACCCTCAGTGTTGACCTTAGGTGGTTGTTTTTTTGTCCTCAGACTTTTCTTTTGTGAAGTTACGGACTCAAGGATTCATCAACTGTTGAAATTCAGAAACTATTTATTTGACCAGAGCCAATATTTACTTAGGAAGTGCTTGCAAATCAATTGCAAAAAGATCTCCACTGTGTAATCCAGCCACAAAATTATACAAAAAAATCAGGTAAAAAAAAAAATCCGTCCTCCCATTCTCATTCTGAGCTGATATTTGCTCTACTGGCAGCTGTAATATCCAGTAGGCCTCAGTGTTGAAAGTAGAATTTTCTGATGTTTCTGCAGAGAGCGAATGAAGGCTATGGAGCAACAGATTGCCAGCTTGACTGGTCTTGTTCAGCATGCACTTTTAAAGGGGCCAGACACTAGTGGCACCAAGGAGCCTCAAAGGTAAGCAATTATAGTATAGGACAGAGCGAGGCATCAGGGGAAATGGAGTTTCAAATAAAAAAAAGTCTGGCCAGAGCCAGAGTGGGAAAGATAAAGCATCCCTTCTATAATGGCCACATCAAACATCCAAGTTAAATAGCATCTGGTGAAGAGGAAGTAGGTTTGACTGTGAGTCTGATATTAAAAGTCATTTTCTCCCCAGATAAATGGCCACTACGTATGCTTTATCTGGCTGCATTTCCACTCTTTGCATTTTGAGCTTCCCTGTGGAAACCTTGTGTTAATGTTTGCTTGACAGTTAGTATAAAAGCTCTGTGACTGCAATTGAATTTGGGCGTTCCTACGCTATGTTAAACACTGATGATGCTTGTTAACATCATTAACATCATTCAACCTCTGGTTAAGTGTTTCCCATCATACTTTGTTTTAATGTGTTTGTCCATACTAATACTAACCTGTAACCCAAAAGCTCTCAAACACTGTTTTTTCCATCATGAAAATCCTGTTCTGATGAATTTCTCTCTGGCTGCAGTGAGAGACCACCGAAGACATCATCTCCAGCCCACAGTGCACACAGCTCGGGTTAGTATCACTGTTGCCCTGTGCGATTCAATAACTTTTTTTTTAAACAAGAGTTTTAGCGCCATAATGTCTTGTGCAGACAAGCCCACACATCAGTGTCAGTCAACAGTCTGCAATGAGCAGCGCTGGAGGGAGGGAAAACAAAGTGGGGCTTCTTTGCCTGTCATCGGTTCATATTTCCTTACAGTCTATTCCCTCATACATCCAGTTTAATAGGAGTTAAGAAACGAGAGCCAGCAGAACTAACACAGGCCCTGCAAAGCAATACTTACCGGAAAACAAGACGCTATTCGAGCATTCCAAGATGATTCAGCGATTCGTACGGCTCTGCCTCAGTCTGTGGCCAGATCTTGGTTTGATAAAATAGACCTACAGCCTCACCAGTGACATAAAGAAAAACACAACACTGTTTATGTGTCTTGAGAGCTAATCTCGGGTCTCGTGACACATTCCATAAGTAGCTTTTGGAGGCGATATACGTGTCATGTTATGCTTAAATGAATCCTCAGATCATCAAAACCGCTTCAGTATGGTCTTTAATCTCACCAGAATGTCTCCGCGTTAAACAGGAGAATTATTTTTGCCATCCTTCGAACGCTTTTAGACATTGTGTCCCCAGAGGCCCAGAAACACAAGCAGCAGTGTACTTTGTAACCTGTACTTCAGGTCTAGGCAGCTGTCATGTAGTTTGTAAGAGAGGCAGGATTGAATAGAGTTTTGGGATTATGAAGACAAAGGGTTGTTCTCCCACTGCCCCAACCGAGCGCAAGTCTCTGTGTCAGGGGAGATTAGAGTGCACTCTGAACATTACCTGAACTATTGTGTGGGATTTTCTTTAATGTGAGGTCCATTAAAGGAAGTTCACATAGGATGGGCACCATATTGTCTCCCTTGCTTTAATTGGGATCTAGCCATGTAGTTGTTTGCCACCATTTTGAGATATCCGTCTCTGAGATTTTTGCCTCCACACTATATTTTGCATATGAATTAAATTTTATTTGCAGGGCTTAACATTAAAATTTGCAATTACAAAATCTTAATATTCCACTGACCTTGGAGCCACTTTCCACAAAACAATAGCACCTTATCAAACTGTCTACAGCCTGTTCTGTAGGTTAACCAGAGAAAAATGAACATTGTTTTTAAAAAGAGATACCTTATTCTAAAGTCCACTAAAAAATGTCTTTTTAATCCTTTAGATCACATTTCTGGTCGTATTGTTCAGTTATTTAAGTCTATTTGCCAAAACGATAACAAAATAAGTCAGTTTCTTTGTATATCAAAATTCCATCACATTTTCTTCCTGTTAAAAACAAATAAATAAAATATGACTTTCGTTGTCTTGTCCAGAGCATTTTCAGTGAATATTATCATTGCCTCCACCCGTCAATCAAGGCAAGTGGTCCTCCATGATAAAATGGAAGCTGAACATTAGCCACTCCCTGATTCATCCTCGACATGTGTATGACATCTCCACTTTTCAGTGGTCCAATCAAATTCCTCCCAACATTTTGTCCTGTCTGTATATGCTGTTTATACCAGAAAGATGCCACAATAACAAAACCCACTATCTACTTGAGATGATCAGAATCTATGTGTAGATGCACCCTCAAAATTTGTACTGCAGTTTCTGAGAGTGGATTGATAAATAATTATTTTTAATGGAAATTTAGAAACTCTGACCCAAACCACAAATATTTAATCCCCCCTGTTTCCATGGTTTCAGCCTTTTTTCCATCTCTAGCGGTGATTGAAAAGCCGAAATCAGTTGATAGAGAGTTCAGAGGTTCAGGCACTATGAACAGTAGTACCTGTACCTCTTTACTTCCTGTTAAGAAAAAAAAGATGCCTCCAAGCATGCCTAAAATCATTATTAAACATAAGAATCACTAAGTCAGACCACTGGGAAGAGAATCTGTGTTTGATGACATGTCCAATCTTACCAATAATTTGTAGAGAGGCAGACAGGATGGAAGACTCAATTCTTTCTGCGCTCCTCTGAGGGGAGAATTTCCTTTTTGCTTTTATGTGCTTTTTCATTCATTTTATGTGCACTTTTCTGAAGCCTTGTGAGGGCAAGACTATCTTCACAAGGTTTCTGCATGTGAATATAAATTAAATTAATCTTTTTTTTTTCCTTGATCCAGGTGGTTCTCCAGTCTTGGCTCCTAAGAGTAGCGTGGCCCCATCAGAGAAAGGCTCAGTTCCTCTCAAAGTCAACCTCCTGCAGTTCAGGAAGAATGTTTCTGACCTCAGGATGCAACTGCATCAGATGAGACAGCTGCAGGCAAGACCTCTGTCTCCTTTTAATTCATTTAGACTGTGGTTGTTTCCATTCCGACGCCCACTGTCTGAATATATACACGCACGCACTTTTCCTGATCCTCTAATATTTCATTCCGCTGTGTGCATCTCAGCTCCAGAACCAGGAGGCACTGCGAGTGCAGCTGAAGCGGGCGGAACAGGAAATCAGTGTTAAACTCGCAGAGGCGATGCGGCGTCTGGAGGATCCTGTCCAGAGGCAGAGGGCTTTGGTGGAAGAGGACAGGCACAAGTACTTGGGTCTGGAGGAGCGTGTCCTCACACAACTTGGGTACGGCTGCTAAAGATACAGTGATTTACTGCCATACCAGCTGCTGTTTTGTGTATAGTCTAAATGGATATATTCAGTTTGCCTTCTTTTTTATTGTTGGTGTTTTAGTTGAGTTATTGCTGCTTTCCTGGGATCCCTTGCACAAACATTAAAGCTCATTCAGTACACACCCCTTTGACTCTTATCGAGATGCTTCAAATTATAGGAAATCCCCAAAAGGCTCTATTTTTGATCAGCTCACCTGAGCTATTCATTCCCAAAGTCTTCGACAAGCCAACGCCCTCCAAATTATAGCCCACAGGTTTATACAGGCAAGCTTTGCCTGCTTTTTAGAGACGGCAGAGAACAATAGACCCGACTGTGGAGTAATTATTCACTAGCCGGATCTTATTTGAATTTACTTGCTTTCTCTTGCCAACAGGGAGCAGTAATTGAATATGTTTTATTTGGATGTTTACAGGCAAGGTCAAACAATGTTGTCTTGCTAGACAGTGGTGAACATATGCTCCAATAAACACAGTGAACACAGCTCTTGGAGACTGGAAAAAGAACAGGCGGAAGTCGGTGGATTAAGCTCTCTATTGCCCTTGCTATCCAGCCAGTTGTGAGTCAGCAAAAGAACATGGCTGCTGGCACTTGAAATAATGCTTGGTAATAAGGGCTCCTTGGGTTTAAGACCGGTGGGAGAATGCAGTGTGAAAATCACTGACCTCTCAGGCGGAGAACCACATCTATCATGACCCAAAAGGGCAATTTTTATAACTGTAGCATGAAAAAAAACAGGCTCAATACTTTTCAGTTTTGAAATCTACAAACAGGAATACTGGCAAAAGCAAAGAAATGAATGACTCTCAGGGCTTAAATACGATGGTTTATCTATGTCAGTGGACATTATTGATCCTAGAGATGAAGGTTCCACTAAGCAAATATACAGAGCGTGTAGTCTTTCATACACTGAAGGTGTATCACATATTGTATGAAGGGAGATTTTAATTGCTTTTTTGATTAAAAGAAGATGTAGGTACTGTAGAAATATTGTCCCATATTTCAACTCACAAAGAAATGTACACAGCCAAACACTGTGCCTTCAAATAAGCCGTCAGGACTTCTGTGAGGTTGTGATGTCACCACTATGCAATCAAATCAGCCATATTAGACACAAAGCAACCTGTTCTTTGTAGAGCTCCAGAGAGAAGCTTGAGAGAGGAGGTGTAAAACTATATTTTGATGATTTATGGTTCATAAAACCATAAATATATTTTGTTAGGGATATCAGAACTGCCAGTAAAACCCAGGAAAAGTGTACGATATGGGACTTTAAATCACCTGATTGAGACTTTCATGTATGTTTCGGTTGATAATAGTAATTTACAGTGGTGGTCTTGGAGAATATAAAAGCACATGATGCTTATACTATCCAGTACTATCCTAAGGATTTCATTTCTCTATCTATAAACGCTGCCTGTTTCACTCTGACACGCACAGATACACATTATGGAGATATAGTGTGTCTGGCCTTTTCTTGTCTGTGGGAGGTTTGATTAAAAAAAAAAAAGAAGGAAAATCTGCCTGGAATTTCCCATCATCATTCCTATTACCAACAGGCCTTCACGTAACAGGGCATTTAACACACTGCCTCCTTATTGTCTCCTTTCCTCACTCCCTTCAGGGGACCTCTACAAAAGAGTTCCTCAAGGGTACCTGGCCACAATGAAACACCATTTTAGTCTCTCTCATGCAATCCAACACCACGAACAATGTTATCATTCGGCACATTTCCCCTCGGAGAAGCCTGTCTTCAGCACTGGGGTGGCTGTGAAGTAGCTTGGTATGTTTTCTATGAGAGGAAGTGCTCTTTCACAAATAAGCCCTCAATCGATGTGTAAACATTTGTGGTTTTGGGATGAAATCCAATTCACTCCAGTCTAAGCAATCCAATATATATGGTATATATATATGGGAAAGTCTGCTACTTAGTGGACATTTTTTTAGTCACTATTAATCCTTGTACATTGATCTAATTCTCTCCCCTTTTTTCTTTTTAATAGATCATGTCCTAAATGCTTTGCCCAGTCAGTCACCATATGATCTATAAGATGATTCTGTCCTGCCCCCTGGTGTTTGTAAAGAGTAAAAAAAAAAAGTTAGAATCTTTGTATAAACTAATTGAGCCTTAGTAGAGTCAGTATAATGGGAAATAAATGCATCCAATATGAAATTGCATAACTACAATTACATATTTAATGATAATTACCTGTTTAAACAGGGTGGTGTTGGGTATCATTGTGTCATGTTTCCAGTTGATTTTATTGTCCTAAAACTGGTTTGTTTTACTCCAATTTTTTTAAAAAAAAGTTCAACCTTCAATTCTTTTTCCTTTCTTTCCATCTCCCATCTTTTTGGTTTTTTGCAGTGAGCTGGAGCAATATGTAGGCTCTCTGCAGAAGGACTCTGCAGCATCACACAGAGTGGTGACCCTGAAGGACGTGGAAGAGGGGGCGGTGACTCTGAGGAAAGTGGGAGAATCTCTGGCAGGACTCAAAGGTAAGATGCCACATGACTGTGTGTGAACAATTTTTATTTAAGTTTAGTGGTTTCTTTAATCGTTGACACGCATGACAGCACTTAATACTCAAGTTCTTCCAAGCGATGGCGTCTTATTGAAATTACAGACTATATACTTCGGTCCATATAATACGGGTCTTGACACTGGCCTGTTGTTAAACATTGGAAATCAGCCAACAGGACTGAATGTTGGTGAATTATTACTTTGAATTGTTGCCCAGCCAAATCAGCAGTGGTTTACTGCTGAGGTGGTGGATGTTTCATGACCATAAAAATTGTATTTTCTTGTAATTAATTAAGTAAATGTAGTTGTAAATCACTTGATTTAAAGGTAGTAAAGTATCTCAATAAACACCTGTGTGTAAGAGTTTAATTGAAGAGTTGTATCGCAAAGGGAGTAATTCTGTACTTGTAAAGAATTAAATGATATTTCGCATAAGATATTAACTATTGATAGCTTTAAACTTCTGGGCACTTGTGTGTGTTTCCACAGGAGAGTTCCCAGCCCTACAAACCAGGATGCGGGCCGTGCTCAGGGTGGAGGTGGAAGCAGTAAAGTTTTTGAAGGAGGAGCCCCATAAACTGGACAGCATGCTGAAAAGGGTCAAGAGCCTGACTGACACACTCAGTAGTCTGAGAAGGTAGAGGAAAGATAAAAAGAAAGAAGAAAAAAAAAGTCAGAGGAGATAAAGTGGGGGATCAGGAAAGGAGGTGGCTGGAGTGGAAGGGAGGAGAATGGGGGAGAGTGAGAGATGGGGAATAGAAGATGAAAACAAAAAGCCCTTATAGAGCTACTCATGGGGGTCTGTGATGTGGGAGATTGTACTGTTTGATTGCGCTGGCGAGCTGGCCTTCATCCCATCAAAGAGGTCATTCTGTGTGGACAGAGAAGTGCGGCGTCAAACTTGTTTTACTTTCATCGCCTCCACTGAACCGATAAGTGAATTAATTTGGTGGACACTGCAGCGCTTCATTTCCATTTTAATATGTCACAGACACCAAACTTACTCTCAACTCTCTCCCGCTTTTCCTCCATGACTGTCTTGTCTTTTACTTGAAATACAAAACCATAAGACAATTGCATCACGGCTTTGGGTGGTGTTTTCATCCCTTGTGTCAGAATTAATCAGCATTATTTGTCAATTTTATTATAAGGTTTGTTGTATTTTCAATCTGGATGAGAAATCTAAAAGTGCATGAATACCAATTTTGGTTGAAAATTGGATTTATATTAATACAGAGTTTTGTTATAGACAGTAATTTTGTGGCTGTTGTGCAAACTGAACATTTTTATATTTGTATTGTTTTGTTTTTGCTTGTGTCACATACTATTTGTCCTTTTCCTGCAGATGTGCTACTGAGGCTCCTCAGAAAGGACCTGATCCTTTGGCTAATGTCCCAGTGGACAACAGCCCTTCAGCAGCAGCACCAGTAGAGGCCCCCGTTGAAGCTCCCCCACCATCGGTCCAAGCCAGCTCCATAGCAGACCCACTGGAACCCCAGAGCTCCACCATCAAATCCGAGGTGATGCCTTCCTCCCCGGTGGTCATCCATCATGTCCAGAGCTCCCCGGTCCACATGCAGCAATCCCAGCAGTCTGCCGCTCTGACCACTCAGCCTAGTCCTCCACTCACCCCGAGCCCCACTCCTCACGTTCCCAGTCCCACCCTAAGTAAGAGTCAAGGCCGGGATTCTCCCAAGGGGGCAGACTCAGATCCACCAAGTCCCGCCCGTCATAAGAAGACACATGGGAACCCGGTGAATAATGGCAATGGCACTGCCAACCAGATTCTTGTCATCGAGGAGCTGCAGAACAATCAGGACAAATGCAAAAGCAGAGCTCTGTCCATAGAGGTATGCTTAGTTACGTTCCTACGTCCTAGCGTCATTTGGTTTAAAGTTTATTTTCAACCAAACCGCTAATATTCAGTCTCTCTGATTCAGCTTCCTGTTTGAATTTCTCTCTTTTCTGTTTTTTTTTTCAACCCAATAGGCAGCAGAGAAGGAATGGGAAGAGAAGAGACAGAACATGGGTCATTATGATGGGAAAGAGTTTGATAAGATCCTCCAGGAGGCCCAGGCCAACATGATGAAGGGTATTCCCAATCTAGAAGTGGAAGAGAACCCAGCGCTGCTCCTCGCTGCGACTGGAGAGCAGGACATGCAAAGCCCCATGGAGTCACCAGCAGGTACGTACAAGTCTGCCCAAAAGGAACTTTTGACACAAAGTATAATACTGGACTACAATTTAATGTTTAAGGTATGTCTTAATTACAAAACATAATGAATCTCTGTTTCTATGTAAAAGAACCCCAGTCTGAGTCTCCCTCAGACAAGACAGCCAAGAAGGGGCCTGAGAAACTCCCAAAGCCTGTGGCGGAGAAACCAGCCAAACCTGTACTGGAGAGACCATCGAAGGCTGCTGCCAAGCCCGCGCCCGCAGACAGTTTGACCAAGCAGGGCTCTGAAAAGCCCAGCAAATCTCCACCACCACCGCCTCCCCCCAGAAAGACTTACCCCAGCACCAGCTCTGGTATGACAACCACACGATCTGGCGAGGTGGTCTACACCAGCAGAAAGGAGTCTCTATCAGCTCAGGTCAGTCTAGTCCAACCACAGCAGAAACTCGTACATTGTCTTGCACATGGCTTTTTCATTTATTCCCATGTAGTGCTTCTTTTTCTTAAACCTCAGTAATTGTTTTCATTAACATATTGCTAACATCAGATCTCATTCAGCCTTCACGCATACTTGCAAGCAAGCTGTCACGCTTAATAACAGGTTGTGGGAAATGGGTCGTTTAAGTAAAAGAAGTGCTTGACATTTTAGGAAATCTGCTTTATTAGCATCTTTAAATGAAAAAAGAGATCAGTTCTTGCTCCACACTTACCAAATAGACATACCCTGGGAGGGACATTGATCTTTTCATCTTACTCTCAGCAGGAAAGCAATCCCCAATGTCAAACTGTTCCTTTAAAGAATGATTGAATCTGGCTCTCTGGAACACAACTGGACATAAAGTCCTGCTTTCTGGCTTCCCTTATGTATTTCTTATATATTTTTACAGGAGGGTGAAGAGGAGGCCCCACCGCCCGCTCCTCAACCCAAGCCCTCAAAGGTTCCACCAGAGACCAAACCAAAGCCTGCGACCCCCCCTCCTGTCCCTGCTTCTGTTACCGGAGAAGAGGCAGTTGAAGGGGACAAGATCATGGCAGAGCTCCAGGTTAGATACACTCACACACACATGCATTTTCCTAGATATGTGAACAAAACACATTATGGTTTTATGGCCTTTTGCAATTTGCTGGTTTCTGCACTGTGAGATTGGGTTGCCTATCATCTCTTCCTGTGGTGGCTTGACTTCCGCAGAAGTGGCAATGAGTGAGCACTGCTGATTTTGTCACATGTGGGATTTTATAGTGTGTGGCGATGATGAAGAAACTCAAACTCCTTCCCTCCTCAAAATCCTTGTCCCCATTTCCCCTTCACTTTTCTCCATTCTTTAGGTTCCCCAGAAGGGCTCAGTTAAGGATGTAGGGGTGAAAAATTTGGTAGAGCCCACCGCTCGAATTGAACCACAAATCAGAGAACTAAGATCTGGGGCTTTATTGCCCCTCAAAGAGAAAAAGGTAAAATGTATGTCGCCGTACAGCTGTCCACCTAACTGCCTGCCTCTGCCAACTGTCTGATACAATCGATGGCTGTTTCTTAACACTTCTACAACTCTTGCACCCTTGCTTTGGCTCGAGAGAAACCTGTAACAGCTGCCTTCAAAATGCTCCTTTCCTTGCTGCCCTGTTTTCCTTCCCTCTTCTGATTCTGCTGGATATCACAGCTTGAACATTTTTGGGGGATTAAGTCTGCATAAAATGAAGCCTCTAAAAAGATGCTGTGTCTTTTGTGTGTCCGGACAAGACAATGATGTGTTTTGCCACTGGTTTAATTATCACTTGTCTTTTTCTCCAAATAAATAAAGACCTCAGCACTGTATTCTACAGGCAATTAAATCGTCTTGTGTCTTTCTTTAATGACATATCTTCATACAAAATCATCAGAAACTCAGTGTGTAGACACAACCTGTTTTTGCAGACTTGGTTCACTAGAGGTCAGTCCGGCCACTTTGCATGCTTCTCTCCCTCACTTATTTCTGAGGAATTACTTTCCTGTTCTCTGCATCTGTGCTCAACTTCACCTCAATTTGCTTTCCCAGCTTCACACCTGTGTGACCAGCACAACCCTTTAATTTCTTACACATTTAACCATTAAATGAAAGTTGCATTTAATGTGATTCACGAGGACAGGTACAGTATGTTCCCAGGTGTAAAAAAAAAAAATCACATACACAAGAAAACAACATAGATACAAAGTTGGCGCAATGCTGAGTTATAAAAGTAACAAAACCTTGCTGTAAAATCTAAGTGTAAGTTTTCAGGGTGTAACTGATTAGAGGTTTATTAGTATATGTTAAGATATTATTTACTGAGTAATACAACATCAAATTGCAGCTACAGGTGATGATGCAAATATTATGGCTCAAATGAATTCACTGAAGTGAAAGTAGTGTGAACAGTGATTTGCAGAGTGTTAAAAGTTAATAAACAGAAGTAAAGGCATTTTATTGAAACATAAAATATAAACCTAATTGTAGTACTGTCAACAATAGCAGTGCAATAAAAAAGGATTAACAACAGGGTTTAGTCATGAATAGGTAATGTAGGATTCTAGCTGATCTTGCTGTTCTAAAAGAGAGAGGCTTACAGTCTTCACTTTTAAACAGTTAATTATTCTGCATACATTTTAATATCCACCATTTAATATCAGAATAGCATATAAAAGCCATGTCAGACACAAACAGTAAGATACTGTGGATATTTATTACTCATAGCAGTATTGACACCATGAATGCTACTGCAGTCATGTATTTGAATTCAGTTACTCCACAGAAACCTGACACACCAGTTGCACAGTAATATTATTCCCTCACACACTGTTCTAGCAGAGCTCAGAGCCCAGTCGAGAGGATAAAGATCCAGACACTGATGAAAATGGGAACACTACTGTCCGACAGAGCCAAGGGGTATGTATGACTTTGAATTGCCACCAGGATATCCTTGTCTAGTTATTGTACCGTATTTTCTAGGCCTTGAGATATTTAAAAGTGTGACTTATTTTAATTTCCCAGGTTATATACTATGTGACTGGAAAGATCCCTAAAGAGCATCCAGCCCCATCAGGAACAGAGGAAACCCCTGAACACCGAGAGTCCACACAGCCTCCATCACAGGTGTCAAATGTCAATCTTAATGACAATTCTCCAAGCCAGCAGGAGCAGCAGCAGCAACCACTGCCACAGCCACCCAAATCACCCCCACCTGTAACTCCTCCACCTATATCACCTAAGCCTGTGGGACTGAAGGCATTCAAACTGCCGAAGAAGCAAGTTAAGCGTTCAGAATCCTTAAAGACCACTGCAGAAATGGAGAAGGGAAATATCCTCAACAAAATTAACGCTGAAAAGAAAAGTAAAGTCACTCAGGAGCATGTTTCTTCTAGTAAGAACGTAATACCTGAGCCTGTGGAAACCTCAACAGTCAATACTGTTAAAGAGGGACCTAAAAGTTCTGTTGCACCACCAAAAAAGGCTCCTAGTGGCCATAGTGATCCAATCCAAACTAACTGTGAAGACGATGATGAAGAGGCTGGTCTCAGTCCTGACTTGCCTGGAGAAGAGGCACCTCCACCCCCTGATAACATAGCCTTTATGATCACTAACACCAAGGTTCAGGCCCTTTCTTGCGGTGAGTACCAGGAACTGGTCAATGCCAAGAAGGGAAGTGTCCAGACTGTTACTGTAGGTAATGCAATGAACCGGGGGAACACCACATCAGATCCCACTGTGCCACAGGATAATGGTTTCAACAAAAAACCCGTCATCATCATTTTTGATGAGCCCATGGACATCCGTTCAGCTTACAAGCGCCTTTCCACTATCTTTGAGTGCGAAGAGGAACTGGAGAGGATGCTGTCGGAAGAGCGCATCGATGAGGAGAGCGAGGAATCTGACACGGAGAGGAGTGGTTGGCGGCAGGTAAAAGCCGGAGAGACCGACGTGGTTGATGGCAAAAAGGTCATCTCTTCACAGGTCACTGGAGACCACACTAGCTTATCGTCATCATCTTCCTCTTCAATCTCTGAACTGACAGACAATGGAGTAAACATAGAGTCAAATGGAGAAGCCAAGCAAGATGGTAAGAAGAAGTTCAAATTTAAGTTCCCTAAGAAACAGCTTGCAGCCCTGACCCAGGCCATTCGCACAGGCACCAAGTCAGGCAAGAAGACTCTACAGGTAGTCGTGTATGAAGACGAAGAGGAATACGATGGTACCATAAGGCAGCACAAAGAAGCAAAGAGATTTGAGATTACACGCTCAAAATCCTTAGCAGACGCGTCTAAATCAACAGGCTCATCCCACCTGAAAAGGCAAAACTCGGACTCCCTCGGCAGGACAGATGAGATCCGGAAGAACACCTACAAGACACTGGACAGCTTAGAACAGACCATCAAGCAGCTGGAGACCACGATAAGTGAGATGGGACCATGCTCCCCTGAGGAACCAGTTTGCACAGAGGAGACAAAAGGAGGGAATGGGAAAATCTCAGGAGGGGGGTTAAAGAGGTCTTCCTCTCTCCCTACCTCCAAAAAGTCTGGCCCTAAGGTACCCAGCAAAAATTCTTTGCAGAAGAATAAACCTCAACTCCTTCCTCGCCCTGTAGTCATCCCCACCACCATCACCACCACTGCCCCCAGTGCCCCCAGCACCATACAACAGGTCTCTCTCTAGTTCTTGTTGCTCCACAAGGCTTTGGGTCCTTCTCTTTCAATTTCCAACCTACCTTCACTCCAACCTTAACCACTGAAATTACAAAATCATTAATCCACTCCACAGGTGCTTGGAATTGTTGGAAATGTCCCCTGTGGCTTTCTCCCTCTGTAAAATCATGGTGACATGATTAGGGGTGGCATTTGTTGGGGTCCTGCCTACCATCTTTCTTCTTCACTTCATTGCTAAAACTCTGACGTTTTCAGCAAATGACAAACTCATTATCCAAGACACTCTCATGATGATTAATCATTGTTATTGTCCTTATTCCTGACTGCATGTACTACTGTTTATTGAATATAAGGTTTACGGTCCCACTGGGTGCATGATCTTTAACTTGGTGTTAATTGTTGAGGTGTTGAATGAACAGGGCTTTTGATGACCTGTCAGTGTCCTGATTTTTCATACTTCCTATATGGTGTGTTTTTTTTCCTTTCTTTTGTTTTATTTCTTGTTTTGTTTTTCGTTTGGATCCCCTTGCAGAATACCAGTGTCGCGTCCCCTACTAGTCGGATGCCCGTCCCTTTGTCTGCGAAGTCCAGGCAGTCGCCGGGTACTACTGACAAAGCAGGAAAACAGCAAAAACTGCAGGACGCTCAGAGGCAGTTCCGACAGGTAGTTTTACTGTAGGGCCTTACCAGAAACTAGAGGATATAAACTTATAGGGTTCGAAAACATGAGGCATGTATTAAAAGGGGGAACAAAAGACTACCAAAGCTGTGAGATTTCAAGTGTTTTGGAAAAAATAAAGTCACCACTGTGGCGACTGTGGATCTGTTAATGTTTCTCTCAAGTCTGCTCTGACAAGAAGGCATGTTTGACTCTTGACTGTTACCCCATAACATCACTGTACTGTATGCTTCTGCATGTCCACACTGCTCATGGTTTTCACTGTGTTGGTGACTTAACAAAACAAAAAAAAGGAAAATGGCAAAGAAAAGCGGAATCCTACCCTGTCATCATCTGAGTTGTCATCACATCTCCAGTTCCCATCACAGCTGAGTTCCTAAACAGTGTTGCCAAGTCCCAGGATGCTTATGGCTATGTTAAAATACAATCCTAACTTGACTTTTCCGGCTATGCTCCTCCCTTCTCACAATGCACCTCTGCTCAAACCCAACATTACTGCATAGCTTCTTAACCTCACGGTGACATATTTTCTTACCCACAAGACTTTGCCACAACTCACCATCTTGCATCATTCGTTTCAGTGGAACACTGGCCCACACTTCCCTTTGTCTGCGCTCACTCTTCAGAGGTCCTAACCCTGTAATGTAATCTTCTCCAGCCCTTTTATGCATCTTCTCAGATTTCTCTCACAGCCCCTTTACAAGGCCTAACAACCCCTCTAACACACAGGCAACTGTAAAGATGCCCCTCCTGTATGCCATCGCACTGTCTATCCTTCGCAGTGTTCTGTTTCTTGGTAGCATGTTTCTCAGTTCCATGTGTCTCACCTTTCATTGTAACCTAGCGAAGCAGAACTTCTGTCTATGTTGTTTTTGGTGTCTTTTAGTTCTGTCTTAGTTATATTAATGTCTGTGCAGTCATAGAATGTCTATAACTTGTAGAGTTTTTTTTGTTTTTGTTTTTTTAACATCGTCTTGCTTTTTTATATGTATGATTTGACCAGATTTCTTTTTTGACAACCAGTATCTGTTTGGCATCTCTGTTTGCAGGCTAACGGAAGTGCTAAAAGAGTGGGAGGGGATCATAAAACTACTTCCCCCGCTATACCCACCTCTAAAATCCCTGCTTTTTATCCTAGCTCTACTAAAGGCAGCTCCCAGTCTGCACAAAACTCAGATGCTACTAATCCTATTAACCCGTCCTCCTCTTCCTCCTCCTCCTGTTCCTCCTCCTCCTCTGTAATAAAGTCCTCCATCCTGTCGTCTCACGCTCCTCGTTCCGGTTCCCTCCCCTCCTCCCACCTCCCCTCCCTGTCTAACGGATCCCTCAAACTCCCCACACCCTCACAGCACACAGGTAAAGCTCTCTCGTTCTCCTCGCAGACTCAGAATGGTCGAGTGCACTCCTCCTCTTCATACTCCTCCTCCTCCTCCTCCCCTTCCTCCTCCTCCTCCCCCTCCCCTCTGTCGCCCACACCTTTGGGCCCAGGTGGAAAGAGCATCCGCACCATACACACGCCCAGCTTCAACAGCTACAGGTCCCACAACGGCAGCAGCGGCAAATCCTGCATCCCAACAGCCACAACAGCTAAGGACAGTACCTAGCCCCGTTATCACCTCTCTGGCTTTACCGCATAGCAGGTAGACCCGGTCATGTTTTATGTTATATAGTATTGGTTTGTTGTTTTTATTCTGTTTTTTAAAGTTGTTGTAAAAGTATTAAATGATGCACTCCCCACTTCATTCATGTTTTATTTGACACTGGCATTCTCTCACCGATGCTTTTATCTCCCTTGAGTTGCTTCATGGATTTTGATTCTTTCTTGAAGGTGTACCAGATGTTCTGACAAAATATTTTATAATGGAACAAAAAAAAATATTTAGGTTTGCCACTTTCCAGTTGAAGTGGGAGGCTGTAATGGTGTTGAAAATATATTTTTCTTGCTGTAGCTATGAATAGGGAATATAGACTTGATGTACAATCACAAAAACCATGTAAAGATTGTGTTTTATTTTTCAAAGCAGAGATTGAATAACCATAGTATATTTAATCTTCTATATTTCTTATGTTGCCAGACATTCAACACAGCCCTTGTAAATGCCTTTTATGAATGTATACACAATGTATACAGACATTTTAAAGTTGATCTCATTAGTAACTTCTGTTTTTTAAGAGTATTTTCTCATAGTTACTCATATAAACTGCCAATTTCTTTTACAGATAATGAAAAGTGGTATCATGAGTGATACAGATTTTCATTTTAGTGTGCCTATTTGCCAAAGTTGTTGTACAATGACTCACTTCAGGCCTGTCCCAGGCACAAGATTTAGGGGAATTTACATGCACTCTCTTATGACCTCAGTGTTTGTACTGCTGGTCTCGGTTTGTTAAGTTAATATGTATTGTTGTCTAAATGTAAACTGTACTAAAAAACAAAGTGATGAATCAGTTCTACCACATGTACATAGATGCTTCTACTAAGAAAATAAGTAGTTTTGTTAACATACCAAAGTTTATTTGTATGCATGCCTTTCAAATACTTTAGGAGAGTGGTGTAAAAGAAGAATTATGTTTGCACAGATAGATTTTTGTAAATATTTGGTTTTCTCTCATTTTTTGTAAAGCTTTAAATCATACTACAAAGCAGCAATGTGGTAAAGACAAAACTGTGTCGGAGTAGCAAAAATAAAGACTTGCATGCTTGTAAAGACTTGGGCTTCAATGTTTTTATTTTCTGATTAAAAGGCTTTCTATGTAACTGCTGTGTAGGTGGGTATGCTTGCGCCTGTACGGCAGGCATGCGTCAATCGACTGTGTGTGTGTGTGTGTGTGTGTGTGTGTGCGTGCACATATATATAAAAGTGGAGACACCACAAAACAGAGCAGTTCTCTAGTTGTTACTTCCACTTCACCTGCCTCTTATGCTTGCACCAGTATATTCACTATCACTCTGCATTCTGCACCACAATTACAGGTAAGAAGTGCTATTTGTGAGTGTGACAGCCATACGCCCTAAATTTGCTTAACAGCTGGGTCACATTACATATCTAACTAAAAAGACTAATAATGCTTTAAATTGTAAATTATATGTTTTTACATTTGAGTTACTTATTATTTTTTTTATATATTTTTTTTGTGAAAATCTATTTTAAATACCTGGTACATGTGAATTCACTGACAGTGTAATATGCAGTTTATTACATTAATTAAAATACAGCCAACTCTTGTTTAAAAAAAAAAGGGGGGGGGGGGTGCAGCCATGCTCATATTTATTGAAATACTAATATTTTATGTTAAATTCTCACTTTAATCCATTGTTGTTGTCCTCAATATAATTTGTAGTCATTTTATTTGTGTTTGTTGGTTCTTATATTTGTCACTTATATTTGACCCCAGCTTCTGTTTCCTATAACGCAGCAGTTTTGCAAGGAGAGTTCCTCTTTCTAGTAATGTTTTGAATCTGTAAAAGGACACACGACTATAGGCTAAATCAGGGTTGTGAATCATCATAACAGGTCATTTGTGTCTATTATATGCTGCACTAGGCCGATCCTCTACACAACAACTATGAACATCTCCGATGAAGAAATGCAGGGCTTCTATGGCAGAACGTCCCACCAGGAGAACATTGCCTTTTCTACATTTTACATCCTGATTTTCATCATTGCTGTTCCTGGAAATGCCTTGGCACTGTGGGCCTTCTTTCAACAGGACAGAACCTCTCCATCGAAGGTCTTTCTGAGGCACCTCGCCATAGCGGACCTCTCTTATATCCTCATTTTACTCATGCGTATTGTTTACCATCTGTCTGACAGCCATTGGCCCTTTGGACATGTCCTCTGTCAACTTGCAGCCTTCCTCTTTTACCTAAACATGTATTGCAGCCTCTACTTAATGAGCCTCATCAGTCTGGATAGATTCCTGGCTGTAGTTCTCCCCATAAAATCACAGCCAGTTAGAAAGGACATGTATGCAAAGGTAGTTGTTGGTGTACTTTGGGTGACAATTATTGTGCTTATGACCCCAGTACTTTTCTCAAAAAAGAATGTGACCAACAACTCAACCGGCGTCTGCAATCAGCTGTACTTAGAAACACCATCTCCCACGGCCTTGGTTTCAACTATCGTGGCGTTTGTTATTCCCCTCACCACTATAGTGGTTTCGTACATCTTGATTCTGTTGAAACTGAGGTCAGTCAAGCAACAGGTGGAAAGGCCAGTAAAAGATAAAGCAATAAAAATGATCATACTCATTGTGATAAACTTCCTGTTTGCGTTTGTACCCTATCATGTGAGCCGTGTAATCTACATACGTTCTATGAGTCACGGTTATGGCCACATGACTGCAGCAGTACGTGTGTCACTGGGAAGAGCCAATCGGGCCACATCTGCACTGACGTGTGTTAGTGGTATCCTCGATCCTGTTATGTATTTCTTCCTGAACCGTGTATACAAGGACAAATTGCTTCAGCTGTTTGGTAAAAACAGGGAAAATGATCCCAATAATATTACCTAACAAATAAATGTCTTCAAACAAAATCATCATTTTGTCTCATTTTCAGAAAGGTGTTCAGCCATGAGTCTTTTAACCGTGGGTGGTTGATATAATGCAGACTGAAATAAAAATATGCAGAAGTTAAACACAGAAGTATAAAGGAGAATGAATTTTTTAAAGATTTTTTTTGGCCCATGTAGTATGTGCCCTTATCACTCTGGTATTAGGTTGCCCCAAAGAGAAGCCAAATTAATTTGATACAGTCCATGATATAGGATATTTTTTTTATTTATTTATTATTCAGCATGCAAGCTCCTTAATTTTATACTCATAATGTCAAACAAACTATTTTAAGATCACTTACAGTATGTACTTAAAAGAAGGAACAAAATAAAACTTGATATGCCAGACTTATAATAATAATCACAATAATATAATTAATAACAGGTTTACAAAGCATATTTACTCAGGTACTATACTTAAGAAGTATCTTAAGGTGCTTACTTGAATGTTACTTTATACTTCCACAACTTCCATTTTAGAGGGAAACATGATACTTTCCATTTCATTACATTTATTGAGCAGTTTTAGTTGCTTCAGATACATTTTTACACATAAAAAATGTCTTAATAAAATAAGTTCCAAAACCTTTTTTTCTTGTGAGCTCTTCTACGCAATAGGTATGTTGTATGTTGATGTTGCTCATATATCTGATGTGTGAGTTGTTGAAAGAGATATTTCCCCTTTAGACAGTTTCATTATTATTATTATTTTTTTAATTTTCAAGGCCCAAAATGTAAAATCAGAGAGTTGTAAAAAGTTTGAAAAATTAATCAAAAATGATTAGCAAAACTTTTATTTTTCTTCTTTCCTCCTCTATTAATCATTTCTGATAAGGGCCTGACCCCTGGGTTAAAATAATTTTTTACACATTGATTCATCAGTGTTACTAATAGTAAAAAAAGTATATCAGTTACTAATGAAGACTGTCTACGAAACTAGTACTTTTACCTTTGATTGATTTTTAATAATACTTATGTACTTATAATTAAATATTTTTATGCAGGACTTTTACTTGTATTGGGGTATTGTTTACATTAAGATATTGCCACTTTTACTTCAATAAATGATCTGAGTACTTCTTCCACTACTGATTAGTACAACCCACTATGCATAGTGGACTCTGTTATGAAGGTATACTTTCAGCTAGTGGCACAAATGATAAAATCGATTTAACCTTTTTTGACTTCTGCGAGCACCCGTATTACCGACTTGTTACCAAGGCAGCCAGGAAGAAGCTGTGAAGGGAGCGAGATCGTAAGTCAACTTTTGTTTGTTTAACGGAGCTTTGTGATTTATTACCTTGTGTGTTGGCCGTGGTTAATATGACATATCATATAAAACGTATAAGACTTAATGTTTTACTATTTTATCATGTTCATTGGCAACTAAATGTTGCGTCGAGCGTTTTAAGAGCTATTCCTGGAGCGCTACGTTAGCTAAACAAACACCGCTGTCTTTACGGTTATTAGACCGGAGGGAATAATTAGCTGCTAATTGCAATAAAGCGTGAGGTCACCTAGTAAGTGCTAGAAGTTCTCCTCTAAATGTAACGTCAGCTGTTGCTTTTGTAGACAACAAGTTAGCATAGTGGCTAAGTTATAACTGTTTATTAGCTGTTTAGAGTTGTTGACTCGAAACACGGCGCAGAAAAGTATATTTTAAATCTTCAAAGATTCTTTCTGTAGACCCCCGGTGGTGTTTGAGGTACACCATAAAACTACGGATATTTTACCAGGTCACTTTGGTAGAAGTTAAAGTCACCTTTCAGAATCTACTTGGGAAAAAATCTTAAGTATTCGATATTTATTCGACATAAAAGTAAATGTCATGATATTAAATGTGCTTAAGTAGTAAAGTAAATAAATAAAAAAAAAGAAATAAGCAATCAGACGTTAGAGAGTTGAGAAGTTTTTCAGTGTTTGTGCATCATGTAAACTGAGTATTGAACCAGAATTGGCTTCCAAACCAGATTTTCAAACTTAACAAGATCATCATTCTGGTCAATTGTAGAACTTGTACAGCACCAGAAACATGGAGCCTACATTCCAATTGAGATTTAGTTCACATCTAGAATATTCTATTTCAGCCTTGTCTATTTCAATTTATTGTAATTAAATGTATATGTTTTATTTAGGAAATATAAATATACAAACTGCTGAGTAGTTGTCACTTCCCTGTAACCATGTCCTGTAATTGTGCAGGAGCAGCCATGTGCCTCCTAAAAGGCTGATTTTTTTTTGCCACCATGGGCACGGCGTCCTCTTTGGTCAGCCCAGGAGAGGTGATTGAGGATGGGTACGGAGGTGAAGGTGGGGAAGCCTGTGAGATCCCGGTGGAGGTCAAGCCCAAAGCCCGACTCCTGCGTAGCTCTTTCCGCAGAGGACCCCGAGTGATCGGGGCTAGTTTCAAATCCACAGGTTCTGTGGATCTAGAGTATGCTGCCGAGTACGAGCGACTCCGCAAGGAGTATGAAATCTTCCGTGTCAGCAAGAACAACGAGATTTCATCCATGCAGAAGAAAGAGGCCAAGCTGGATGAGGAGAACAAAAGGCTGAGGGCTGAGCTACAGGTAAAATACATCAATGTGGAGGCAAGAGAAACAATTTATAGCTCATCCCAAACCTGTTGGCTTTAAGTGTTTGCAATGTGACCACAGGCTTTGCAGAAGACTTACCAGAAGATTCTGAGAGAGAAGGAGACTGCTCTTGAGGCAAAGTATCAAGCTATGGAGAGGGCTGCCACCTTTGAACATGACCGGGACAAAGTAAAACGACAGTTTAAGGTAAATTACACCAGATGTTTTATACCTGTCGCACCAGTTCGTTCCTCTCTGCATTAACTGTGACCGCCGCCGTAACCTCTTTTGGTAAATGATCGCCAGATCTTCCGGGAGACAAAGGAGAAGGAGATTCAAGATCTCCTGAGGGCCAAGAGGGACTTGGAGTCCAAACTGCAACAATTGCAGGCTCAGGGCATCCAGGTTTATGATCCAAATGACTCCGACTCAGATGACAACCAAACGACTGTGACAGGTAAGACACATAAATCCACACTGTCCTTACAGATATATATCTTTTTTTTTAAGTATTTATGTATTCAAAACGAGAGACTACACCATCATGTTTGTTTTTCATAAATTTTAATTTCCTGTTCACGCACTGCATAATCTGTTATCATAAAGGATCTTGTTTTTTCATGAGAACAGTTATAAAACTATTATAAATAATTGCCATTTATTTTCTGTATGCCTTTAGCTGCAGGGACACAGTGTGAGTACTGGACGGGTGGTGTGCTCGGAAGTGAGCCCTCTATGGGTAGCATGATGCAACTGCAACAGACCTTCCGCGGACCAGAGTTTGCTCATAGTTTGATAGATGTAGAGGGGCCCTTTGCAAATGTAAGCAGAGGTAAGGAAACTGTTAAATAGGTCTGTAGATAAAAGATCATCGATAATAGATATTCTGATGTGGGTTGAAGCCAGGGCGATAACACTGGAAAATTAATTATTTTCTTTTTAAAAAAAGTCTTACATTATCTTATCTGTAGATTAGTTTAGCTGTAGATTTATCTTTGTGATACAGAAAGCATTTGGGATATTAATTCTGCTTATCTGTTCATTTCTTTGCCTTGTTCTCTACCCATTTTCTCTCTCAGATGACTGGG
Organism: Lepturacanthus savala; assembly: GCA_030544235.1. Classification (NCBI taxonomy): domain Eukaryota; kingdom Metazoa; phylum Chordata; class Actinopteri; order Scombriformes; family Trichiuridae; genus Lepturacanthus; species Lepturacanthus savala. The sequence continues at coordinate 9,963,811 of CM060476.1, read as the reverse complement.
ATGCTGCGGTGGCCAGTCTGCTTCAGGTCTCCCCTCATGTGCCTCAGGCCTTGTGGAGTAACACAGTGCGCTGCTACCTAATCTCTACGCAGGAAACCAAAGCAGAGCTGGATATCTTCATCAAGGTTAGCATCATTATGTGTTAGTGTCTTTCTATTTGGCCTGTTTCCAATGCTAAAAGAGGAACGCTTACAAATAGTTCACCTGTTTTTGATAAGTAGCTTCATGAAATGCAATGTAGGTTCGAGCCACGTCCTTCTTGGCTTCCTGGACAATGATTAAATTGAGATTAATTTCCACCTGTTTTAGTTCTCATAATGAGAGTATGTGTGAAGCTGGTTTTATCGGAATGAGTGGATTGCTCCTGGATTTGTTTGTTTCAGTAACATTGGACAAAAAAAATCATGTGATCTTCAGTAAAATGTTTTGCATGTAAACTCTAATCTGTCTTCAGGGAATTAGTTTGGTTAATTTTAGACTAAGTCTAAATGTATTTTTAAACATATGTCTGAGTAAATTGGGTTTAAAATTCCTCTTTTTCTAGAATAAGATTAATCCCTGTGCTTCATGCTTTAATTACAGAAACACTCTCCTGTGTTGCGGAGGATGTGCGAGGGTCTCGGACATTTCTATCTGAATGTCTGCTTCCCAGAGGAGAATGCTGCCTCGTATGCTGTGGAGCGCAAGCAAGAGATTGAAAGGAGCTCTGTATGTGTGCTCCTTGTCAAATCCTCTATCACTAGGTAAGTCCTATAATACCCCAACTAGAAATATTAAAAAAAAATGTAATCTTGGTGTCCACATGGATGAATTCAGTTTTTTTTTCTGATATTTATGCGAAACGTGTGTAGTTCTGTGACAGAGGATTGTGAGGAGGCTTTTGTGAAGAATCCAGATGGCCATCCCCTGGTACTCTACCTCAGGACAGAAAAAGATCACAATTTGACTGGACCTACCAGGCAACTGCTGGAAAGAGTTAATGCTGCAGACAAGGCTGCTAAAGTCAAGGTGGAGTATATTGAATGAACATGTGAAATGTATAATTTAATTAAATAAAAGTGTAAAAGGTTTTATTATGTCTTTTTTAAAAATATGGACTATATTTTTCTAGAGTAATTTCACTAAATATAAATTCATTATTATGCAAAACTTGGTCAACATGGTCCCACCAGATACCCATAAAAAACAGTTTCTGTGGTCAAAGTGCAAATGAGATTTTAGCTTGTGTGTTGTTGTTTTTTTATCACCACGTGTGCTGGCACAAACGAGCAGTCCTCAGACAGGAAATGGTTGTCACTTGAGGTTAAGATTAGAAGGTACAGAGCTTTTGCTGTTAAGACGCCTCATTTCCCCATAATACTTGCCCGATGAAATCAAACTTGCAAATTTAAAATCTTCTTTTAAATCACTTCTGGGAACATATTTCAAAATTAATCACTTTAAATATTTTATTTGAAATCATTTTTAATCTCTGGTTTTTCTAAGTGCTATAAATAAACTTTATTATTATGCTTTCAATATTACCCAGGTGGTGGATCACAGCGGTTCTGCTGAGGATGGAGCCGACCTGATTTATGCTCAACTAGAGAAAGTCATCAAACAGGTACTGCCTTACAGCAGCAGGTCAGGTTTTCCATGGCTGACAGCTTTCTAAAATTCCGCTTCCACCTTTTTCTTGTAGGAGTTGCTGGGTCTTGAAGGAGCAGATGTTGACTCTAAGGACTCTGGGATAGAGGAGGGACGTGAGGAAGACTCGGGAGATGTGCTGTGGGACCTGCATGATGAGCAGGAGCAGATTGAGTCCTATCAGCAGGCTTGTAGCAGCACCAACTCACAGTTAGGCTTCCAGAAGGTAAGGGCAGAGCGTCTTATCTTTTCAACTCCCAACATTCATTTCTTGTTTATTTTTCTCCCTGAGTCTGTATCTGATGTTCTCCTCAGTATATAGATCGCCTGAATGACATGATAGCTGCTCCCCCTCCCACGCCTCCCCTGCTAGTATCCGGTGGTCCAGGCTCAGGCAAATCTCTCCTGCTGTCTAAATGGTAAGAACTAATTAATGCAATTAAGTTCAATGTGTCACCTAGCATCATTATGGCAGATTATAGGAATATCAGGGTAATTTTACAGTGCCAGGGCTGCTTGTGTGTGTTTCCACCGCATAAACCATACCCATAACCTTCAAAGACCCCGCTTCGGAGTAGGTACTTAGAACAGCCCTGAAAAAATCCCAGGTGGTGATTGGATAATACACAAGGCAGGATGTGATGATGTCAAAGTGACAGCTGACATTTTTAAATACTTTGCCTTAGTATAATACTTTTTAGGAAGACAAAGAAGAGATGGCAGAACAATCAAAAAATGATAGGTGGAGCGATGATGGGGTCCAGGCATTTTTTTGGCATTTTATGCCAATGATGATATTCAACAGGCCTTCTTCCGTGTCACCTAGGAAACGGCTGCGCAACAATAACATCACACATGAAACGTGTTAACTTGACAGGAACTTTTCTACTAGGTGGAAACACAGCGGCTGAGAGGGCAGAGAAAGAAGAAGGTGGAAACAGGACTATGTTCACCCACTTTCATATTGTGTGATGTGTCATTATGAAACTAACACCTTGTAGTTTATCTGCTTTGCTAATCTGTTCTTTAACCCTGGGCAGGATTGAGTTGCAGCAGAAGCAGTCCCCCAACACGTTGTTCCTGTATCATTTTGTTGGTCGCCCTCTTTCCACAAGCTCAGAGCCAGTTCTCATCATCAAACGCCTCACAGTCAAAGTAAGCCATCTCTCCCATGGGCTTACATTCAGTATTTGTCAGACAGGGACTGATATAATAACGTTTGTTGTCACATAGCTGCTGCAGCACTTCTGGTCCATTTCTGGCTTGTCCATGGAGCCCAGTAAGATCTTAGAGGAGTTCCCGCGCTGGCTTGAAAGGCTATCAGCACGCCATCAAGGAAACATTATTATTATCATTGATTCCATTGACCAAATACAGGTACATTGCCTCTGCTTTAACTCAAATTAGACGTATACTGTACATGCTTACCCCCAGTTCTCTTTGAAGAACTCTTCCAACTTTTCCATCGTTCTCCTTTTTTTTCCCAGCAAGCAGAAAAACACATGAAGTGGTTAATTGACCCTCTCCCTGTCAACGTTAGAGTGGTGGTGTCTGTCAATGTGGAGACATGTCCTCAAGCCTGGAGGTTGGTATTTGAAATCTGAATAATCACATTCTAATTAAATTGTGTCCCCTTCTATTACAAAATTGTATTGGTTTATTGGCAGCGTAATGGCGTGCAATTCTAAATACCTTCCTGTTGCATTGCTACTTATACCTGTCACTGTCTGTCCAGATTGTGGCCCACACTCCACTTGGACCCACTGAGTCCCAGAGAGGTCAGGAGTGTTGTTAATGCGGAGTGCCAGACCATGGATCTCAAACTTGCCAGGGATCAGGTCAGTTATCTTTCCTCTGTCCTCTTTTTTTTTTAAATAAAACTTAAATAGATGGGTGTGCGGAAATGCATTTGAATTTTTTTTTTTTCAAGATGCCACTTCTGAATGTTATCTTTATTCCAGGAGAAGAAGCTGGAAAGACACTGTCGCTCTGCTTCAACTTGCAATGCATTGTATGTCACACTTCTGGCCAGGATGATAACCAGGTGAGCCAACAGTGTACTAGATCATCACAGAAAATGTCTCAAAGGACATACTATTTTCATTGGCACGTCTATGATGATAATGTTTTCTGTGACTTGTGTTTTTTATTTGTTCCGGCCCTACAGTAGGTCGTGTTGGTCGCTGGAGAAGAGCCTTGAGCAGTGTCTACAGTGTCAAGACACCATGTCACTCTACCGCCTGGCACTCACCATGACACTGAACTCCCTCAACACAGACGTAGAGCGACACATTATGAGAGAGGTGACCTATATTGTGACATAATAATAGTAGCCTCTTTGCATTTAACCCTCCTGTTATGTTACTTTCTGGGGAACATTTATTATCCAAAAGATGTCTGAAACAAACAAAAAAATAACAAGCATTCTTAATATTTCATTACTACCTCCATTTCCAACTGTCCAACAATATTTAGTGCAATGCTGTTCCTTACTGCTTACATGTAATGGCAATGGTTTAATTAGGATAACTCACTCATTATATTTATAAAAAAAAGATGTTCAAACCCTTTTTAATGTTTCACCAATTTACTACTTAATAAAGACCAACATATAAAACACAATAGTTTTAAATAACATTGAAACATAACATTTAAATTTTGTTTTAAATATGTGCACTGTTTGTGAAGCAGAAATGAACAAAAAACACAAGCAATCGCAATATGAACAAGGTGTGTATGTGCATGGAGGAATAGGAATAGCTATTCCCTCATCTGCTTCAAAATCAGAATCATTAGAATCAGAATTTATTTCAAGATAGTCTTCATCTTCAGACACATCCTCCTCTATTTCACTGTCATGATCAAAGATGACTTCCAGAGCCTCCTAGACTGTCATCCTTTTGCTTCTGCTGCTCATTTTGTAACCACTTAGCAAACGGAGTGTAATGTTGGTAGGACTCTCATGTAGATAATCTTTTTGTTTCATAGTTGCAAAGAAAGAAATAATGTGATATTTCTGACATCCTGTGTGTGTGGCTTGGAGTTTTCCCTCGAAAACATAATGTTTTCATCAAATGTCATAGCGTGTGTGTGTGTGTGTGTGTGTGTGTGTGTGTGTGTGTGTGTGTGTGTGTGTGTGTGTGTGTGTGTGTGTAAGATAGTGAGATTGTGGTGAGATATGTTTCACAGTTGCAAATACTCACTCCGACACCCTTTAATCTGCATTATGACTGCTGGGTCAAATTAACCCAAAACAGTATCTATGTGATATAAATAATAGGAATAAGTGCTTCTTTTCCATCCTTAGATGCTGTGCCTTGTATGTGCCAGCCATAATGGAGTGAGTGAATCAGAGGTACAAGACCTTTTCCCAGAACTGGAATTGCCTGTTTTGTCCTCACTGCTCCACTGCCTGGACAGACTCTGCATTGTAACGCTCCGTTGTGGGCTAATCAGGTTTCATCACTTGCAGGTAACTGCCCTTCTTGACCTGAAGACAGGGACACAGAATAAATCAATAGATTTTGAAATGGTGTCATCGTGTCTGCAGTATTTCTGTCTGAATATGTCTCTGTGTATTCGTCAGGCTTGGGAAGCCGTGAGGTTGGAGTTTCTGAGTGGAGGAAGCAGCTCTGCTACTTATAGAGAGAAACTAATCCATTACTTCAGCCAACAACTCAGGTGCTGCTGCAGAGTGGCCTTTTTTCCCCCCCTGAATGCAACTCAATTCTTCTGTGCATGCATGTCATATCATTGTATGTGTCTGTGTGTGTGTGTAGCCATGATCGTGTGACGTGGCGTGTAGCAGATGAGCTGCCCTGGCTGCTCCAACAGCAGGAGGACAGAACTAAACTACAACGCAGCCTCTTAAACCTGTTTGTCTCCCAAAATCTCTACAAGAGGTATGAATATGTGTCGCTATTATTACAAAGCCTTGACACATTCGTTCAGCTTTTGTCTTCTAGATACTCCCATGATGTATTACTGATAAAGGATTTAATGTGTTTTGATTTTTTTAGGGGTCATTTCTCTGAGCTGCTAGCCTATTGGCAGTACGTAGGCAAAGACAAAAGCTCCATGGCCACTGAGTACTTTGACTCCCTGAAACACTACGAGAAGAGCTGTGAGAGTGAAGACAGCATGACCAAGCTGGCCAACTTGTATGAAACTTTGGGACGTTTCCTCAAAGACCTGGGTCTCCCTAGTCAGGTGAAGTGCATGACTATAATACTTAAAAGACTATTAGCTTTTGACCCACCACATTGTTTTCATTTACACACATTAGGGTCTGTTTTTGTTTTCTGCCTGAAATGTCCATATCTATCTCTCTATAGAGAAATGAGCATCTCTCTGTTTGTTGGATCAACCTCAGATTTTATGTATAACTTGCTCATGGCATGAGGATGTATATCCTTTTTTCTAGATTTTTTTATGGCTATTCAAAAGCTCCATATCAGGCTGCAGCGGATGCATTCATATACCCTTAGGAAATCCCAGCACTATCACCTAACAGAATAGAATGTGGGCCTAAACGTATTTATTTATAAACATATATAACAGTGACATACCCAGGTATTAACTGTATACAGGAAAAAAGTATGAAATAAAAGATTTATCATAAGTCCACCAAACATAAAATTTCTATTAAAACTTTTCTATCGGAATACATACTTCCTACGGCTGCACTAGTTTACATATGAGTGTCTTTTTTTTTTTTTGCAATTGCATACACACTACTCACAATAAGTTAGGGATATTGTTATTTTTTCCTATTTGGTCTGAATTTTAATGAAATAAGTAAAAGTTTCCTTTGATATTACCATTAATAAATGAGAAGAAACATAATTTTCATTAGTTTAATATTTACTACCCCAAAAATGCATGAAATCCTCTACGTCTCTCACAATATCCCTAACTAACTGTGAGTAATGTACATTTGGTTCTGTCTGTCTCCTTTAGGCAGTGGCCCCTTTACAAAGATCCCTTGAGATAAGGGAGACGGCCCTGGACCCAGACCATCCCAGTGTAGCTCGCTCTCTGCACCAGCTGGCCGCAGTGTACGTTCAATGGAAGAAGTACGGCAACGCTGAGCAGCTGTACAAGCAGGCCCTGGAGATAAGTGAGAACGCCTATGGCGCCGAGCATGCCAGCGTGGCACGAGAGCTGGAATCCCTCGCCATGCTCTACCAGAAGCAAAACAAGTAAATGGAAACACTCCGGGTGTTGACCTGCATGATGTCATTTAAAATTATTATTTATGTAGTGTCATTTGTTGATTGTTCCAGCCGAGCAATGTGTTTAAAGCCAGTCATCACACCTGTGCTGATGATCTTATGACCTCATTAAAAGTTAAACAATAACCAAAGCACTCAATCGAAGCCAGATTCCATTTAAAACACACGTATTTAATGGCTTACAGCTGGTACTTTTACTATCAGGTATGAACAAGCAGAGAAACTCAGGAAGAGGTCAGTGAAGATTCGTCAGAAAACTGCTCGCCAGAAAGGTCATATGGTGAGCATGATTCTTAGATACGCACACATTTAGTCATACCTACTGAAATGGTCATTTTATTCACGCCTTCTGTATTTTCCACCCTCCCAAGTATGGCTTCACTATGCTGAGGCGCAGAGCCCTACAGCTGGAAGAGCTGACCCTGGGGAAGGACTCCGCCGACTGTGCCAAGACACTAAATGAGCTGGGTGTCCTGTACTACCTCCAAAACAACCTGGAGTAAGGCCACAATCACGCAGAACAGCTGGCACGCACACAAACAAAAGATAGACAACACTTTCAGAAGCTGTCACGTGGCCTGAATGCTCCAGAGACTTACTTTCCACTTTGTAAAATCCATCCACTGTTATCTAACCCCTCTTGCTTTGATCTCACCAGTGCAGCCAAGGTGTTTTTGACCCGCTCTCTGGAGATGCGTCAGCGCGCGCTCGGTCCGGATCACCCCGACTGCGCTCAGTCCCTCAACAACCTCGCTGCGCTGCACACGGAGAGGAGGGAATACGAAGCAGCCGAGGACATGTATGAAAGGGCGCTGGACATTCGCAAGAGGGCCTTGTCCCCAGACCACCCGTCACTGGCGTACACACTGAAACACCTGGCCATGCTCTATAAACGCAGAGTGAGATTTTTGATGGAGATGTTTTCCAGCTCGTCTGGTGTTAGCGTTCTCAGCTGATGTTAAAGATGTGCATGTGCAGGAGAGATTCCTTTCTTTCCTGCTGTTGTGAGACTCTACAACGGACACTGCTAAAACCAATATTACTGCTTCTGTTCATGTGCAATAATCTACTTTACTCACTGTAGCGTATCTATCTTGTATTATAGTACGTCAATCTTATATTATATTGTACTTTTTATATAGGCTGTGTGCAGTCTTTTTTTCTTTTTTCTTGCATGTCACTTCTGCCTCTACTGCTGTTGCGAATGCAATTTCCCCACTGTAGGACAAATAAAGGTTTATCTCATCTGTTTTGATGCACAGGGGAAGCTGGAGAAGGCTGTGCCACTATATGAACTGTCTCTGGAAATCAGGGAAAAAAGTTTTGGGCCCAAACACCCCAGTGTGGCCACAGCGTTGGTCAACCTGGCTGTAATCTACTGCCAACTGGTGAGAATGTTCTTCACACCATCTTCAACCCACATACTCCAGACTTGTCTCAATAGCTGAACACATTTAATTTCATGGTGTATGCACGTGTAGCTGAATTTTAGATTGTATAGACGGAAACCAAATTCCTTTGTCTTTTGCAGAAGAAGCACACTGACGCCCTGCCTCTATATGAGCGAGCACTGAAAGTGTATGAGGACAGCTTGGGTCGCTCACATCCTCGTGTTGGAGAGACATTAAAAAACCTGGCCGTGCTGAGGTACAGTACAGAACTTACAAACAGTGGACTGACAAGTTAATTATAGATTAACCAATAGGCATTTTTCATTGCAGCCATATTGACATGAACTTTGACCAGAATGGAATCTTAATTAATACCCTGTGTTGACCTACTATTTCATGTCATTACAGCTGCTGTGCAAAAAGGTTCTATTGGTTATGAAAGCTACATATATTATTTTAACATGTAGCAATTCTTTTGTCTGTTTTTCTTTTTCTTGGTGTAATTTAGCTACGAAGAGGGGGACTTCGAGAACGCCGCAGAGCTTTACAAGCGTGCTATGGAAATCAAGGAGGCGGAGCCGTCACTGGTGTGTGGGAACGCTCCATCCCGACACTCCTCCAGCGGGGACACATTCAGTCTGAGGGGACCTGCACTTCTCCCACATGTCCCAAGGTGACTCTGTTAAGCCCGAGTAACAAAAACAGCAGACCCCACGATGTTATCAAAAAGGGAACAATCCTGGTCCTCTCAATGAGATGACCGATTGTCGTCCGGATGGGGGTTTTAGGTTTCGGTCAAATATACTGTAAGTGCCCTATTAGTGTGTGAAACCTGTGTATTTGCCAAAAGTATTTATGAATATTTCTGTAGTATTACCATACAGAGCCATGTATGAAAAAAAAAACAACTTTGTACATCCATTATAGAAGTCCTTCTAAGGGCCTAGAACTCAGGTTTACACTATTTTTTTTAATTAAGAATCAAACATTTCAGTCCTTTACAGTGTAAATTGTTCAATAACAGTACAGATTCCTGTGCCGGCATGGAATCGGTCCATCCAGGAGGGCTTAGCGTATTCTAATACATAAAACATGATTAACAAGTACAGACATTTGGTGCTTTCCAATATATAGTGGATGTTGTTCCATGCACTCTTAAGAATTCCTTTTTTTTTTAAATAGATATACAGGTATAAAGAAAGTTAAAATGATTTGGTAGTTTGATTATTAAGGAATATTTTAGAAGCCCCTAATCACGAGGAGATAAAAATAAGAACTATAAAACCAACAACGCAATATGCTGATACCCCCTTTTGCCAAAACTCTTTAGAGAATACTAATTAGCAGGGCAGTCAGACCTCAGTTTAGTTTCCACATTTACATTCCTGACACTTTAAATGAAGGAGTTCCGAGAGCTGCTATCTCTGAAATCAAATATGCCAAAATATACAATTTCCTGTTTACATCACACATTGTTTACCTGCAAAGATTTTAAAAAGGGATATATATGGAAAACTAGCCTCAGCCATGTCTGAGGAACATCATCTCTGGTACTGATTTTATGTTTATGCAAAACTAAATGTACATTTGTGTTTGATAAAGGGGATTTTAAGGGGATTGTCAAAAATATGGTAGTTTCACAAGCATCTCCAGGTGATGGTACATAAAGGCGTGTTTATTGTAGGTCTGACTGAAAATGCATAAAGTCAAAAGGGACACAGTGCACCAAAATATGTTAGTTCATTGCCAAATTTAGCATAAACAGTGTTATAAGTGCATTTGTTTTTATATATTCATATATTTATGTAATGTAATATAATGTAATTAAAATTTGTAAAAGCTGTATAAGGCAACAACAAAAAAATGACATCAAGCAAATCAAAAAGTTTGTATTCCATCTAATAAATATTTTATTGAGACAAATTAAACATTGCTGATCAGTACTGTTGATTTTTTTTTTTAAAGCCGACAGCATGATAGTTTATACAGTAAGAGGTTGCTACACTTTTTCAATAATCCAAACCATAGAACATACACATTTTAATACAAGTTAATGCACCAATAGTGACATTATTCTAGGTTTATAGATGTCTATCCAGAGATTGTTCCAATTCCAAGAGTTACACACTTTCCTAGTACATCAGCAAATTACATATTTGACTGCTTTTGCATTTCTTTGTGCCATCAGCTGCAATTTTCATGCATTTCCCCCCCGTAGTTGTTAGAAGCATTAATACTGGGTCGTCTTTAATTTCTTATGTTACATTAATTAGCTTTTTGGCCCTCAAGCAGCCATCACAAGTTGCTTATTACTTAAGAAATCATTGGAAAAGGCCTCTGAATAGCAGAAAAAAAAAATCTTCATTTAATTGATTTTTTAAATTTAATCGCTGCTTACAACTTTCTCATTTGAGCCATCAAGTCCTCTAAGCTCTGTTCAGTCTCCTCCACTGTCTCCTCACTTGTTGCATCCTGGTTTGAACAAAAGAAAACACATTTTTATTTGAATATGCCTTTTTATAAACAAAAACTGACCATTTTCCACACCTACTTGTTTTTTTAGATTAATTTCCCCCATTTTATTGGGGCAGTAATTTAATTTTAGATCACTTTGGTATAAAAAAATCATGTGAGGTTTAAAGTAAAAGGTTAGCGACAATCATAAGTAACGAGCTGAAATACTAAAAGGAAAAAAAATACTTGAAAAGTCCTTTAAAGTCTTGTTGTCTTAAATAATACTGACCACAGCTGGAATGGTGTAAGCCACAGTGATGCCTTCTGGGAGGTCAGGCACGGTGCCTGATGCAGCCTGTAACTCTGTGTCAGTCACCTCAGATACTAGTTCAATACCTGCACAACACAGTGGTGTTAATACACATTAATGGCCCCCATAAAAAACAATAGGCCACCTATGTTACAGATCTGTTGGTTGGAATAGTTTGTTTTATCACTCACCCCAATCATTATCTTCGTGTACAACCTCTTCCTCTTCTTGTACAATTTCCACTTTGGGCCGCAACGCTTCTTTCTTCTGAAGGGAGAAAAATTCACATCTTTCATGTATGATACAACACCTCGTCTGTATCACAAATAACTTTGCTTTTCAGTCCCGCATCCGACTACTTGAAAACAAAAAGCAACCACACACACACCTTATACTCCTCTTGTTGTCTCTTGCAGTAGCTGTCATTACACTGGGGGTTGGGTTTCATGGCCATGGTAGGGAAGAAGTCCTGCATGGCATTGTAGCCAAGATAATAACTGACCGTTCCAAACTTTAACAAATACCTGTAAGACAAAACGTTCATTTTGTGTCTTCAAAATTGCCTATGTCAGGTTTCACACTGGCCATAAATGATGTTTCTTACTTGAGAACATTTTGCACCAGCAGGCCTGCGACCACACCCATTGTTGTTGGTAAGCTGGCGGCACAAACACCCTCCCGCTTCAGGGTCTTCTCATCAATGTTAGCTGCCACCACCAGAGGAGGAGCACACTAATAAGAGATATAATTATAAAATAAAATGTTAATTGTGTTCCTTTTTTTTCCTCATCAGAGGGAAATATTGCAGCAATAGTTGTTAATTGCACGTTTTTTCAGCGTGAAGGAACAATAAATGTTTGTTGCTGTGAGGAATGTGCACATACAGCAAAGCAGGCTGTCTCCCCAGGGATGATAAGCTGGATGTGTCCTGATACCGCGTTCTCACTCACACCAGACTCCATCCAGATTTGACCAAGTTCATTACAAGCCTAAAAGAAACAGGACAAGCAAACTTATTAAGCACTGTGTGCATTATGACAGCTCTGTGTTTTCTGACTGTTCATACACTCACTGTATTGATGGCCATTCTGGCCTCAAAGTTGTCCACACAGCTTAGGACCAAATCCACGGGATTCCCTTCTTCCAGCCCTCCATGACTGACAACACACAGAATCATGTATGAAGGTCTGTTCTACTGAGGAAACATGGGAGGAAGACAAGAATCTAGACTATAGGAATACCAACCTGATGCGGTCCATGAAATGCGTGAAATTTTCCATTGTGGTGATGTTGTAGTTGTGAGTCTCAAACGACACGTCTGGATTTATGTTTCTGTTTGGTAAATTAAGCAACAGGTCAGCAAGTGGAAAGCAACCGTCTCAATTCAAGGGGAAAAGTGGATTTCTATTAACAAACGTATACCTGAGGGTGTGTTCCGCTGCTTCCACTTTACTGAGGCCTGCCTGGTGAGGCTGGAAGAACAGTCTGTTCATATTGGCCAGCTCAACTTTATCGTAGTCGAAGAGGAGCAACTGCGATGGAACACGAGATTGGAGTAAACCCGAGGCAAACAACAAACTGGAGAAGATGAACAGGTAATTTACAATGTTGAAAAAAATAATCAAAGAGTTTGTATTACCTTACCAATGCCACATCTAGTGAGCATTTCAGCTGTCACGCTGCCCACTCCCCCAACACCCACCACAGCTACTGTGAATGTCCGGATTTTCTGTCAACACATTCTGAGATTATTATTCATGCTTCTCTCTAAAGAGAAACGTCCTTCTTATTACATTATATACATATAGTATCAGAACAGCAGGAAAGTAAAAAGGTCTGAAAATCAGGATTGTACACACTAAACGCATATTAATATCAGCTGATATAGGGGATTGTGCATCTGTGCATACTGTGTAGGGTAATGGCCATTGCTATTAGATATTGGCTTTACGAATCAGCCCATACCTTTAAAATGTCTAATTTATACCTTGCAGGTATTTAAGTGAGCATGTTATAATTTGTGTTATAAATAAACAAGCAACCATATACTCAGTTCTCAATGAGAAATGACATCTATCAGTAACAAACCTCATAATCATCCACGATGCCCATTCTCTTCAAAGCCATTAGACGACTGCAATGAAAACACAGCTGAAATGAGCATTTGGTCTCTGGAACACCAACATATGGGTTGAATGACTCACTGGGCGTAGCCTCTCGGTGCCTATGAGCATTTAAACACAAAAATAAAAAAGAAAATATATATGACAGAATAAAAACTCACCTGTATGGGTTGGAATCCACAACTTCTGCGCTCATTTTGACAATTTTGGGTCTGTGAAGTGCGTGGCTGTGAGCATCTTCCCCGGTACAATGCTGCTGCTGCTGCTGCTGCTGCTGTTTACACTTTATCAATTCATTCTCTAACTCTCTCACGCGGAGCTTCAGTTCCTCTACTGTCGCCATTTAGGAAAACGAACCCCGCGTACTAAACAATACAAAAAATATATAATGTCACTTCAATAGAACCGCGAACAAAGTGTGCAGACGGTAAAATCTGGACAGAAAGTACACGTCTTCACAACTCAGACTCAGTTGTCAGGATGTGCGTACCCGTATAAAACGTCCGTCTAGAAACATACTGTTAACATTATTACATAACTTACGAGATTTTGAGACATTTTTCTTAGCATACGATGTGGGCCTGCTGAACGATTTAATTGTCATTTTAAGCTTTTCTTACTTTCTTTATCAAAATTACATTTAAATACATTACGTCGAGCGTGTGTTCACCGGTAAACGGTCCGACCTACACCAGCTAGCTCAACGATGCATCTGGGAAACGATTAATCCGTTTCAGCAGAGACATGGAGGAGTTGACAACTCCTGTACGACAACAGCATAAATTCAATGTTAGCAGACTTCAGAGATATTTGTCTGTCAACTCGCTGGCGTCAAATAATGACACGCTCACTGTTAGACAGTACAGGTTAGTAGGACGGACAGTGTCGTGTTATTTATTTGGTCATTTCGTGGTTAGTTGACCGATAACACGCTAACTGCTTTCTGTTGTGTTTTCAGCGCTGGTCAGTCCAACCCCACGTTCCTAATCCAAACACCCACCTAAAGCTATGTCCTCAGGAAGAAACCTCCTGGTGAGCTGCTACCAGGGGCTCACAAGGTAAATTTACAAGATAATATCTTGAGTGGTTTGGTGTAAACGCGTGAGTCGTTACTGCTCCAACAGGAGGAGAAACTTTATTTGGTTTGGTTGACACAAAAAAGACTAGGAGACATTCACATAGTTGTCCATAATATATCAAATAATAAACAACAAGCTAGTCAAAAAAATGACCCCCTGTACTTTTCATTTACTTTATGATAACGCCAGGTGTTATGCACAAGGGCAGTGTGCATGTGTATGTGTCAATGAAATACTGAAATACTGATTCTCTGAAATATAATATATGTAATTATTGCCACATATACAAAAACCCTAAATAAATAAATACAAACATTCAAGAACTGCTTACTGCTTGAATCCAAGCAGAAGTTCAATTAACAAAAGAAATAATATTCATACTTCTAGCTACATTAATTTCCCAGTGATTTCCTAGGATGTCTTCAACCTGCATTTACATGTATCTATATATAAGTCTGGGAAATTATAAGCAACTTTGGTACTGTGAAAAAAAAGTCATAATATCTTAGTAATACTAGAGTAGAAACAATAGACTAGTCGATTGTCAGAGAATTAATCCGCACAATCAACTATTTTGATAATATATGATTATTTTTCCACAAAAATGACCTTTTTTTGTTTTTAACCATCAAATAGAACTATTCAATACTTTGTTGTCATTTGTGAAAATAAACTCAATATTTGTGGGTTTGGACTAAATAATAAAAATATAATAAAATAAAAAAAAGAATAAAACAGCATTTTTAATATATCAACTTAGACCTTGGGAGAATGTAATGGCATTTTTTTCACTTTTTCCTGATATTTTATCATGGAATGTTGTATAAGTATCGTTAATTAACCAATAAATGAATCTGCTGATGGAACAATAAGAAAATAATTGCGACTTGCAGCCCTAATCTTGAGGCTTATAATGTGAGTGTAGTTTTAGTACATGGTGTTGTTTGTGACTTTGTTTGCAGGTGGACAGGGAGTATCGGGTGCAGAAAGCCTTATTCTCGGCTGGTTTTCCTGTGCCTCGGCCTCTCCTCCACTGCACAGAGGATGACATCATTGGAACGGAGTTCTACTTGATGGAGCATGTGAAGGTATGTTTGTGCCACCAAGAGGCCAAATCTGAAGTCGCTAGCTATAAATCCCTGCATCATATAATCTACGATTTATTGCTGTTTCACTTGAACTTTGCTCTTTACTCTAATTATAGAAGATTGCTTATCACACTCTGCCTGCACATGCAAGCAGGGTGTGATAATATTTACCCAGGCTACAAATATGTACTTTACCATCATATAATGGTTACCATGAGATGATTACACATATATTTTAAAAAGGCACTCTTGATTATCCAGGGGCGTATATTCCGAGATCTTCGTCTCCCTGGGGTGAGCACAGCAGAGAGGACGGCTCTATATGTGGCTGCAGTGGAACTGTTGGCAAAACTGCACTCTCTGGACCTGGAATCCCTAAACCTTAAAGGCTATGGGAAAGGACCAGGATACTGCAGGAGACAGGTGAGATGAAACACTTAACACGATTAATAAAATAGAAAAACAACAAGACATCAATTAGTTAGATTTGTAATATTCAGAAGTGTCTTTCTGTCTAAAAAGGTTTTCACCTGGACAAAGCAGTACAATGCCGCCGCCCACAGAGATATTCCAGCCATGAATGAACTTTCCGATTGGTTGATGACTAATTTGCCGGCCAATGACAACGAAGTGACGCTGGTCCATGGAGATTTCCGACTAGACAACTTGATATTCCATCCAACAGAGGTCCAACAACTTAAAACAGTTATTCTTACCAGTTTGAATATGACTGTAGATGAATTAATTTACAGTATATGTTTAACATAAAGGCACGTGTGATAGCACTGTTGGACTGGGAGCTGTCTACCACTGGACAACCCTTGGCAGACCTGGCCTACTTTCTCATGCCTCACTATTGGCCCACAAACTTCAATGTCATCAGCACAATGGGCAGCTTAAAAGGAATAGAAGGTAACGTTAACAACAAATAAGCGCCCTGAACAGAATCAGTGGCTACAGACAGTTATTAAATAGAAGAACATTATTTCATCATAGACTCACATATATTACATCTCTGTAATCTTGTCTTTCAATGAACAGGTATTCCAACTGTGGGTGACTTGATCTCCATTTACTCCCGGTGCAGGGGGATCCCATCGGCTTTGCCACAGTTGAATTTCTACCAGGCCTTGTCAATCTTTAAGTTGGCAGGAATTGCTCAGGTTTTGGTCTTTTTTATACACTTTGTATATTCCTGTGTGTGTTTGTATATATATATATATATATATATATATATATATATATATATATATATATATATATATATATATATATATATATATATATATATATATATATATATATATATATATATATATATATATATAGTTGTGTTTTTTAATTTGGCATTACTTTATATGGATACTTAAAATGCCAGCTAATTGATTATTAACTTTTTATAATGTTTAGGGGATCTATGCTCGCCACCTACTGGGTAATGCCAGTGCTCCCAATGCAGCCCTGTTCAGCCAGTGTGTGGAGCCCTTGGCTCAGTTTGCTTTGCAGCTTGCACAGAGGTCAGTAGTAGTAGTAGTTACTCAAATAATGTGATTCAGATTTATTTAAGTAATTGTCTGCAGCTGTTTTTACATGAGTTCTTTGTCTATTTTTAACTTTTAAATAAATTTGATTTTTTTTAGGTTTTGAAATGGCATCCTGATTCATATCTGCTTTTGCATGTGATATCAATCGTGTTGATTAGTGTCCTAAACTAATTTGAGCAAAAGACTGTTATCATTGTTATCAGATT
Organism: Lepturacanthus savala; assembly: GCA_030544235.1. Lineage (NCBI taxonomy): Eukaryota > Metazoa > Chordata > Actinopteri > Scombriformes > Trichiuridae > Lepturacanthus > Lepturacanthus savala. The sequence goes on along the minus strand of CM060476.1, from coordinate 9,946,756 downwards.
CAATAGAATTGAACATTAAGACAGTTGAAACATACTCTTTGTAATCGAATGTGGTCCTAATTCAGTGTTTGAGGCCAGGAAACAATTGTATTCCGCCTGCTGACTGAACATAAGCCAGCACCATTTGGAATTTGACATCTAACGGCTGCTTCCTATAATCCCTGCTGGCTTTTAACATGTGAGATGCGTTTCCTGCCAGGTCTCTCACAAGTCCAACAGAAGACAGACTGTTTCTCCAGACAACTAAAGGCCAGACTGTTCTCCAGCAGGTCAAGGACTTCATGAGACAATATGTGCTTCCTGCTCAGGAGGTGAGTGCTGTGATGGAAACTCAAAGAGACCCCTTTAACCCCAGACAGAAGACGTTTTCAGGGCATCAGTATGTCTTATGCAGGAACATATCTGAAGGAAAAGATTTGGTGCTTACCCAGGCGATCTTGTCCCAAAATAGCTAATAGATGACTCACTTTAGAGCTGTCTCTTTGACAACAATTACAAAATCAAGCTGGCTCAACCAGCACAGACAACTGTCTGTCCTTCACTGTCTAAGGGGCATCTCATATATGCCACATATATAAATTAGGATCATTTCATACATGACAGGTATATAAACTTGCACATAAGCAGCCAAAGAGAGAAGAGAACTTTGTCTGCTTAGTTGAACTTTTCAGTACACATGAATGGATTTGACAGAGCAGAGCAATTCATTCATCTGGACTAATTAATTGGGCAAGAGAACAAGGAGTCTATTGATTGCATACATAATACTGCATGCCTAATCATTATCATTGGCAGTGCATCATAGCTTTTTTTAATGCAGTGCAAATGTTTTATGCTTAGAGATGGCTTTGCAAATCTTGCTTGTGGAAGAACTGGGCAAAGAAGAACAGCATATAAGCACAATATTTTATTTTCAACTTCAAATATGTTTGCAACTTGAAATTATAAACACAAATTATCACATTATGAAGTTGAAAAATGTCTGCACAGCTTCTTTACGCAATCTATGCAAATATAGTTACAGAAAAAATAATATAGTTTTAAAAAATACATGTTTTGTTCTCCAGGAAGTTGCAGAGTACTACTCCAAACATACTCAGGCTCCAGAGAGATGGAACACCCCCCCAATAATAGAAGATCTAAAGGTATGGACATATATTTTTGTTGTTTAGTTAGAAAGTCTTGTTTTATTTTTTAGCAGACATCCATAGAAGTGACAATAATGGATTCAAACTACCGTAATTGTAGTAATATAAGCTGCAGGTTAATGTGGCAATCAGGAATGAGATGGCTGTTTAGGGAAGCTTCCATTTTATTAACATTTCATTTAGTGGCTGTTAGCTGTAAAAATCCTATTAGCCGCACCGCTGTATAGGCCGCAGGGTTCAAAACATGGGGAAAATGTTGCGGCTTATAGTCCAGAAATTACGGTACATATAAATGTTGCAACAATACAACACAATATTACAACTATTTGTGTGTTCAGGTGAGAGCCAGAGAGGCAGGGCTGTGGAACCTGTTCCTGCCTACAGTCAGTGGTCTCACTCAGTTGGACTATGCCTACATCGCAGAGGAAACTGGACGCTGCTTCTTTGCCCCCAAAGTCTTTAACTGCCAGGCTCCTGGTAAACCATTCTGCATGATCTAAAATCCAGACATAGGTTGGAAGTTAACAACAGTAGAACACCAGTCTACTTAGTATTTTGTTTTTTGAATAACATCCTCTGTAGCTAAGTTGAAAAGCTCTCTAAATATCAACTTTGTTTTTTATCTTAACAACCAACATTTTTTTTCCACTGGCTTTTGGCTCGATTTAACCAAGGAGTTGGCTTTTTTTCATCTCAGCGATTGGTATTTTGTTCCAAGAGCATTTTTTTTTAATTTATCACATAATGCATAGGAAGACAACGTGTGGTAATATGCATCTCAACAGATACAGGAAATATGGAGGTGCTCCATATGTTTGGCAGTGAGGAACAGAAGAGAAAATGGTTGGAGCCCCTACTCAGAGGAGAAATACGCTCCTGCTTCTGTATGACAGGTATTTCCATAACCGTGTCCACCTGCATATTTCACTGCTGTGAACACTGTGTGCTTCACAAAAAGTCAAAAACAACCCCATCTCTGTTGAAATCTGTTGAATATTGAGTGCAGAAAGGCAAAGTTTTAGGAATGCAGCAATAAAAAAAATGTTTGTATCATCAACATTCGTGTCATTCAGAACCAATGATAAGTCCAGTCACAAAGTGTGACATGTTACTAAAGATATCTGTTGTGGATTTCTGCCAAGCATTCCTCTGCTGCATATGGTTTTAAATATGCCAGATTACACACAGCATGACTGAAATCAACTTTGCACCACATGTCAGCAACACTAGTTCACTAGTTGAGTAATTTAGTCCTGCTTTTTTCCTGTTTGGTTTCCACGCTGCCTGGAAACAGAGGCATGCTGTTGCCAAGTGTGATTACAGTGGGTGTGACCATCCCCATGTTTTTTAGAAACACAGATGGCAATTAGGCGTATTTTTTATTAATTCATAAAATTGAATCTCCAGTTTGAAGTAATGAATTTTGTATTGTCTGCGTAATTGTGAATAGTAAACCATTTATATTTATTACTTTGAGAGTCATTGTGTGTACAGATAGGATAATACTTGATGGATGGAGCAAATTCACTGTTTATAATAACAATCCTGCCTGTGGTTTGAGACGGAATCTGGAATTTCGGAAAAATAACAAAAATAAAAAGCCGGAAACTGGCAATGTTAAGAAATCCTCATTGCCTTATTTTTTTATTTGGTGTATCCCTGAGTGTTAAACTGACCTATGATCCCTCCCACAGAGCCTGACGTGGCCTCCAGTGACGCGACCAACATGGAGTGTACTATTCACAGGGAGGAAGACAACTTCGTCATAAACGGAAAGAAATGGTGGAGCAGTGGTATGTCCATTTCCTATTTTATGAGTCATATAATACAAATCAAAACTGAAACCTGAACCTGATCACTCCATTATACTGCTGAAGACAATAAAAATCCTAGTTCCATTCACTTGTATAAGTCTCCTTAAACTGTAGAATGTTTAAAAAAGGGTAAACCTTAAAAGCTTTTAGTCATTTGCGGATCCAAAATGGAGATATGTGGACAACAGTATATGATGACTCATATAAGAAACATATTACACAAAGAAAAATTTAAATTTTCTGCAAAAAACATGTTGCATGCTTTGCTTCGGTCTGGAACAGTAGAAGGTTACAGATTGAAACCACAACGCAGAGTCAGCATGTACATCAATTAATATTTAATCCATAATCAATTGGATGGCTCCAAATGAGAATGCAAATGTGATCAATGTTATAAATCTAGCTGAAAATGGAAATATCATGGTTGATTGTATCTACTTTCTGGCTAGGTCAATAAATTAGCTTGTTTATATTTTCTGTTTTAAAATTACTTAACATAATTTGATGCCTCATAAGTCAGCAATATCATAATAAATATAACGCCTTCAGGCAGTAGGATTTAAAAGCTTAAAATGTATTGCTTAAATTTTTAAAGCTCATATTAGTGTTTTAGATGTGTAGCACCCATGCAATTACTAAAAGATATTCCAGATGTTTCCTCTGACACAGATGTGATCTGAGGTTTTGACTCCCATTTAAATAAATGCCTGTGACTTGTTGTTGTTTTCTTTTTTAAATCTGTAATTCAATCACTGGAAATTTCCATCAGGGAAAAAAAAAATGTTCTCTGCCTGCATGAATACATCCCTGTTTGGAAAGAATGCTGATGTGTTGATAGCCATTTTCATCCTTTCAGAAATATAGCTGTTTTTTTGGGTTCTGAAAGCCATTTTATTCTAGTGGAGGACGTTTTGTGCCTCTGCAATGAGTCATGATGTAGAGGCACTCTCAACCGTCCAACAAAAGGGGAAGTAAGTCGAGAATAATTATTTGTAATTGAAATAATGCAGAAGGATGGTGTTTTATTATGGTAAGTCATTCTTTCCACATATCAAATATCTCCACTGCCAGCTCCTCATTAACGTGTTTCGGGTGTTTCCCAACCAGCCGTCCAAGGTTGGTTGGCTGTGGTCACAATTTGCCTCTAAAGGGGGATCTGTGAATGTGTTTATAGTTGCACAGTATCTGTTCCCATAGAGAAACGGAAGGAAAACAAAAGATGCCTCAACTTTGGTTGCCTGTAGTCTAAAATGTGTATCGTTTATAATAGTTACCAAGCAGATCCCACCTGATGTTACTGTATAGTTGCTTTCATTGAATCACTGCCACTTGGCAAGAAAAAATCACCATAATTTACTGGAAATTTGGCCTCATCCACTTGAAAAACACTGCCCAGATACAACTTGTACTATATAAAGATATAATTTCCATCTTTTCTTTCACTTTCTCTTTAACGTTGTTTATATAATGACTAGGAAAGACTGGGATAATGTACTGCAATGATTCCCAGACCCGCAACAGTCATAGGCGTCTGTATTTACAGACACACAAGCACAAGCTGTACTTATCTACTATTATGAGAATACCAGTCTTATCATTTTGGTCCCTTTCGGTCCAATTTAAGATTGTTAACTAGAATAATGTAAAACATGTAATCATGATCATTTAAGAAAACCGTGATGTAAACCTGTGTAAGATTACTATTGATTCAAATTAAACACAGATAAAAAAACTGAGTTTAACAGCAGCTTGTTGATACATAACTAAGTCGTGGCATGCAGTGTGGTCTGGTATACACATTACTCTGTTGAATGAGACTATTGAAACTGTAGCCTAAGCTTTTGTCTCTCTAGCCAGGCACACCTAAATAAAGTTTTTTTTCAAGTCGATTTCCCACACATCCAAGCTGGATGTCATTAGAGTGGGAGGAGGATGACTAACACTCCATAAACAAATGATTGTTTCATTCTAAAAGTGTTTATGAGCTATCCGCCGTGGTGAATCCCATTTATATGGCTTTGCTTCAGTAGTGTATACAGGCCTGAATAAAGCACTTAACTCTTGGACTGTAACAGCCACATCAATTTGATCTGGTGACAGCATTCATTTTTATCTGGTTTGAGTATAATATTTTTGAGGAATTTTAAACCGTCCAGACAGGACATTTATACTAAAATGTTGTATTATTATATAGAATTATGGATTCACTGCACTGCGAGCCATTTGCCTGCTCAAAGTTGATGAAAAACACCCTTCACACTTGATGTTCCTCTGAGGTACCTGCTTCTTATTTGGCTTCCCAATTTGATGGCATGGTGGGATGTTTGCTGCTATAGACTGTCCTTTCTTTGTTCACCAAATTTATTCCTACTAAATCCGTCACCCGCTGTACAATCCAACCATCCATCATCCCAACCAAAAGCCACAGAATGTGATGAAATGAGATGCAGATGATCTCTCATGCAAGGCTGCATAGTTGGGAAGGTTAAATATAATGTGTCATGAGGAACCACAGAAGACTTGACCTATAAGAATCTTTAGATTCAGCTGAGTTTTATTGCAACAGATAGTATATGGTGCACGTCAGTGAAAGTTTTTGTTCTTTTATTTAACAAAATACATCATTTCTACAAAATACCTTAGTTAGTGCATATAAACTAAATGTACATATTGATTCTACACTGGGATTTACTATTCATAGTTATTGATGTTTATCTCACACCAAGTGGATATATTATATATCTTTTGAAGTGGCTACTGTTCAGAATTGCAATCCTGAACAATAATAGTAATAATAATAAATCTTTTTGATAGTTAAAGGTCCCATAATTGCTTATAAGTAAGTAGTTATATAAATACTGTTCAGTGTTTCAAAACACACCCTGTATATAAATCTATACTTGTCAAGACTTCCCAGCACTTGTGATGTCACAAATAAACCATCACCACCAACCCCCCTTCACAAGCATTCAAATCAGCTAATCAGAGGATTAATATTAATGAGACCGACACAAAAATATCCTGTTCTTTCTAAAGCTATATTGAGATGATGTTTGGTACTTAAAACAGCAAATATGTTTTGTTAGGAATATCAAACTTCCAATAAAAAAACAGGAAAAGTGTACAATATGGGACTTTTAAGATGTGTAGATAAATATAATTTTTGTATAGGTGCTTACAGGAAAATGGATACATGTATTGAGTCTTAAATAGTAAAGGTGCTTGTGTCTTGAACTTCCGAACCGGACTGTGATTGCGTTTGATCGCACGTGTTGAGCGCAATCTCCACCGCCGGCTCCTCGTTGACGTGTCTCTGGTGTCCCCCAACGCGCTGTCCAAGGTGCTTGACCGCCTTGAGGACGTGTCCCCTGAAGGAGGAACCGATGAAGGCGTAGAGGACAGGGTTAATGCAGGCGTGAGTCAGCGCCAAGCTCTCCGTCACTTGAACGGCATGATCCAGGCTCTTGCTGACGTCGCAGTCGGTCACGAGCATGTAGATGATGTCCAGCGCTCGAACCAGCTTGACCACGTTGTACGGCAGCTGGGTGAGCAGGAACACGGCCACCACGGCCAGAAGGACCCGCAGAGCACGCCACTTCCGTTCCCTCCGCACCCCGGCCGCCTGGCTGAGCACCCGCCCTATCGAGCAGTAGCAGACCACCATGACTAAGAAAGGCAGCAGGAACCTGAGGATCACCTCCAGCAGCTCCAGGGCAGCCTTGGCAGCCCGGGCCATGCTGTGCGGGTACACGGCCGTGCAGGCCATCCGGTGGTGGGAATGCTTCACTGTGGAGAACACTAGTTCGGGAAGGCCAAGAAAGCTGGCTACAAACCACAAAACCACACATACCATGAGCCACTGTCTCCTGACCTGGGGGCCCGCCCCCGTCCGGCCCGTCGCGTTCTGCGTAGCAGCTCGGTAGCGGTCCACGCTGATGCACGCCAGCAGCAGCATGCCGCAGCTGAAGTTGGTGCTGTACAGGAAGGAGTTGATCTTGCAGGCCGCCGAACCCAACTTCCAGCCGTGGACGGCGTCGGCCGCCCAGAAAGGCAGGGTGAGAAGCAGCAGCAGGTCCGAAATGGCCAGGTTGAGGATGCACACGTCCGTCAGGGTTCGTAATCGCAGCCGTGAGGCGTAGACCGCCACTACCAGGGCGTTCCCTGCTAGGCCCACCACCAGAGCCAGGGCGTAGATGACCGGGAGGAAGATGCCGGCAAAAGAGCGCACCGTCTCTTTGTCACAGACGCTGTGGTCGTAACTGTAATCGTAACTGTCATTGAAGTTAGAGTCCTCATCGTCATAAGAGAAATCCTCCATGCTTTGCTGTACAGAAAACAGAGTACAGATTAAATAGGAAACGGTTCACTTTGCCCTTTTTTAAATGCTCATGTTGTGATGTATGGGCTATATAATCAATATAAGTTGTGTGTCATTATATAGGAACTTGGTCGTTATATTTGTAACCCCTCAGCTGTTTTTCATCAGAAACAGGAAACAAGAATTGTTTCAGTATTCTGCATCTAAGGAATCTCTCCTGCGTGGTTTCCCTAACAACTTAAGCCCTGTCTGGCTGAACCGTGTGGGGGCTTTTATGTCCCCAGTGAACACAAAAAGCAGGAAAGAGACTCTCAAAGGGTCTAATTACCTTTTTGTATTCGGTTAGTTTCTAGACTGGCGGATACTAAGTGATCAACAGACTTTAGAAAATGGCAAACCTTTTGATGTGCTATCCCATTAATCACAATCTATTTGAATCAACAGTAAAAGATGACATTGGTATTCATCAATCTGTTAAAATTGACAGTACAAGCTGTACTGTGAACTGATTACATCTATGTGTTATGTAAGATGTCCCAACTCGTAAAGCCTGCTCTGATCTCACAATAAGCTACATGTAAAGTTTCACCTCTTAGGGCATTTTTGCCGGGATACACCTGGGATACTGGGAGGTAGAAATGAGTATAATGCACAAAAGCTACAAAGCTCTATGGCCAGATTGAAAACCCAGGATGTTGCTTTACTGTATGTGCTATGGACTGACTCAACAGGACATGCCATTCAAGACTTTCAACCAGACATTATATTTTTAACCTCCCTCCCCAGCTTTTGATGAAGATAGCTTGCCCACAGTTTTCCAAAGTACTGTACTGTGTGTATGCGGGTGCACATGTTGACTCTGTAATTGAACACAGGTCTTTCTCATTGCCTTGTAAGAAATATCAAGCAGTCCCTTGAGGAACAACACGATCAAAGTCTGTGTAATAACAACACATCATCTTAAATGTGTGATGATATAATTCTTGGCGGAGGACCGGAATATTATGCAAAGGACTCTTTCAAACTTTTCAACATGCAATTGTTTTAGCGAATCCCATTTGCTGCTGAGGTGATAATATTTGCTTTTGTTTAGTTTTTTTTTTTTTTTCCAAGTGTCCAGATTTGTTATATAATTTTTTTTTCAGCCAAATGGGAGGAGCAGGAGTTGATGGAACAGATGTTCATTGGAACATTCAGAAATATGTTAAGTATTCCTTCTGTTAACAGATGCTCCTCATGTGGGAAGGATAACAGGTTGATACAAGTTTTTGTCTTGCTAATATAAATATAGAAATAAAAATGACACATAAATTAATAATGAGTAATACATTTTAATACATGATTTAATTCTTAGCTTCCTAGCTATTCCTAGCTATATATATATATATATATATATATATATATATATATATATATATATATATATATATGTAAAAAAACAAAATGTAACATGCTGTTGTGCTTATGCATGCTTGTTACTAATACACACATTACCTCAGTATGATTACAATAATGTCATAAAAAATACTGGCTAGGACTTTGACTGCTTCTCGTTAGAGGAAAGTGAACCTTTGACTATTGGGGAAAAAAACAAGTACAACATGTTGTCTGTGTATCTCATGGTATAATAAGTACATGAAGTTAGTTTCCCGACCTGCATATTACAATAAAAGCATATAAAATAACTTTGATTTAACATGCTCTGTCAGCATGGTAAGGAAAACTTCCAAGATTTGTTTTTGTTCTTCTTATGTTTTTTGCTTGGATAAATAGCAAGAAAATATTTGACGAAGTGGAAAAATAAGTTAATATTCTCTTACCTTGTGTCCGTTCCGTTTGTGGACTTAACGTGAATCTGTCCACACACACTGAAGAGTTGTATCCCGTAGAGAAGCGTTGAACGCACTGCAAGTAGCTGAAGTAACTGATCCCCTTGTCTCAGCCCACTCCACTCCCTCCTCTGCACTCATTCTCTTTAGCACGTAGCTTTCCATGCGTGTGTGAGTGTGCGTGTGTGTCTCAGTGTCTCAGAATGCGTGTCCTGTTGTTGGATGAATGGATAAGACGTGCAAATATGTGTTAATTCCTTATTTAGTTTCTGGTGTTGTACCTTTACAAAGAGGAACTACTTTTCATGTCCGATAAGCTGTCAACTCTGCCCTTTGTTTATATCTGTGGCACGAAAGGAGGAAATAAAACTACATCCCACTATGGATTATAATGGTCCTGGTTTTATTACCTTTATTGTAATTTACAGCCATTAGCTTTTGTTTGTTTGTTTTTTATACATATATTGTTTACCAGCTTCCCTAAAAAAAAGCAAGGATTCTCTGGACTAAACTATTCTGTTTTCAATCTTTTTTAACTTCATAAATGTATAAGTGATACTACAGTCTTTTGGCTTCTTGGGTTGTTTTTCTTATGGATATTATGTCCATGTCTATTTATGCATCTATTTATAAATACATAAAAAACAAGTAAAAGGGTTTGGGAACAATAAATAAATAATTGCCTCCATAAAACTCCAGACATTTTTAGCAAAAACAACAAATAAAAACCGGGGTTATACAGACTGCTAGTATGGATTATTTTCATTCCAGCGGTGGTAAGACATGTGCGGGCATGGCTGGTACATGACTGCAGGGCTCACCTTGTATCAAAGGGTTCTCAGGAAAGCCTGACCTGCCCCTGAGCCATACGGGTTTCCTTTCCGCTGCGTGCGGTGGAAGGATGTGTACGTTTTTAGTGCGTCATTACAGCGTGAGCAGAAGCAATCAGAGAAGGCACTGAAAGACACCTGTGTTAGATTGGTCATGTTAAGTGTTCGGATGTTCTGTGTTTACGCATGCGGTGAATATTTAAAGACTTGATGTTTCATCTGTATCTGCCTGGTGTCCATATGTCCTGTCCTTAGGGGACAGTTTCAGCTCTTTGACAGAAAAAAAAACAACAGGAAGGCAGAAGTTTTGGTCCCCTGTCTATGCCCGAGGGATCTAAGACCACATGAGAGACTCCTCTCTGGATTTTTTTTTTTCCCCCAAACAATTATGACTATATTTCGAGCTATCAGGTTATCAAATAATTGGCATCATTACTCCTGGTGTCCAGTTTATGTAAAAGTGATCTATACAGCATGTCGTTGACCTCTAGTGCGTGGTTCATACATCTTTATATGTTTTTGTAGCTGTAAAGAAGTATATTTTCCTGAAATATCTCCAGAAAGAAATGTTTAGGTTCTCCCCCAACAAATGACAAATTAAATAGTATCCTTTGTGAAAGTCAAACTGAGGAAATGTAAATCAACCGGCGAATCTCTCAGATGGCTGTTCTCATGCCATCAATCTGTCACTACTTCCATTCACATTTTTCACTTCCCACCCGGGGGATGTTTCCGACCACACTCGGGTCACGGAGTGGTGAAGGACTGAGTCGAAATGTCTGGGCTTGTCCCGTTGTGTCTATACTGGCAGACAGCAACAAAACATGAACACAAATTGACCACAACATTTCTGCCTCCTCCCCGAAGGTGCCGGCAATCCCCGATGCAAAGTGGCCATTGTGATGTGCAGGAGCAGATCTCCAGATGTTAGCAGCAGGTCAGTGACTAACGTGCTTGTTTATTTCTTCCAATGGTGAGTGGGAATGTAAGAAAAATATTCTGCTGGCTACTGATGTCATGTTTTGAACCGCAGATGTTTTTGCACCATTGCCCCAATAACCTCCTCTGCGCCTCTCATATAATGGAGCTTAGGAACAGGGTGTACTTCCCAGCTTATATTTGCATCATTCTATTTTATCTTCCTGGTTTAAACGGCATGTATTAATTTAATCTCATTGACACAGTCAAATGAATGCTGATTTTTTTTTCATCATCTAATGCTAGGATGAGGAATTGAATGAAAACATCATAGGAAAAAACAACCACACCCATGATATATAATATGCTTCTCTTTCTTTTGTTGCTACAGCACTATAACAAATATGTTGACTAGATACACACCCAATCTAAAGTCAAAGTAATAGTCAAGAGGCTGGAATACATGTTACAAAATAGAGCAACATAGTGATTATGGAAAGCACTGGTCTTAAATATTTCCTTTTAGTGCTACTTTATAGTTCTACTTCACTACATTAATATAACAGCTTTCATTAATTTTCAGATGAATATTTGACACAATGGGTAATATAACAAGCTTTTGAAATGTGTTGTGGAATTTTTTATCCAGCTGATTGAACTCAAGAGCCTAGAAACAACCCTATTCTCTGCAGAAGTCTCAGTCATTAGAGCACAAAGTATGTCTGAAGGAATGAGCCCCGAACAGAGGGGCGGCAAGCGGTTTCAAAACAACTTGCAATCTCATAGTTCACAGGAGTCAAAGTAACAGCTGGTTGGCACAGTGAAATGAGAAATATGCTGCAGAGATGGGACAATCATACTTGAGGTCACTCAGTCCCACACTGTTACACGAAAGCATAAAATGAATATTGTAAGTAATTTGAATGGCAATAATTTTCCTTGACGTTTTTAGGCACGGTCAACACAGTATGATCCTGGTGCCCATGGACACACCCGGCGTGAAGCTCATCAGACCACTCACCGTGTTTGGACAGGATGGTAGGATGATGCCTGTCATTCTTGTATATATCCTGTATTCTATTCATTTACTTTTTTGCATACAGCTTTAACAAATATGTTGACTAATTTCTCCCCGTTTATGCACTCAGATGCTATACATGGCGGCCACTTTGAAGTGCACTTTGACAACGTGCGAGTCCCAGCCTCCAACATTATTCTGGGTAAGAAACCGTAAAACTGTCTTTTTTACTATTTGTCTTGGTTATAGCCATAGAAATATATTATTCCTTATCTTTTATTATGTTCCTGTAAGGGCACTTCTCCTCCTCCGCTTACTTTTTATGTTCTTTCCCTATGTGTAATTGCTTCCAGGAGAGGGCAGGGGATTTGAGATCGCCCAGGGTCGTCTGGGGCCCGGCCGCCTGCACCACTGTATGCGCGCTGTTGGCTTGGCAGAGCTGGCGCTGGAGCTGCTGTGCCAGCGAGCTGCCAGCAGGAGCACATTTGGCAAGAAGCTCTACCGACATGTGGGTGAACATTTACTTTAGAGTTTAACTCCAACTTCACTCGCAGGCCTGCGGTTGCATCAGTTCAGCACTTTCCTGCTGTTGACACCTAGTGGACAGAATTTTAGATACAACTTGTTATCTGTGTCTAGGAAGTCATTGCCCACTGGATAGCAGAGTGCCGTCTCATGATAGAACAGACCCGTCTGCTCACTCTACATGCTGCACATTCTCTGGACACGCTGGGTAGCCGGGCTGCTCGCAAACAGGTAAAATATTTAATAGTGTGTGTTGAACGTCATGTGCTGGGTCTCAAATTCTATACTGCACACAACTGATACTAATTGTTTTTGAACTTAAAATTTTTCCACATGACTATTTCACTATTTTAAGGCAGTGTGTACTTACTACTTTTGTAAAAACCTGTGTAGAAGAAGTCCTCTGTTTTTGGTCTGCTCCCTAGATTGCAATGATCAAGGTAGCAGCAGCCAGGATGGTCTGTAAGGTCGTGGACTGTGCTATTCAGGTATATGGAGGTGCAGGCGTGTCTGGAGACTTCCCGTTGGCACAGATGTGAGTATTGTTGGTACATAAATAAAAGCGCATTATAAATCCATTGCTTTCTTGATGCCATGTCCCAACTTCCTCAGGTATTCATACGCAAGGACATTGCGTATTGCTGATGGACCAGATGAGGTGCACCTCTCCTCCATTGCTCATCTAGAGCTGAGGGATCAACTTAAGAAAGCCAAACTGTAAAGTACTGTCACATCAACTTCACTAAATCGCTGTAAGATATTACACTGCCTTATTCAAATTGTCAATTATGGTCTACCTTAACAAAAGCTGATTGTTCAGTTCGATGCAGATTTTAATTAACCTTTTGTAATCTCAAATCATCCCTATACTTAAAAGAAAGCCTTAAGTATTTTGCTACTAAGATACAGCAATGGATATTGTTTTAATTTATAAATAGTTGTATATTTTTATCGCATTTCATTAAAATTCAAATCAAATATGACATTCTGCAGAGTATTCGTCTATATTATGTTATGGTTGCTTAGTAAGGACACTTTTTTTTAAAGTAGGAATTATTTTTAATGTGAACTACAAAAACAGAAAATGACGGCATGAATATAAGACTATTGTCATCACACTCTGAACGGGTGTGGTCTACCACATGGATGAATTCCATTTGGGAAGTGGTGGGGAATCAGGAAACACAAGCACATTATTTTTTTTTACAATATAAAACAGCAATGGCCCCATCCATTTGATATACCAGATGGAAACCCATGCAGCACCCTCCACTCTTCATTGTCTATACATTTAACATTTGGGCAGAGATCTTCAGCTGCCAAATCAATCTTTTATACAATACGGCGCAGAGAAGGTAAGAATGGGGAGGGAGGAGAAAAGGCTGGTGTGGAGGTCGAGGGGAGACGTGTCAGTGTTTGCTCTTCTTTGACTTTTTGTGAGACCGGTGAGGGGACCTTGATTTGGATCGAGACTTCTTGGCTGATTTCTTGGGTGTCCTGGAGCGTGACCTCCTGGATCGTTTGGGTGTGCGAGGTGATGAAGGAGACCTGGAAGGAAAAAAAAAAAACAAACATATTTTAGCGATGTCTTTTAAGTTAACCAATGGATTCAACTAACCAGAGAGAAATAGTGGCTGCTAAACTCTTTCAGCTAAAAGGTTAAACGTTCTGGAAAAGGTTTCGTACCTTTTGGAGGACTTTTTGTTGCTGGATCGAGGGGAGTCTTTATGGGTGGCGCGGGAGGATGTATCTTTTGAGTATGAGCGGTCTGAGCGCTCAGATCTTTCTGAACGGGGTGAAGACGACCGGCCTCGTCTGCTGCTGCTCCGCGTTGGGCTGGGTGATCCACTGTGACGCCGCTTCCTGTCAACCGGAGGGGACAAATATCTGTCAGGTAAGAAATTAAACAAATCCCATGTTTTATAAAAACGCTAAAAATACACCCGACACCACACTGCAACCTGCCAACTGGTTATCTCACCTCTCTTTTCTGGTTGGTGTGTCCTCTTTCTCTTTTTCTTTCTTCAAGTCTTTCAGTCGTGCTTCAGCTTTCTCCTTGTCTTTCTTCTCCCTCTCTTTCTCCCGTTCAAGTTTCTCCTTTTCTTTTTCCTAACAGAACAATAAATGACCCCAATGTTGAATCATGCATGTCACATAATCCACAGTCAAACTTGCACAGCATAGTGCAATACCTTTTGTAGTAGTTTGTCCCTGTAGTGCTCCACCTGCTCCTGAATACTCTGGCCGGGCTTCTTCGGCCTTTTCCCTGACTCCAGTTCATCCTGGAACTTCATGACTTTCACCTGGGTGAAGAACAGAGGGAAAATGGTCAAAACAAGACTTTTTATGCAGTTATGTTAGTGCTAGGGTGGTGACAACTATTATACCTCGATCTCTCTCAGTTTAGTACGTTTTTCCTCATTCATTTCAGACATCTTGGTCTTAATATCTGGCTCATCTCTGATGGGGTTAGAGTAACTTGGAGTATCTTCTGAGCGAGGACTCTTGTCATCGTCATCACTGTCGTCCTCGTCCCTTTTTTTAAAAGAAAAGGTTAGGGATGTGTTTTTGGTAATATAAAAATTTGGTATGTAACACAACAGACTATTATATCTACAAAGGTAGAACATAAAGTCAACTCACTTTTTAGTTTCTTCTGGCTGCTCAAATATCTCCCATTTTGAAGTTGTCACAGCTGAGACACAAAGAAAAGACAAGTACTAAGAATGCACACATCAGAGCTTGGGGACACAGGTAATTTATAGTGAGGTATAAACATTTCATACATTAAAACTGAATAAATGCAATGCCAGCCTAATGTCTCACCTTGAGCCTCCAACTCTGCCTCATCCACTGCTTCCCATTTCGAGGGCGCTACTTTGAAGGTTGCCTCCTTGGACTGATCAACTTTAAAGAGAAGATTAATTTAGTCACAGTACAACATAACTACTTCGTTTAACACTATGTTAATCTATGCACAACTCACAAGGTATTCCATCTATGTCCTCCTCCATTGGCTTGATAGGAACACCATCCAGGTCATCCAGTGGGGCCCCGTCTATTGGGGCGCCGTCGATAGGCACTGCATCAATCGGTACCCCGTCCACATCCTCCAGCGGAGTTCCATCTAGTACGTACTCCACTATCGGAGCCCCATCGATGTCTTCTGCTGGCTCGGGCTGTGCATAACAGAGTACCAAAAAAAAAAACATTTAAGCTCAGGAGTTGAATAAATGATGGAAAGAAAAGTTATTACAAAGAGAATGTTTAAGTACTGTATTGTTGAGGCCTCATTGCATTATTTACCTCCGCTTGGATGTTAGCAGGCAGCTCCTTTTCAACTGAAAGATTAACTAGACCCAGGAAGATGTTCTGTAGCTTGATAAGGAAGGGATCTGGATACACAGCCCAGTCCTCCCATGCACGGAAACACGACATCACACGTTGCTGCCGCAAAAAAAAGACAAGATGGCTGACTGAAATACTAAAGGTGACACAGTACATTTAATATACAACAATATGTATAGTTTACCAAGCAGGAATTGCTCATTCAATACCTTAAAGTTTTCACACTGCAGGTGCCCTTGTATCGTTTTGTATGTTGAATTGAGGTCAGAGAAAATCTGGCAGAGCTTTGTCTCAAAACTGTTAAGAGGGTAAAGAGCAATGATGAGAATTTAAAACTTGGGTAATGAATTAACAGGTCTGCATATGATAGTCCAAGATTTCAAACTGCACAACTTACTATTTTCTGTAATAAGACGCGTTGGTTACTTTGGCAGAAGAATTGTACAGCACATCAGAAACAAGATATAACCGTGCAATCTGAAACATCAAAGACAAGATATTAACCCCAACAGAATGTTTCTAAAGGCAACAGCCTACCATGGATTAGAAATTTAATATATTCATCATAATATGAAGTGTTTTCCCAGCAGAAGGCCAGTGGTATGCTTTACCTTTTTTGGAAGAGGGGTCTTGAGGATGGAAAGGGACTCTGTGATGCACTCCACTATCTCCTCAGCAGCTTCTGCGTGACTGAGACAAAACAACATGGCTTCTGCTATGTCTCCTCTTCTGGGAGTCAATCCACGCAGCATCTCCTCGAGTTTGTCCCGCTCTCTGCAGAATAAAGAGCAATGAATGACCACAGACTTGCAACCAAACTTTTAAGTGATCCTATATCAATAATTCATGAGCGAATTATGTTACTCTTCTTTCAAGCAGCCTTTCTTGCTGGATTCCTCCTCTTCTTCCTCTTCATCACCATCATCATAGGGACCGTGGAGGTATGGATTAAGAGGAGGCGGACGCCACAAAGAGCCATTCTTGAACATTCTAAAGTCATCTGTTCGCCATTTAGCTGGTGCTTCACCCTGAGCAAATAATGATCTCAGTGACTATCGAAACATAAAATGCGATCCCAGAGCTTAATGTTGTTCTTCATTGTGGGCTACAAGCCGATGGAATTCCATGCCGCGCGATATATAAACAGAAATCAAACCTGTAGTATGGAGTACAGCTTCCACCGGTAGTACACATGTGCTGGGCTCTGGTTCTCAAACAGAAACCTGGCGGAAAAAGAAAGAAGAAAAATATCAATACTCCGTAAAAACAACCATTTTATTTCAGGAATGACAAAAATCCAAACATTTCTGTGCAATTGCACTGACCTGTACATGGGATTATTGATTTCTCTGTTCATGATCATGGCTTCAAACATTGGGCCTTCACGCACCACAAACTCGATCATTCGGTGGATGAGAGAGAGCAAATTCCTACAAGAAAAACACAGTTAAAGCAAACAGATTCAGACTGGCCGGACTCTTGAGCACTACAAAAAAGCCTGTCTGCTCAAGTTTAATTTATGCTTGGTGGTTTGACAGAACAGTTGCCTCTCATAATAAATGATTGATAAAATGTTGCAGAGCATAGCAGCTGTTGCGTACAGCAGGCTGTAAGTGAATAGTGCGCTGCCATGGTAATATTTGATATATGATACGCCTGAGTTGAATACAACACAGTGACTCAGACATAGATATAAAATAACATTAACTTCTAATTTACTGTTGCTAAATGGAGAGACATCTTAATAGAGACAACAGTTAAAAAGTGTCACATGACCAGGCATAAATTAAATGTAATGTGACTATGCCTCTGGGCCTATGCAGAACATTAATGTATAAATGCTGGTAAAAATATTTTTTTACATAAGTAATAATATTCATATGAACTAATTAATTCAAACTAATAATTCAGGTAACAGTAGAATTTTTTTAAATTGTGTGCAAATGGTAACGATTATGTTCATGTCTGTGTTCTTTAAGACTACAGTGCAATACTTTTTAATTACATTGCACCACCTCGACCCTTGCTTTGAAATCTTCCTAGATTCAAATGGTACTAAATGGGAAACAGGTGAAGCTGAAGAAGTTGGGAAAGTAGAAGTGAGACATTGAGAAGGCACTGCAGTGACAGAAAAGTCTGTCAATACGATGCCTTTCAATTCTCCCTCATCTCCTGACTAATGTGAAGTGATGAAGAAACCAAAGCAGTATATGATTGTTGGCCTAAATAGCTGATCTAGTGGTGGAGCTGCTCATGACTGATTACAGTGCAAATAGGATCACAAGTGTGATAATTTTTATTTGGAATAGAGCTACGTGCTGCATACAATTAAAAGTGGCCAACAAGGATGTCTTTCATTTGACAACACAGATCACATTTACTTGTATTGGAGCCGATCATACCAATGGCGGGGTAAAATTCTGTATACTTTCCCAATCCATCCCATGATGCTTTTCAGGTCCCTCGCTGCCGCAGACAGTTCAACTTGTGCTGCTCACCAAGGCCAATGTCAAAGGTCATATATAGACTAGTACTGGCAAGTTTGGATTTGTGGGCAGGGGCCAGATTTACTGAGCTCCCGATAGAGTGACAGAGGCCAAGGGGGAAGCCGGTCTGAGTGAGCAATGGTCAGAGAGCAGGAACTACAGATCTACAGTCAGCAGACTACATATGTGGCAGAGTAACATGTCACTAAGGTCGAACAACACAATTAAATGTTGATGTATGGACTGGAACTGTGATGGGCTTGAGTCATGGTCTTTTAAACAGCATATTAAATAAGCACTATACTGATGTTTGGCTACATATTAAAAAAAGGAAACATGAGAGAATGGTGGAATGTGAAACATACTTCAGTCAGTATTATTCTATGTACTAATATGAAGACGTTATACAGTTGCCTCAACCATTGCTCACCCACACTGACCAGCCCCCTGTAGCATGCAGTGATCAACTGATCAAACTTTTAGCTTCATTATGGGATGTTTTTTTTTCTAAGTTTGTACACCAATTTAAAAAAAGAAAAACATGTACCTTTCTGTTGGGATAACCACTTTGACTATGGCTTGCGACAGAGTCTGTATATGAAGTCACATCAGATAATAAACATAGAATGTGAGTATTGTTAAAAAGGCAACAGGTGAAAAATATAAAAAATGCATTTAAAAGTGCAGAGACAACAACTTTCCTTTACTGCTGTCAGTTTTACTAAAAGGCCAAACACCCCTGACACTGTACCCATTAACCATAAACACTGTGGATTTTTCACACAATAACAATTCATTATGCCAAATTTGATATTTAAGACTAGTTTAACAATGCAAAATCTATCACTTACAAAAACTAGGATTAAAACCTTTACTAAGCCTCTCATTACAAAAAGGCTAATATCTTACCAGCAGAATTAACAAAATACTGCCATAACCCATTTGAATATACTAAGCTGACATTCTGAGTTACCTTCTCAAACTCCTCCTTGTTTTTAGGTGGAGGAAGCAGGGGAGCATTGGGGTTCTTTAGCCTCTCCCGGGGCTGTCCGTTGAAAGGAAGGCCAGAGGGAGGCGGTGGGAGTGTGTGCTCCATCATGGAAGGAGGGATGTAGATGGGGTGGGGTGGAATGGGCACACCTTTGCCCCATCCTAATTTCATCTCAAAGTTCATTATCATCTTTCCTAATGGGAGCAAAAAAGACATTGAAACATGTTTCACCCCATGTATGATGTAATAAACTGAAGCCAGAGGCTTAGTTTATTTTAGCGCACAGATTGGAAACACAATATCCACTTTACTTACTCAAAAGACAACATATCATACATGTATCATGAGTAGGATGGATTTCTTATGAGCCATGGAGGTGTGTAATCATTCTTCAGATGCTTCTATACCTATAATATGTATATTAAAAAATAATTGTTGTACCATTTAGGTTTTTGAGTGCTCGCTCAGCATCCCTCCTGTTCATGAAAGCCACAAAGCCACAGTTCCTCTCCCGAGCCCTCTCCTCGTCTGTCCTGGGCCACATGATCTTCACACTGGCCAGCGGGCCATAGCGACCGAACTCTTGACACAGCATCTCCTCATTCATCTAAAAATTAAAGACAGTAAAACAAAGAAAATTAGTACTTCTCTAAGATGGAAACAGGGTAAAAGCCTGTACTAACTGTAAATAATAGCCATTCAAATCAAGCCCTACTTCACATAGTAAAAGCATCACAGCCACAGTCTCTCTTGCGTTATGTTTGGATAAAAACTCACCTGTGGATTGATGTTTCCGAGGTACAGGTTGGTAGTGGATGGGTCTCCAACATCATGGGAACCTGGTGCACAGTCATCCAAAACTGCAGAGACATAGAAAAGAGAAAGATTTCCTACGGCTGTCTGACGGGACACCACATGTTCTTAGCAAGTTGAAGATATTCACGGCCACTATATTGAGTCAAAATTACCACTGGACGGACGGTTTCTTCTTGAAGAACCATCCGCTAAAAGAAGCAGAAAAGCAGTATGAATTTTGTTTCAGGGAAAAAAGTGGAAATGAGGTTTGGGGAGAGGAGTAAGGCGTGCAGGACAGAAGCCAGTTCGGGCCAAGTTAGTACATCTAAAGAGTCAAGTGGATTAAAGACACTTACATGAGCGTCTTCCGTCCATGCCCGACAGAGGTTCAAAGCGACTAACGCGTCCTTTCATCTTGTGTCGTTCGTCCCTTTCTTCCTGTATTCTGCAGGAAACAGCATACAATATAATTAATTTCATATTTGTTTAAACTTCATTTGCAATTGTACTACTCCAAGCAACATGCCGCTTCAGTTTTCTGCCATTTATTTTTTTTTCAACAACACCTGGGTTTCCACCACCCTAAAACAGATTTATATGTTGAAACATACTGTTTGAGTTCTTCTTTGAAAAGCTCCAAGTTGCTCTTCTTCTTTTCCTTTTCATTACTTTTCTTCGCAGGCTGAAAAGCAGTTTTTGAAATATGATCAGCACAATAACAAGAAAGCAGAATTTACAAAGGCAGTAGGCAAGAGATGCTACTTTTGACCATGATGGTACTTACATGTCGCTTGTCTAATGCTAAAAACTGAGGTGGGGTTTCCAAAGGCAAGAAGCTTTTTTGGCTTGTTTGGTTCTCAAAACGTGACTTGGGCTTGTACAGCTTCCCTTTCTTCTCATCTGCAGCTGCTTCTTCTGAAAGGAGAAAAAAATACATTTGCTGTAAGTAGCAAGAAAGTTGCATTATACCACTTTATCAAAGTCAAAAGGAAGCTACAAACTGTTTCTACGCATCATGTGATATTTTGGTAAATACCTAATGAAAACATTAGAGATGCTGTACCTTTTGTTGCATTTGCAATACCGCCACGAACAAAAGCCTTGACTTTGCCCTCCCCCCCTCCTTCAAAAGCAGCAAGAAACTCCTCATAAATCTCTGCTGCTGCACGTTCATCCTCCTGAACACAGAAAACATCAAAGTAAATAAATACATCATTCAAACGCAGTTTTTGCAGAATATGTTACACCTTACCGCAGCTCATGTATTTAAAACCCATCTTGCTTACTTTTTTCTTGATTTCATCTTGTTCCTTCTTGCTTAGGGTCCTCTTTGCCACTGCCATTTTTCCAATGCTGAAAGACTTCAGTTTGCTCTCAAGCAGCGCCTGCAGATATAAACAAGGCATGGTTGGCTTTCAACACCTCTCTCTCTTACTTCTTAAATAGACACATAGAAAACACACCAGCCATCACAAAGATCACTAACGCTCCAGCTGCGCTATTATTATTATTATTAGTAATATCCTGATGACAACTAAAGCATGGAGTTATGTTGACAGTGAAGTGAAGTGGGTTTAGTTACCGTAATACCACGCATTTCGCGCTAAACTGTACAGTGGATTGTGTCCACATGTTGTTTTGGGAGCATACTTTAAACCTTCATGTTTACACTGGGAGTTGCATTAGCTGCACATTTCTATTTTGTTTGAAGCCAGATACTAAGCAATTTCAACAATTGGTACAAATTAGCCAGAGGCCTAACAAACGGGGTGTCTAATATCGTGAACAGTTGCAGCGCCACCGACTGAATGCGGCGAAATAATGACTGTTGCAGTTAACTAACGTTGAGTAACGCCGTGATATTGTTAGGCCAGAGCTTCTAAATATTGAGCTTACACGTGTTTATTCTAAAGCATCTACCCTCTACACGTCGTGATTAAGATTAGCCATAGCTGTATCGACCCTGCGTCTGCGAGAACCGTATTATTTACTGGCTCGACCGCCTGCTTGTGGAAGCTACATCGTTAGCTTAGCTTAGCCGAATTAGCCAGTGTGGCTAACAACGCTGCGTACACTCCTAACTCTGCTTTCGTGCAAGCTACAAACACATAAAACACTCGACGTTGTTCATGTACAGTACTATTGACACAGTTTTCATTACAACAGATGAGACTGGGCTAATGCAAGTACAAACGGGAAAATCACCTTAGCGCTAGCTTTCTGAGAGCCACCAGGCGTACGGTCCGCCATCTTTTGTGGAGCTAAAATAAAAATCGATTTCCGATAAGAAGATAACGGCTAATGTGGAACTGCAGGCGACACCGTCAATCACCGATTCAACGATCACGTTGCTAGACAGTGCCAATAAGAACAGTTCACTCCTAAAGTGTACATAAACATGATAAATAGGATATGTAAAACTTTTAAACGTTTTTTATGAATAGGAGTGATAGTTATTATAACCTTATAAAGATCAGTATAGTATAAATGCTCCAGTGCAGATCCTTTCAGATCAGATCCCTCAGATCCTTTACTTGTGCAAAAGGAGAAATCCTCTCATCAAAAATACTTAATGTCAACTACAACTCCTGAATTTAAAATGTAACTTAAGTAAAAGTACATAAGCATTATCAGCAAAGTACTTAATGAATCAAAAATAAAACTGAATGTGTTATTGTTATAATATATTATACTACTTGTTTTAATCATTCATCAAACATTTTAATCTTTTACTTTATTAATTAATTAATAAATGTAATGAATTAATAGTACAGCATCATAACTTTTGGCACATTTTACACAAAGTGCATGGTAAATGGAAAACAAGAGCAAAATACAAAAATAGCTCTTTTTTTAATTGCATTGGACTTTGTGTGTGAAAGGCGACACAAATTATGATGCAGTAATCTACCCAAAGTATCTCAAATTGGCTCCACACTGATAATTAAAGCATTAAAATGCTCCCACGGGTAAATATTTAGTGATTTTAAAACAAGTAGCATAGTGTAATAATAACAACACAGCCTGCATAATGAGTATTTGTACTTTTGATACTTTAAGTAGAATTTGCTGATAATGCGTCTGTACTGTAAGTTACGTTTTTATTTCAGAACTTTTACTAGTTATTGTTTTTTTATTTTGTAATTCTACTTTTACTCAAGTAAATTATCAAAGTACCCAGTACTATTGTAGACCACATCAGTCAATTTTAGATAATTGTCATTTATAGAGTTGAGTGAAAAAAAAACAGCAAAATGAGGAACAATAACGTGCGTGGTTGCTTAGTACCACGTTTCTCCAGCAGATGGCGCCCTCATTCATCGCTTCCTCTCATCCTTGATGATGTAGTATACATATTGTACCTGTGCATGCGATTCTGTCAACCCCCAAAACAGCCCGGGGCGTTTTCCAACAACTATTTTAATAATGTTCCGGCGCTGTTAGAGAACATCTGTCTTCTGTCACTTCACTTCCGATCAAGCCAATTGGAGTCTGACGGTGCGATGCACTTTTATCCACCAACTCCGTCATATGGAGCCTATATGACAGACGTTGAGTGGAAATTCCAAATTATTCACGTATGAAGTCCCGAGTCAAGTTTATTCACGCCGCCTCGCTCCGGTCGGACCAGGTGTAGCGTGAGACCTCACGCCCTCCCGGCGCGCGTCTTTAATCGTTTTGGTTTTTTTTCATGTGCGTGTGTGCGCGCGCGCGTGTGCGTGTGGAAAAAGCAGTAGCTGTGCTCCGTCCCCTCCTACCACGCAGAACAAACGCTATATTCATCTGCTCCAGTTTGCAGTTGCTGAAACTCCCCGCAGGAACTCCTGGGTACTTTTCCCCACCGGCTCAAGCTGCCGAACACAATGCCATTCATGCCACGGGGCGAAAACAGGCGAAGAAGCGCCCGCCGCTCCGCGCACCCAACAATGTGGAGAACATGCAGTATTTTTTGCGCATGGAGTCTCCTGTTACTGACAGAGGTCTGCGCGCAGTCTCAGCGGAGGTACATCTCTATTTACCTTATTTTGCATATATATATTTTTTTCCTGTCCAGATTCCCCTTGTAGGACTGTGGAGAAACGTTTTTATTTTAGAGGAATATATCCTGCAGTCTTTTTTCCCACACACAGGATTGCGCATTGGCGATGAATTAAACGCGCGTTATATCAACCCGCTGGCTGTCGTTGTTGTTTTAATACTCCATGCGATCGTTTGTCATTTGATGTTTTGGAAAAAAACTGAAAACATTATTTTTTTTCCCTCTCCCCACACCTCCCTACCCTCCTTCCCTCCTCAGGCCAATCTTCACCTGCGGCGGAAACATCACAGGGGAGTCTGGAGTAATCGGGAGCCAGGGATACCCAGGAGTTTACCCTCCAAATACTAAATGTGTGTGGAGAATCACAGTGAGTGCAACTTTGTCCTACCATAGTCTAGCAAGTGATAATTATAAAGATAAGTCTCTCTTTTTTGGGGGGTATTTTTAGAAGGAAACTCCTTATTTTCTTCTAAAAATACAAGCCACAGCCAGCTTATGGTAGTTTTTTCCTTTTTTTTTTTTTGCTGACTGGCTTCATCACAATACTGTAGGCTATATTTAAACAGTCAAGCTGAGGGTACAGCTGGAAAAAAAGTTTGCATTCATAGCGAGCACTCAGTTATAAAATTGACCCCTAATGCCTTCTGCAAACCCCCAGGTCCCTGAGGGGAAAGTGGTGGTCCTGTCATTCCGCTTCATCGACTTGGAGAGCGACAACCTCTGCCGCTACGACTATGTGGACGTCTACAGCGGCCATGTCAGCGGACAGAGGCTCGGCCGCTTCTGTGGCACGTTCAAGCCGGGAGCCCTGGTTTCCACGGGCAACAAGATGCTCATGCAGATGGTGTCTGATGCCAACACAGCTGGGAGCGGCTTCCTGGCCATTTTCTCCGCCGCCCATCCACATGAGAGAGGTAGGCATGACGGGAGGAAGAAGAAGAAGAAGGAAGATGCTTCTCTTAAGTCCTGCTGTTCCACACGTGGTTGGCAAGGTTGCAATGGTAGCGGCTGTGTAGAGAATACAAAAGCATGTAATCTCCCCATACAGGAATCTGATACAGGTGTGGGAGTGTGTCTGTTTGGGCAGGAGGTCAAATTAACAAAGCAAGAGGTCACCGCATGGTATCGTCCCCGTTATTCTTCCTTAAAACCGACAAATCGCTTTAAAAGCATACAGACGTAGAGCGAAAGAAAAGAGATTTTTTTGTTTTTCTTCTTCCCAGTAAAATGCCTTTCTGGGTTGTTGTTTTTTTTTTAAAGGTTGTCCAAGACAAAACTATGGGTTTTGGATAAAAAGTGAGGAACATCCCAACACTTCTCACAGTGTGATGTGGAATTTCTCGCTGACGTTTTTTTGGAGCCCTTCAGCAGAAGGCACAGGGTCAGACGTATCACTTTGGAGTTGATCCTTTTCCTCTGCAGGATTACAAAAGTCTCGTCTGCTGTTTTTTTTTTTTTGTTTGTTTTTAAGGAATTTTAATGGCTGGTTCACTGTTCCCAATTAAGGAGCTGAGACAATGGCTATTAACTGACCTGCCTGGCTGTTACATAATGGATGGTACAGTAGCAGATTGCAGACTGGAGCGGTGACAATACTGCACTACAATCACCACAACTCCTCTATTTGTGTCACTGTGCGAAATTGTACTTGTCATGTTGGAAAGTAAATCCCTAAAATAGTGGATGGAGAAAAAAGCGAGAGAGATTTCGGGATTTTACAATCCAAACAGCTTCACTGAACATATCACTTACCGAAATAGACAGGTTGTTAATAACAGGGTCCCATAATGTCTGTTTAGATTCTCATTGATCCAGATCATGGTTTTCCAAGGAGGATTGAATTGAAGGCAAATTTCCAACCAAGTCTAGTTGCCCTCGATTATAAACCCTCCTTGGATCAGATAATATACACAACATTCAAAAGGTGGCGAGCGGGATCCGGATCATTTCCATCATGGAGCAGGAATGATATTTTGCAACCGTAGTCCTGACATTCTAACTGACTTCATTTGTTACTCAACAGGGGATCAGTACTGTGGAGGCAGACTGGACAAGCCCACTGGGAGTTTTAAAACACCCAACTGGCCTGAGAAGGACTACCCAGCTGGTGTCACCTGCTCCTGGCACATAGTAGCACCAAAGAACCAGGTCAGAATGTCCAAAACCATTCGATCTTAGAGGTGTTAAGGTTAATATATGGAATAATATAGTCATATGTTTGTTTTAAGTAATATACAATTGAATCAAAAGAAGAATGGTTGTGTATTTATTACCTCATATTGAGCTGTTTTGATTTACACATTGTTTCGCCATGTTTCTACAGTAGCCCAGAAGGAACAAGCCAAAGAATGTAATATATAAAGTTCTCCTGGTAATGACTCTTAAATGATTGCAGATGGAAATTGACCTACCGAGCAGTTAATCATTAACATGTTTCATTTTAAGTTACCTAAAATGTCTTGTTTAAACAGACAGTGGAACAAGACTACGTCATCCCACAAATGATAGGGTACCCTTCAATCGTCCGGCCCCCGATCGGGGTCGGTTACAGGCTCGTGCTTGATGAAAGAGTCCTGTCTCCCGCTGCAGATTATTGAGGTGAAGTTCGAGAAGTTCGACGTGGAAAGAGATAACTACTGCCGCTACGACCACGTCTCCATTTTCAACGGGGCGGAGATCAACGACGCCAAGCGGATCGGGAAATACTGCGGAGACAGCCCCCCAGCGTAGGTGATTCTGTCACGCGGGAGATTTTATTTGTCGGCTAAAACACCGACCCTGACGGCCCGCTCTCAGTTTCACCCCTGAGTCTACTTTTCTCTGTTTCTTTTTGCAGGCCAGTGTTCTCTGAAGGGAACCAGCTCCTAATCCAGTTCCTGTCAGATCTCAGTCTAACAGCAGACGGCTTCATCGGACACTACAAGTTCAGGCCCAAAAAGTTCCCCACCACCACACCACCACCCACCACCACCACTCAGCCGGTCACCACCAGGCCCATACGTAGGTAGCAACTTTCATCCAATCGAAACCCCCCTCCGTCTGTGATCCACCTAACATCTGTATTTGTTGACGTAGCTATGAGCTACACTGGCTTAATACTTCTGGAATATTCAGCTCACATGCAGGGTTTATCTTCCATTTTAAACAGGGGGGGGTGGTGGTGGTGGTGAATCTGGAAGCTACCCCCGATAGCAAATTCTGGGCAAGAAACGGAATACGTGTATCGATTGAGTCATCCGAGGTTGCCATAACTGCTTCATGAGTCGCTGTTTCTCACTCTGAGCTTCTTTAGGGGACATGTGGATACAGAGATAACATACAAATACTAACAAAGTGTTCAGTTAAACCCATAAAAGCTAATTAAAAAGTAATTAAGTGCATTTACTCAAGTACTTAAGTCATTTTTTTCCCCCCTCAAGGACATTTACTTGCAGTGGTTTCCATGTGACGCAACTTTTAACTCCCATCTACATATCAGATCCTTTAAGTATTTTGCTGATAACACTTACTGACGACAGCATTTCTACTTTTGCTCGAGGTATGAATACCGAGCACTTCGTCCGCCGCTGCCTCACAGCAGAGCTTCGCAATTCGCCGTGCAAAACGGCGAACGGAACACATGGTATTTAAAGATGCAGCCAACAACAGCAGCACACGTTCAAACACAGCCGACGCTACAAACTGGTGTGTTTTGCCCACATGACTCTTGGGTATACTCTGTTGCACAAACTGATATACGGCACGGGTGCGTGTCCGCACCCGCATATGCAGCTCAGTTTTATAGCCAGACTCACTATGTTTTTTCTATTTTTCCCTCTTTAGTCAAGCCAGGTTATCTTGGCATTTCCTGCCATGGTATCATACTGTGACGATGCTTATACCGTAGTTGGCTTATCTTCTCTGACTTTTCCCTTCTTGCAGTAAGAATAATGTTTAGAGTGTGTCTCGGCCCTTTCCTTTATAGACTCGTTACTATCTCTAACCCTAAAAACAGATGTCCTCTCATCACATTATGCCTATTGTTCTATACGCCGTGCATTGTCTGAAGCGGACAGCCATTCATTTTTGGAGATAATCTGGGCTTACTCTTAAACTGACAACACTCTTGTAAATCACAGTAGAAACAGATGCAACCATAACTTACTTGCTTGCATCACAGGCAGGCCCAAAATGACAGATGCTGAATTTTCATGTGTGTGTGTGTGTGTGTTTGTGTGTGTCTCCGCAGCCCTGAAGTACTCCGTAGCCCTGTGCCAGCAGAAATGCAAGAGGCGGGGAACACTTGAGAGCAACTACTGCTCCAGCAATTTCGGTAAGAACATCATCGCTTATTGCAGTTTATTTAATCCGCGTAAGCCCCAGTCACCGATATGCCACGGCTTTGCTTGTGTTACTATTGAAGCCGCCCCTTGTTGCACTCTTCCTAATCCCAAACCCAAACAGCGCAGATGCTACTGAGATTTACGTCAGCGCAGGCCGCATTTGCATCGACAGCCAAGTCTACCCCCTCCACCCCCCCAGCAAGAGTTTTACAGTCCCGGTCATGTCACTATCTTTGCTCCTTTGATTTTTCACGCCGCATCTCAAAGACTTCCTTGATAGCCTGTCAGGAAGTGAAGGAGCGTATACAGTAGGACACAGTTACCTCCAGTGTAAACACACACACACACACACACACACACACACACACACACACACACACACACACACACACAAACACACAAACACTCAGCCTCTGACTCTGGGCAAACTGTTGATAAATGAACGTGTTGATTCACGCTTTGCCTCCCGTTTGCTACTTTCCTGCTGCTGTCTGATGTTTTCCTCTACAGAGAAATCCACCACATGTGTTAGATTGGCATTTCAAAGGACTTCAGCAGTT
The DNA here is from genome assembly GCA_030544235.1 of Lepturacanthus savala. NCBI lineage: Eukaryota > Metazoa > Chordata > Actinopteri > Scombriformes > Trichiuridae > Lepturacanthus > Lepturacanthus savala. The sequence continues at coordinate 9,917,815 of CM060476.1, read as the reverse complement.
GGATTTGCATCAGGAACTGAGGAAAAGGGGTGTGTGTGGGGGGGGGGTGTGTGGTGTGGTAACGCATGCGGAAAAAACAGCCTGTGTGATGCGGTGGAGGAGACGGCACACGATACGTTGCATCACATTTTAATGAGGCGGCGAGACGGTGGACGGAAAATAATGAATCAAATCAACATTTAAAGTCGAAACGGCGCGATATGTGCACATTGAACTGTCAGAAGCAATCGGCTGCTTTGTGTAACAGTAGCAGAGGAGAGAGTGTCACATTGCTGAGGCAGGCCTGTCCTCTGGCTACGCTCATCCCCTGTCAGGAAATGAAACAAGCAGCATGTGAAGTCCAGACATATTGATACCATCCGTGTAGAGAACCCTGTTCATGCTCAACGAGATGAGACCCTCCCCTCCCCCTCCTCAACAACAACAACACCGTGTGTTATTTTACTTGGAGGGACTTAAGTGTCAGACTAAACAGGAAATGGCTGAAACTTTACTCTGCACATTCGTTACATTTTTCAGCAGTCGCTGAGAGAAAAAGAAAATAAATTGGGGGGGGGGGGGGGGGTTACAGTAGGAAGCAACTCTGCCGTATAAGAGGATTTCTGACTGAGTTTCAATCATGTAGATGCTGCTATTTTCACAAAAAATATCTTTCTGGATTATAAACTACCGTTCAAAAGTTTGGGGTCTCACCCAGACAAATTTTATGTTTACCATTAAAAGTCACACTTTTATTTACCACCATGATGTGTAAAATGAATAGAAAATATAATCAATTATTATGAAATGTTTTATTAATTATTGATTGAAGGTCAGTTTTATAGCTTCTCTAACCAGCTGTTTTCAGCTGTGCTAACATGTTTGAACAAGGGTTTTCTAATCACCCATTAACCTTCTGATGCAATGAGCAAACACATTGTACCATTAGAAAACTGGAGTGATAGTTGCTGGAAATGGGCCTCTATGCACCTATGTAGATATTACACCAAAAAACAGCTAGTCATTTACCTCATTAGCAATGTACAGAGTGTATTTATGATTAGTTTAAAGTTGTCTTCAATGAAAAAAAACAGTGCCTTTCTTTCAAAAATAACCCCAAACTTTTGAATGGTAGTGTAGCAGGTGAGGATTCTTATTATGTGATAGATTTTTACTGTATATTTCCTGCATGTTTGGTTCCTTTCTACTACGACCTCTGTGTATGTCTTTAACAGTGATAACCGGGACTGTCATTACGGCGACGATGAGAGGAGGAAGCATGTATGCCACAGTCTCCATCATCAACGTGTATAAGGAAGGCAACCTGGCCATCCAGCAGGCGGGAAAGACCATGAGCACCAAGATCGTTATCCTGTGCAAGAAGTGCCCGTTTATCAGGAGAGGTGAGTGCTGCTCAAATGGATCTGCCTTAACATTCTGAAATCACTGTCACAGAAAACTGCCTTCTCTAATTGATGGTAATGGTGGTGCAAATCCCGGTTGACTGTTTTGAATAACCTATGGCTCTGAGTTTGCCTCCTCTTGCTGTGCCGCCGAGCGCAGTCGTTAAGAACTTGCCGCCAAAGTGTGAGGTGAGCGGCACAACTCAAAGTCCAAACAGTCAATGAGGCATTAACTACGTTTATATGCACGCATATAAACGCATGATACGCAGCCCTATCGCATCGAGATCCTGATATTTGGCCTCCCTGAATGTCTCTGCCGTTCCGCCACTGCATTCAGGCTCTTTCTGTGTGACCTCACCAGGCTTGAACTACGTCTTCATGGGCCAGGTGGACGAGGAGGGCCGGGGGAAAATCGCCCCGCACCACTTCGTCATGGCGTTCAAGACGAAGAACCAGAAAGGGCTCAACGTCCTGAAAACCAAGCGATGCTAAAGTCCCGGTAGCTCCGAGGATCTTCACTGGACTGGTGTGCCTGAGGCTCAGGCTGTGGATGGAAACAATTAGGCAAAAAAAAAAAGAAACAAAAATGATCTCTATCACAACAACCCAAACACATGCCATGAAAACAAAACCGAATCCGTATGTAGAGCTGCCAGAACGAGATTATTGAATTTGTTAATTTTGCCGTGTGAAAGAAAATACCCAATCCTTCCTCATTGTTTAGAGATTGCCTGTTTTTGGAATACACAAAAAAAGACATTAAGTGCTTCCACTCTGTCTTGTACTAAAAGACCAGTTAGTTAAATGTGCAGCAACCGCAGATTAATCAGCAATAAAAATTATTTCCATCCCTAGTCTCAGCTCATTCGCCTGTAATTCCCCTAGCAGAGAATTACAATGTAGATGGAGAGTAACAGGAGCTGAGGATAGGGAGTCAGACTATTCAGAGAGGCATGTTTCATGAGGCATTAATCAGGTAGTTTAAAAGTTTCAGTGTGCATCTATTCCAAAATCTACCATATTCTGTGTCTTCCTTTGAGACTGTAGAGCGCAATTTGAGTAAAGATTGGACTGAATATTATTTAGTTTGTATTAAACAAAGCTATTTGCTTGGCAGAATAGTCTTCATTTCAAGTTCAATTTTTATGTGCAGGATTTAGAAGTTTTTAATGTGGTGATAAAAAAAAGTGCAATATTTAATATTTCTTTTAAAAATATTTTTTTGGTATGTAGCTAAAGCTTTTTTTTTCCTTTTTTGGTTTGTTTATGGATGCAAAGCACCGCCATCACTACACATTATTGACTTACTGTCATTGTCTTCTTGAGGCAGAGGTATGAAATGAAAAATGGAAAATATTTTCATATGAGAAAGTCTGTGAATATTATTTATATTTTATTGTTTTCATCTGCTCGAATAAAATCTCCTTTAACATTTTACTTTTGTTTGTCGTTGTGTTTTTGGAGGTTTCAGCTAAAATACAAAAAAAAACAACTCATATTTTGAGGTGAGGCGGTCAGATCAGCTCTGATCTGCTAAGCATGAGAATGGATCAGGTGTGTGTAATGTGACTCTCACGTGGACTGGACCCACTGGGCAGCTGGATGAATGGTTGATTGAGTTCTCCTATTGGATGTGTGTGTGTGTGTGTGTGTGGCCAAAGATCAGTTTTGACGGAAATCGGCAAACTGCAAATCTCCAAAGCAGCATGTGCATTCAGCGAAATCAGCTCTTTATGCCATTAAAGTCCCACAGGGTGAAACTTTTCCATAAATCTTTATTCATCTTTCTGTTGAAAACAATGGCTTTCTTTATTTACAAAAAAGGGTTGAATAGCTGAATAATACATAGGGGGCCTGAGTCTGGAGGCTTTGGTGGAGAATATATGTTTTTCTAGTTAAGTTCCAGGTTTTAAAAGGTGCCTCTGAAAGTCGAAGAGCAGTTTTTGTGCACATGCTCAGGGTCACACAGCATCCTAGATAGGACGAGAAGCAGAGGTTTTGTCAATAGGATAGGAGGAGGAGGAGTGGGGGAGGGGCGGACGAGAGAACATCTAGTTCCTTTTCTTTAGCTTCTTGGGTAGAACATGGCGTATTTGGAGGTCCGGAAACCCAGCAGGTCCCTCATCTCGTTGCGAAACTTGGAGAGGTCCTGGCGCAGGTCGTTGAGGTTTTCCACCGTGGCCTGGTCTGTGCTCTGCATCTTCTGCCGCGTGGAGGTCAGGTAGCGGTGAACCAGGCAACACATGATCTTCTGGTAGTTCTCGTCCCGTTTCTGCTTCAGGTTCTTCCACTCCTGGTGAAGGAATTCAGATTACCGACACTGATATTGCGCAAAGCACAAGATGACCGTCTGTTCAAGATTAGTAGAAAAGATCAAATTCGTAAATAATCAAAAGTCAAATCACAAAGTATGCACTGGCGGTCACCTTACTACAATCCAGGGTCCTGGCAGATGTTTCTCTCACCTTAAGGCTGTTCTGTCTCTTCACTTTTCCCTTCGAGGTGTGCGAACAGATCCATTTGCTCATGCTGGTCACCAAGTAGCAGACGGTCTTCGGGGAGGGGAGGATATTGAGAGGTGGTGGCAGGGTGCATTTGTCATCAAAGTAGCTCAGCCACAATTTGGCTCGAGCAAACTTCCACTCCTTATCCTCGTGATTCTGCCGAATAACGAAACATGAAACGGGAACATTTAGGACGCGGCAAAGGGGGGGGAATCTTAAAAATGCGAACGAAAATTTTGCTCGGAATTCCTCAAGGAATTCTGAACAAAGGGTTGTTTTACTCAGCTTAATCAAAATCAAACGGTTGTTCCAGAGAAACAGATAATGCACAGATTGGGTGCCAAAGACGAAAACGACATCTGTGTAACATTTCATGATTAAAGAAAAAAAAAAACGAAACGAAAACAACTTCGTTTCCAAGTTGAACTGAAATCACCCATGGATTCTTCTCTGTGTTTACACTCACAGCGATTTGTCTGAAGCTTTTATGGAGCATGGCCACCAGCAGCTTGGTGAGGACTATAACCACCACGATGTTGTAGGTGCCTATGATCACGGCGCCCACGAAAGAGCGCAGCTCCTCCGTGTAGTTGAGGCGGGTGACGAAGAGCGCCACGTGTGCCAGCGAGAAGATGTACCAGAATAAAGCATAGCACGTCCCCATAAACCTGTGAGAGGCAAGAAGTAGGTAGATGTCAGTATGTGTTTGGGCAACATACACCAACGTTCAAAAGTTTGGGGTCACATAGCACTGTTTTTTTCAATTAAGATAACTTTAAACTAATCAGAAATACACTCTATACATTGCTAATGTGGTAAATGACTATTCTAGCTGCAAAAGTCTGTTTTTTGGTGCAACAGCTCCATAGGTACCATGGAACTACCATTCCAGTGTTCTAATGGTACAATGTGTTTGCTCATTGCATCATAAGGCTAATGCAATAAAAATGTATCGTTAACTACATTTAAATATATAGTTATCGTAAATTACCAAATAATAGCCTGGGCGTTTATTTCTTTCAGTCACTTTCAGTCAGGCTGCGATTGGGGACAGGCGGTTTATTCCTTCCTGAGAAAAATCCTGCTTAGCAAAACTGGAAAAATATGGTAATTTACTCAAATTCTTTTATTAAACTAGTATAACTACTGTACATTTTTTTCGTTGCACCGGAGCCATGGCGTTCGATAATTAAGCGGTATTACCTGAGAGGGTATTCGAGGTGCTTGCAAAAAAAAAGTGAAGAAGAAAAACATGCAGCGTCAGTGGTCATGTCTTCTTCCTTGATTTTTTTTTTATTCAGTTATCTATCAAAATATAGTTTAAAGGAGACCCAGCCTCTGCTATTATTTGGTAATTTACGGTAGATAATGAATCTGTAAAAGAAACAACTATAATGTGTATACCGGCTGTGTTTCTACAGTATCTCCCTGTAAAACTCTGATATCTCTCAACATGTATTCAGCACATTCATCACTGTCGTCACTGCCATCCAAAATGACAGACTTGGGGTTGGCCCGTACGTGTGGAATGCATCATTGCTCTGTTGCTGGCAGAAGATGCCCTCGCAGTCCTTGGTTGGATACTTGTCCGGGTCTTTCTGGTCCTTCCCGTAGAGCTGGGTCAGTCCGATGGTGAAGGAGAACAACACGAGCAGGAAGAGGCCCAGGAACTTCCCGAACTCCTGCAGCATCTGACCCATGGAGATCTGGTGGCAAACATTTTTTTTTTAAAGTTAACCTTTTGCTGCTTGAGCCGACACTTATACAAGCAGTTAACTAGGATTCAGTGATTTTTTTTTAAAACAGAATTACCTCTATTTTTGTTTATTTAAACATAATTTGTTAGTGGTTGCTACTCAAATGTGATGTTTTCACTCCCTCTCAACACTTTTCCTGTGTAAGCAGCTTTTCTGACCACTTGTCGCTAGTCCCCCCCCCCTTCCTTCTCATTTAGCAGCACTTTCCTAGGCGAGTGGGAAAAGTGACTTATTCTGGCAGCTGGAGGGCTCTCGGCCCACCTGAGGGAAGACACACAAACACGAGAGAAGCCAGAGAGGAGGGGATCGAAGACAGAGGACGTGTTCTCAGCTCAATGGACAACCCGACTATTTATAGTCCGGAGCGGCATGTCTGTTTACTAGGACCTAGAGATGCTCAAACAAGGTTAGAACATACTCGGCTTTTGCCAAAAAAAAAACAAAAACAAACAAACAAACACACAGACGCATACAGTGTCCAGTGTTGTGAGGGACGATCGCTCTACCTCAAGGATGAATGTGTTTGCGCAGAAAACCCAGGCTGCCTGTTTGAGGAGGAGGGCTAGTCTATTACTGTGATTCATTCTCTTGTCATGTCTAAATCCTCCCAGTGTATTCCTCCGCCACCGTATGTGTCCGATTTAGGAGCCGAGGGTGTTCCCTGCTCGCCCAGGCTGACAGCTACAGCCCAGCATAGATACTGTACAAACAGAGCAGGAATGCAGCAGGTCAGGAGCTCCTAGAGGGGGACATCTGGGGGCACCTTAAAAGTGCTAAAATCACACAACAAAAAAAAAAAATAAAGAAATAATTAACTTGTAATCTCGGGACGACGGAAGAACAGGTTGATTAACTCAAATGGAGGCAGAACAAACGGAGGTTTCTTCTGCTTGGTCTTAATAGCCGAGCTACCCACGGAGAGGGAAACTCAGGAATGAACAAATGAGACTCAGCTCCGCATGTGATAAATCTTGTGATCTCGAGAAATCTTCCATTTTTTTTTCTCCAGATAACGAGATTAATTAATCTCTCGTGATCTTGAGGTAAGGGGATTAAAAAACAAAAAAGAAAACACAACCTCATTAGGTACTTTTGGGTTTAAGTGTGCCGCGTAAATACACTGACGTCTGATTAATTTTGACAAAGAGAAAGTGAAAAGAATAATTTAATATATTTTTTTTGTTTTATCGAAATGTTCCTGGAGCTGTCTAAAAACTGCAATCAGCTTTAATATTTTCCAGCTGTGAGCATCTCCTACATTTCCTTTGTGCAATGCATTTTAAGACAATAGCATCCACCAATTGTAGATTCTCACTGAAGGCATCAAAACTATGAATGAACACATGTGCAGTTATGTACTTAACAAAAAAAGGTGAAATAACTGAAAACATGTTTTATAGTCTAGTTTCTTCAAAATAGCCACCCTTTGATCTGATTGATAAAGCAAGAAATTCCACTAATTAACCCTGATAAGGCACAACTATGAGAAACCATTTCAGGTGACTACCTGTTTTCACCATTAGTTCATCAAGAGAATACCAAGAGTGTGCAAAGTAGTAATCAGAGCAAAGGGTGGCTATTTTGAAGAAACTAGAATATAAAACCTTTTTTGTTACCATAAACATGTGTTCATTCATAGTTTTGATGCCTTCAGTGAGAACCTACAATGTAAATAGTCATAAAAAAATAAAGAAAACACATTGAATGAGAAGGTGTGTCCAAACTTTTGGCCTGTACTGTATATATCATACAAATTGTCAAACCTCTATGATATTTATTAACACATGTTCAGAACCTGGTCATAAGATGGATTTAATTCAGACAACCAGCTCTGTCAGTGAGGTTAAGTCTGGACTGTGAGTGAGCTCATTGTGTGTATGTTGATACCATAGACACACACACACTTTCAGTCACTCTTTCCAACCGCTGTAGGGGGCGCTACCTGGAAGAAGAGTGAGTTGGCCTCTTCAGGAAGGACTGAATCAGAGAAAGTTTCATGTCCGTGGCCCCCATAGTACTGACTCACGGTCTGTGTGTGTGTGTTTCTATGAGTTGTACATATCACACGAGTGTGGAACTGTGTGGGCGTTAGGAGGGAGGTGTGTCTGCCATGTGAGTGTAAGGGTGGCCCTGAACACACGGCCGCATCTCTTTCCAAAGCTAATAACTTTTCCTTCCTGCCAAGCCAGACAGTGATGTCACAGAGCGAGCGAGAGAGCGGAGTTGGAGAGAAGAAAAGAAAAAGAGAGAGGGGAGGGGAGGGAGGAGGGGAAAGATGGAGGAGATTGCAGCTGAAAAGCGCTTATTAACAACCTACAGGGTAGTCTTGGTGTTTTATAAGTCAACCACAAAATGCCCCCGACTTAATGACAGGAAGGCATCCCTACGAATAGGCTGAGCTCACTGCAGAGCTTGAGGACGGATATAAAAATAACAAAGGGGGGGGGAGGGGGAGATGGAATTCTTAAAGACTGCCATCACACACTCAGACGCTGGCCTGTCTTCCAGTCTGGCTCTGCCAGCTGGTTGGACTGAACGCAACATCGTGATGCGGTAAAAACTGACACCGGGTCGAAAATATGCAAACAAGAATCTTGGCCTGTCTGAGGAGGTGGAAAAAAAAAAGACATAATTGCACACACAAGTACTCGCTGAAGTTTATCCATTAATGTCTTCCTGAAATGAAAAACATCTTTTTAAGCCTTTTGGATCGCATCTCTGGGCATATTGTACTATTATTTAACTATATTTGCCAAGAACAAAAAAAAACAACACCTGTTTCTTTGTATTTTTATATCAAAATTCAAACACATTTTCTTCCAGTGAAAAATAAAATAAAAACACATGACACTCGTCACCTTGCCCAGAGCAATTTCAACTAATAGTATCTTTATGTCCACCTGTCAATCAAGGTAAGTGGTCCTCCATGATAGATTCGTAAGCTGAACATTAACCGCTACCAGATTCATTCTGCATATGTTTGGATACGTCTTCTTTTTGTTGGTCCAATCAAATTCCTCCTGAACCTCGTGTTTATAGCGTTTAAGCTGGAAAGACATCACAATATCACAATATGGACATTAGAGTCTTTCGAAATGCTATTTTTTAAGTTTGTGATTGTCCAGAAAAAAAAAAAACAACTGGAAACAGTTATATTATAAGAACAGCTTCTAAAATGCCCATTTTTGACAGTTTAAATGTTTGCTTTTCACACATTGTATTTATTTAGTGTTGCGTAAGAGGCATAAATCACACAAATAGAACTGCAGTGTCCCAGTTTATTGCTAAACATTTCCATAACCTTTTGACCAAAACTCCTGAATGCCACGGCTAAGACTGAGAGTTAATAAAACTGATCCGATGCAGCTTTTGGAGGATTTAGAAAATGTTTACTAAACGCTTTTGGCTTCAACATGGCATCTTTTATAAAGAGAGAGTCTGCTCTTAATGTGCTACAGCCCTCATAGCTGTTGTTGGTAAAGAAACAAGCCACATTGTGATGCAGATGCCCTGGCGTCTTCACACTAACCTATGAATCAAGTTACCTTTGAAAAGACTTCAAAAACATTTTCCTTCGGTCATCAGAGGACCCACAAAATACTTTGATTTAAGTTCAGGTAAGTTCCAAACGCTTCATTGCCATGCAGCCACATTTGCTGGTAAAATGGCCCCACTTCAAACTCCCCATGTGTGCCAGGATGTGACAGAAATCAATCTAGGTTCCAGTGAAAAAAATGGGAATGTGGGCAAAACAAATTCGGCTCCTCTAGATTTAAACTGAATTTCAGACGGTCGAAACAATGGGAGCAGCGATGCACGGCAAAACTAAAGCTGCTGAGCTTTATGGTGGTGCGATCAGCTTATCGTGACTGTATTATTGCAGCAGAACACATTGATATATTACGTCAGTTCACCATACTCGTTTGTATTATGATGGCTATGATACTGCATAGCACAGCTGGTGTGATGTTTAGTGTCGGCTTGTCCTCGAGTGTTCACACTTCACTGAGAGAGGAAGAGAGTGGGAGGCGTTTGTGTATGTGCGTGTCTGTGTGTGTGTGTGTGTGTGTGGGGGGGGCATTACATAAGAACTCGGTCTGTTCTTTCTCATCTAAAGTGCTCATCGTACATGTGCCTGTTGCTTCCCTACCTGCAGCGGCCCCAGTATGGAGCTGGTGGTGTACATGAAGAAGAGTCGCAAGTAACTGAGAACGTTGGCGAAGGCAAACAGGCCCTCGGCCACCAGGATGGGATGGAAGGCGTCCCAGTTCTTCCTCTCCGTGTCCTCCACATTCTTGAACTGCACAACAAGCGGACAGAAACACGTGACTGTGCAGAGAATCCACAGCAATACAACTCGACATACTGAGCGTGGTTTGTGGCCTTTTCTATTGATGCTGCATTCCCGTCGTATGGGATGAATTCCCATGTTCACACCTGCACGATTACAGAGCTATAGCTTGTGATGGTTATTAATACTGTCGGCTGAAAACACAACATTATTATCATTTAAATTGGGTTTAAATAACCTTAAATAAAAGACTTTAGGAAATTCTGCAATATTAAGTCTGTTATCGTAGAACTTTCAGACAAATCTGAGCCATAATTACAATTTGGATATAGAGACAAAAGGAATAAGATCATTTGCCTCTTTGACAAGTAGTTAGCCAATTCTGTTCTGGTTATATGATCTAATTTTTTAAATATGTAACCTCATCCCTGTCGTCATATTGTATATTCTATGCAATGTTATGACTTTTAAGATGTAAAGTGTACAGAGACTGAAGTTGAAGTTGATATTAAGTCAGCAACTGCTAATTGCCAGAACTCTGATATGACCGTTGCATAATCCCAGTAAAACGTTGCAGCAGAGTGTGTTATTTGGAAATAAAGATACTGCATCTGTGAAATATGCACAATCATAATCAAAATGACAACAATCATATTTTTAAGGGCTGAGTTGAAGAACTGTGGAAGAGTCAAAAAAGGCCTTGACAATTTCAAAGTATGACAAAAATAAAACTGCTCGTAAAACTTATCTTAAATATAGCTGGGGAGAATTCTAAAAAGGATTACAATAAAATTGTTACAGGTCATGTCAGGGGTCACAGGACGAGTGAGTGTGGTGCTAGGACATATAAACAGATGTGCAGTTGGAAGACAACCATATATATTTAAGGAAACTTCTTATGACTGATTGCAAACAGGTGTTATGGACTGAAACGTATAACTGTCTACCATGCCTTCTGAATGCAGTCATTCTGGTTTGCATGTCCAGATGCATCCCTGGAAAACCGCACTATCCAACTGTAGATGATGAAAAAATATGTTGCTTTTTCGTGTTAATAAATAACTCATAAATGTTTCATATAGAAATTTGTCAGCAATGCATGCAGCAGTAACAAACTGCTTCCTCTGCATATTCATTATACTGAATAATGAATGATGTTTTCCCCAGAAAATGGAAATAGGCTGAAATGCATTAACTTTATGAGCCCAGCTTTTTTGCAGTCTTTCATCTTCTCAAGCCAGAGGTACATATACAGCTATCTATCCTCTAAATGCGCAGCGGGTGAGTGCCGCGTGCGAGTACCTTGTTATGAGCGACTATCTTCAGGGCAAAGGTGGCGAGGTAAAGGGAATTCATCACGAAGCTCAGCTGGTTCCTCGACTCTTCCAGAAAGTCCTCCAGCCCCTCGTACCACAGCCGCTTCACGTCCGACCACACCATCCCTACAGGAGAGCAGGAAATCACCGTCGTCACATACTCGCACACCACTGGAAAAAAAAGGCATTTTTCTTTCATCCCCCCCAACATTTTTTTTTAAATCACTTCCAGATTTAGAAATAAGTCATCTCACAGAAGGGGAAATGTATCTGACACATAAAGTGGAGATTGATTTGCTGAGTGTGTCAGCTACGCGATTTAGGGAGAACAGGTGTGCAGAGTTTAACACAAACTGGGCGTCTGTGTCTCCTTGGAATTTCAATTTAATGAAGTTAAAAAACGTAAAGGCTTGGTTTCTTCTGCAAGAGGAGGCAAAGTGACAAACATGGATACCGGTGGTTTCCATGGTTTCAGCTACGAATAAACAGAGCGGCGACCCGCCGGGGTGCACAGACATCAGGCATTGGTTCACGGATGAGGTATTTCCGTCTCTGAGTAACAATTTGTTTTGGGAGTGTGGGGGTTTTTACTATGGAAAGCGGAATAGCAAAGTGCACGCATACCGCAGAGAGCGAGAGATGCACACTCACGTGCGCGTAACCCCGTGCACTCACGCACTCACAGCATCTGATTACCCCATTAACGTGAGGGATCTCGGCTCGTGGGGAATAGCGGGATGGAGAGAACATGAGTAAGATGGGAGGGGGAGGGGTGGTGGGTAGAGTGGGAGAAAGAGAGAACAAAAGGAGGCATAAGGAACGAACAGCTGTCTGACTTGTGTAGACGTAAAGCACATGTGTGAACTTAAAAAAGCTCCTTTTCACATTGCGCAAGATACGTCTGTGGAGGGCGATCATAGTCCCTGATCTTCTTTTTTTCTTCTTCCTTTTTTTTTTCCTGTTGATGCTGCAGGGATCCCACGGCAGGAGGTCTGCACCACCGCATCCTCACATGTGCAGGCTCGAAGAAACAAACTGCTGAAGCTGTTAAAAAAAAAAAAAAAAAAATCGACTTTTGATGTTGCTCTTCTGCACTAGTTAAGGAATCTTTCCCCCTCTAGTGGGCTGTCTCGGCCCGTGGAAAAATCCATTACACTCCTGCCTGATGGCTCAAATGCTCCTCCCGCTCCGTGATGTACAGATTAAATTCCAAATTACAGCACAACCCGTTTCACAACATTGGAAAAGTAGTCAAAAAAAAAAAAAGTCAATTGCTTCTGCATCCGTTTATAACCTGTCAAGTGCAGTTATTGGGATGATTTATCAGGCGGAAAATGTGGACCATTGAGCTGTGGTTTGCAATGCTTTGTGTCTGGCGGAGGCCGTTGTAACCATGAGACAAATATCTCTGCTGAGAAAGCAGGGCCATTAAAGCGATTGAATGATCATGCTAATGGTTTCTTGGCAGCAGAAGAAGGTAGCGCGGCCCCTTCCACAGACTCAATTTCTCACTTGTCACTATTCAGCCTCATCTGATAAGACGACAGCTTGTGTACACGCGTACATGTGTTTGTTTTGGGCACAAATATATGCATGTATGTGTTTGTGTGTTTGTGTGTTTGTGTGTGCGAGTCCCGGGGGAGAAAAAGGAGATGCTTCAGTTTCTTTCTGTAAAGCTCAATTAAACGCAGAATTGACAGATTTAATCCAGTCAAGCCTGGCGTTCTGTCTTTTGCTATAGAAACAGCCGTTTGTCATGTTCAGGCCTGATAGGATTATGGATACAGGATACTGGACTTTAGCCAGCCCATAACAGGAATTTCTCATTTTCACTCCACTATGCAATGTTACTCTATTACATTAAATCAAATTCTGGTTTATGATCGAATTCGTATCCTATTTTAGTTTAGCGCACTGTCCATTAGGAGATGAATAATTATTCAATTACAGACATGTGGCCTCCAAACTCCCGAGATGTACGCCACAATCACTACATACGGTGCACGACCTTTTTTCTACATACATCAGTATGTAATTTACTGCGTGAATGCTGACCTATGATCCAGAGGATGAGCAGGTAATCAATCATCTCCAGCGCGGGGCCCATGGTGTTTTTCTTGCCTTCGTTGTAGACCAGCGAGTAGAGGTTGAGCAGCAGCAGGAAGGTGAAGTAGGAGGCGCTGTGGATGATGAACTTGACGAAGGGCGTGTGGATGATCTGACCCACGCGGGAGCGCGGCACCAGCAGGTAGCAGACGGACAGCAGCGGCCAGAGCATGGCCACGCTCAGCACCGTGGCGATCTTCAGACAGGTGTGTTTGCGCCGGTAGCTGGCCGTCTCCCCGAACCACACGGTGTTGAGGAACTGCTGACAGTTGGACTGAGCCACAAACTGCGGAAGGGCAGGAACAAACAGGAGGACAGTGGAATTAAGCGTTCTCAAGACAAATCAACTCATACTGACTTTCATGAGCTCAAAGGGACAGTTCCAAGAAAAGTTTGTCGCTGAGAGTTTGATGAGAAGGTCCATAATCCATGTATATCCCAATAAATCCACTCAAAGTCTAACATTAAGCAAAGAACCAATAAATGTATTTCCCAAAATATCCAATTATTAGTTTAATAATCTCTGCTGCTGCTATTTTTTTTAAAAGTATACACAAACAAGCTCGCTCGAAATGGCATTTTGCATGTTTTCGACTGGATCATTAATTAGTGTTCAATTTATTTATGTATTTAACTGATTGCTTTTACACGACTATTACTGCTGTGGAGTACAATATCATTAATATTTTTTTATTATATTTTATTATTTTTATTTTTTATTAATAGTAAGGCTGGGCTTGGGCTAAAAATAAAATTCAGTTTTTATTATTTCCTTTAAAACTAATGTGCAATTTCCATTCAAACTTTGCTTTGTTTGACTAAACAAACTAAAAGGAGAGTGAAGGTGGCACATTAAATTTAAAGAAATATTTTTTTATTAACAGAATAAAAATAAATGATTACCAAAGTAGGCTTGTGTGAATAAATCAGTTATTCAAGAAGAAAAATCAGCACCACTTGTCCCTAATTATTATGTTGCATTTTTTCACATCAAAATGAAAAGAATATATACTGTACATTTTGTGTACTGAATATATATTCAATTTAAATAAAAATATATAATTTTTTCTAAATGTAGTAGTGCTAATTATTTAAAGGGGGTTCTATTAATTTCATTTTGTCTCCTATTTTTATTTTGTTTTTCTAAGGTTGTGGTGTCATATGTGTTATTTGCCTGTACTAATTATTATTCTTTTTTAATTGTGATATTGCAGTTTAGTGGTTCAATTGAAAAAAAAATTATTAAGGTTTCAAATTAGTGAGCAACGCTTTTACAGTGTTTTATACAGATTGACTACTTTATTAATAATAGCTGATTTAAGTGATTCTGCTATAATGTACCAATGATTTCTCAGTAATACAAATCCTACTACAAACATTTGCTGTTACTCTAAGGAGTAAATATTCTCAGGAATAAGTGAGTAATATGTTCAGGTGCACAGAGGAACCACATCAGTGTTATTTCCCCAGCGGGAAACAATGGTATGCTACAACGTGTACCGTGATATATGAGTCAAACCTTTCACAACGAACCATCCAGGCTGTAAATTACCCTTCAAACCCCCAGCTTCAGTTTGTCTTCGACAGCCGTTGCCTGGAGGAATTTTGTCCTGCCAAACTATTATTTCCCCAAGACTGACTTTTGAAGCAGATGTTAAAGCGCAGAAATGATCAAGTGATATATACAAATAAAATCACTGCGACGGCTGCAGACTTAGGCCTGCCTGACCTCTTTTTGGTTGTACTTGATGGCGAGTTTCAGTCGGCTGAGGTTCATGCGTTCCTCCAGTAAACCCCTCTTGTCCACGAGATCCTCGCTGGACGTGTGGTTGAGGATAACCTCGAGCTCGCGAGAGTTTCGAGCCTGAGCCAGCAGGTCTTTGGCAAACATCTTACACTGCTTTGCCAGCTCCTCGTAGTCATTCCTGGAGTTCGGGAACAGAGATGCAATCAGACCACATACAAGTTCAGACTAACAAGGAGGAAAATTGACAAGGGTATAGTTTTGTGCAATATAATAAGCAGTGTGTTTAAAATCATAAATAAAGCTAAAACTATTTTTCTTCGATGCACTGGGAACACTGCATTTTATATTTTGAATCAAAATGTAAATAAAAATGTGTCAATCTTTTAATTACTTTACAGAAAATTAAAAAAAAATACATTGAGCATTATATAGCACTATAGTCTATATTTTAGTCTAGACTAGTCTATATTTTTCTTTACAAACTCAAATATGTATTGTATGAACTGAAAAAATCTTCAGGATTTAGCGCTCCTGTGAATCACTAAAGTAATAATTAGTTGTATAACCAGAGTTTCTTAAGAACTGCCACACATCTGTGTTGCATGGACCAACTTCTGGTTCCTATGGCTTATAATTCCTCAGAATTTCCTGGGTTTTTGATGTCACCCCACAGGTTTTTAATGGGATTAAGGTCCAGGGATTGGGCTGGCCACTCCAGAACTTTCATTTTGTTGGTCTGGAACCAAAATGCTTCTGGTTTACTGGTGTGTTTGGGGTCATTGTCGGGTTGAAACACACCTTTCAATCATAAGGCTGATATAGGCAAACTGATCTATCGGAATAAAAATTATCATAAGGATTTTGGCTTTACTCACATTTTTAAACACGGTGCTGTTATATTGAACACAACTGTAACGTCCTTGTGTTGTACCTGAACTCCACCTCAACCAGGCTGAGCTCCTTAAGATCTGCACTCAGCTCGAAGGCCCTGAGTATCGGGTCTTCCTCGGTCAGCATGATCAGAGAGGGGCTGGCCAGGCAGCGGTAGATGTCCAAGCGGAACCTGAACCACAGAAAAGTGCGGAGGAGGAGGTGGCGGTGAAAAAAAAAGAAGAGAAAAACAGAGGATGAGAAGTGATGCGAGAGAGAGAGAGAGAGAGAGATAAGCAGAAGGGAATCGGAGAAACAAACATCGGGCCTTCTCGCTGTTTCACCGTGCTACCTGCTGTGACCTCTGTTGTTTGCAAGCCAAACTGATTCATTTAGCGCGTTGCGTGGGAAGCTGCACTGGCCTGCAGAGAGAATAAACATAGCCAGCAGAGCAGATCAGGGAAGTAATCTGCAAGTCCACTTTCTTATCAGAAAACTAAGATTCATGTAATATTGAAGATAATGAATGCTGCTGAGGTAAAGATTTAAAGAATTAGCCAATAGTGGTAGTAGCGCTTATCTCTATAGCGAGATAAGTACAGTTTAGCAACAACAGGGAACATTTGGAGTCCTCTGTAGGATCGAGACAGCCCTGTGTGCACTTATGGTACTGTAAAAAAAAAAAAAAAAAAAAAAAAAAAACTGATAAGAATGAGAGTAAATCACTGACATCATCGATGCCATCATTTAAATAACAAGCAGCGGTGTTTGACAAGAACCTTTCTGGAACACTTCACTGGACAGCACAGCTGATTCATCGTTGCTTTTAAAGCTCCAACGTGCCAGAGAAAAATACCACAAACAATCATCACATGAAGTAACACTTTGGTCATCCGGATGACTAATGCAGCGCCGACCGTTCCAGCGGGATAACGGCGCTCTGGTTTAGATCGACGGGAGGTTACGGCATTCGATATTCGCTGAATTCTCGATCACCTGGAGTGCCGTAAGCTGTCCTTCTTGTTTTTGGCGTTGCAGAGTGTGCACTCGCAGCCCACGGCGTGAGGCCGCGGCAGCGAGATGTCCTGTTTCAGCAGCATGGTCAGGATCTCGTAGTTGTTCCTGTGGGCCGCCAGGATGACCGGAGCCACGTCCATGGTGGTGGAATACTCTGGGTTCTGGATTCGCTGCATCAATTTCTGAAAAAGATGGAAAAATATTAATAAAAAAACCCTGAAATTAACACTGAAATTGTTTCTTTCTTGAAAGAGCACTAGTAAGAGGAGACTAACAGCGATGGACGGTTTGGAGGATCGTCTGGGCCTGTGGTTGAGGAGGATGTCCACAGCTCCCACCACCTCTGAGTCGATGGCCACCAACAAGGCATCTGTCGCCTACACAGAAACAAATCACTTTAAAACATGACGCATTTCCAATTCACAAACATACAGCAGCAGCGAAGCTGGACAAGTTGTGTTTTCTGCATCCGATTAAAAAAAAACCAAACTGTTCTCTTGGAATTGAATGTGCGAAATAAGATATCATTTAAAATGTCATTCAAATTAGGATTCATGCTTCCCTCATAACCAACATCAGGGAATATTATGTATCTGTAAAAAAAAAAAAAAAAGCTTCTTTTCCAGATGCACTTGATTATCAGTTTAATCGAGATGAGCTTTTTTTAAAATTTTTCTTGCTGCATTGTTCACACTTTATTTCATGGTGCACAAATAAGATGCTATAAGCAAAAACTAAACTAAAAATAATCTTTATTAGAAAATTAGAAATAGAAAAAATTGTAAGAAAACACAGTTATAGCATTAGCTGAGACTATACTACATTATACTATAATTAGAAACTGCATATTGCCTTATTAGACCCCAAATATACTTTAATTAGTCACAATTCTACCTAATTATACACTAGCAGAGACTCTAGTACACTACAAGATCATAGATAAACTAATAAGATGTAATAAGCTGTGCTTTGTACCGACTAATGTTCTTTATTAGACAGTGAATAAACACAGTTGTACTTATTTATAGTGTATGTGAGTGGGGACTTGGAAGAATAGCTAAGGCTTATGTTGGAGCTAATGGGGATCTTAATAGAGTAAATAAAGTGAAATAAAATGTTTCCCAGAGTGTGTGTGTGCATGTGTGTTACCTGACAGCCATGCTCCAGAAGAAGCTGCAGGATGTCCAGATTCTCATTCTCGATGGTGATGGTGATGGCGTCCCGGCCCAGCGCGTCCACAGAGTTGATGTTGAGCTCGCCATGCCGGTTCTCCTCGAGCAGCTTCTTCACCATGTAGTAGTCCCCTGCCCACACACAAGAAGAACACGGTAAGTCGGTCCCGCTCGGGGGGGAAATTCCTGCAAAGTCAGGTATTATAAAAGAGGTGAAGTATTATCCGAGGATGGCGCCAAACAGACAGAGCCACGAGCCAGAGTAGGCTGAGCTCCAGCAGCCCTCTTAACATCAGTCATGTTAGCAATAACATCTCCCTCAAAGGACAAAATCTGTCACTGAGCCATGTTTAGAGAGGCTGTATATGGTCACAATGACACCTGGCTGCACATAAAACATCCCCCACCAGCGCAATAGTCGAGTTATCAATGAAACCTCCCATCGGACGAAGATGACAATACCCATGCCTCTTTTCTTATTTTAAATCTTCTGGTTCCATGCACAGAAAAGCCAGCGGCGAGAAACTTTTCAGAGCAGATGTTCAATCACATCTTTAACTCCCCTGTAGGGTACATTTCCACAGTAGTCAACACATAGGCAGCTGTCAGAAGTATTTTAGTGGAAGAAAGAAAAAAAAAGGTGTTATAACTGAATAGTTTTCTCAATGACCCCGTTTGACACCTATCAGTGTCTTATTCCTGATATTTAAACGACCATCATGATATCATACAGAAATCCGTAGCTTCTCCTGCGACCGTAAACGCATCAGATGCAAATATCACATGCACGGTTTTACATCTTTGTAAAGAATGACACGGGAAGACAAAAGACAAGACCTTTCTCGCATGCCAGCAGGAAGAGTTTCTCGTCCAGCGTGGTTTCCTCCTTCACCTCTCTCACGTCTTTCAAGGCCAGAAATTTATCCGGGGAGGAAGCGGCGTCTGTGCCCTGGTACAGAGCTGCCATTACGACGGAGAGCGAGTACGAGCAAACACTGATGTGCATCCCACTAGAAACCGGCGACCATTACACAAGAAAGTCCGTCCTGTGGGATGACATTAGAAAAAAATCCTTTTTTTCCACCCTCTTTCTCTCCCTCCCTCCCCCCGTTGTGTTGTTTGTCTGTCGCGAGCGCGGTTTCGAGGCTTAATGCGTCAATGTCACTGTCGCATCTTTGCCGCGCTTCGAAATAAAAGCTCGTGGAAGCGGCGGAGTGATTTTAAAAAGCGGCGGATCAGCGGAGGGAGAAGGTCCGACCGAACGAGGCGTTCATCTCCCTCGGCGTGTTTACACGCACCATCTTCTTCGTCGACGAGTATGTTTTTTTTTTTTTTTTGGTCCTGATGCTGCTGACGAGGCGCCTACTGCGCATGTCTCCTCCTCCACCTGCCTGTTCATTTCGCAGGCGCAAAGCCTCGGTTCAGGATTACGTAACAGCGACATTCAGCAGCTTGATTCTGGTAGAATAGTCCTTATGGTGTCCATGATGCTATTTTATATATAGATGCATGCGAGATTAAACAGAATTGATGATTATTACTAGACATAATTATTATTTCTATATTTAAGCTTACACTATGAAACATTGACCATATAACAGTATACAATTTGATTTGGGCAAAATTTTTGTATTGACCATTATCTATAAAACATTAATAAACAGTTTATTGTTAATGGTTAATAATTGTTTTGCGGACTGGCTATTAACATTATTTGAATGGCCTTTAAAAAAAATTGTGAATTTGCAATCACTTGAAAAATTCTATGTATTTTATAGATGTTTTACCCCGGACATTCCTGTGTCTCAGACTCATTGACTCAAAAACAGCTTCTACCCAATTGCAATAACCTCACCCAATTAATGCATTATTTATTTTACTTTTATTTTACTATTATTTAGTTATTTCATTAATTTATGATTAGAAGTTTTGAATTTGCATTGCCTTTTATAATTTTGTTTTACATGCAATGACAATAAAGGACTATTTAATCTATTTTTATTATATTATTACAAATTATATTATATAATATATATTATATTTATGACAAATTATTTATTAGGAATTTAAGTATTATAATCAACTGTTGCAAATTTAAAATAGCATCCAAAAATGTTTATAATAATTATAAATGTTAATAATTAGTGTAATGGGAGTTGCAGAGTTTGGCTGCAGCAGCTACTGTGCTGAGGTTGATGGTTGTGTCAGTAAAAGCACAGGGAGAATGAAGCAGTTTAGAGATAGATCCCGAAGAGCGTTAAATGTTAACAGCAGAATCTTCAAGATAATTCACTGAGATAAGGGGAGTCAGTGAAGTTGGATCAACAGGGAAAGAGACAAAAAAAGACACAGTATCATATCAATCAAGCGACATATTTATCTATCAACCGCATTTTAAACAGTGTTTAAATCTCTGAACAGTGCCGCACATTTTTAGCTCATCCTCATAATTGTTCCATAAATTCACCCCGCATCAAATTTTAGTGTCCTTTCCCTTCAAACATAAATAACCCTTTGGGTTTACATTTACTGTCTCTCTTTCCAAATATTTTAAGAATCTGTCTGGGGAGCAAATTATTACACACTTGATGCATTTCTTGTCCAGTAGCTATTGTAATCAACAAGAATCGTAAGATTTAATAGTTGCAATTGTATAAACGGCGAGAGTCATATTCAGTCACTATTATGGCTCTTTTCTGTAATATTTGTAATATGAACTTAATAAATTGGTAAGAATCACAGCTATGGCTTCTAGTCTGTGCAGGGCTGTGCGTGGCATGCATATTAGTGGAGGCTAGAGGCTATTTCCTGCAATAATGTGAACATGTCCATGTAATTGATGTGTTTGGACATGCATGGGAGAAATTTACTGCAAATGGATAATGGAGAGAGAGAGGGGGGGGGGGGGTATTTGGTCTGTATGGTAAGTGGCATGCTGTGAGGGAACATATGGGACCTACTCTATATTGTTGCTTCATTTCAGCTCTTCTTCACCATGAATCCATAACCTCAGACCAGTAAACATTTATGCAAATAACAACACAAAGATGAGGAGCAAACCGCAACATGTAGCTGCACAGTTAACAGCGTTTCACATTAGAGCTAAAGATGCTCTCCCAGTACAGAAGGCTGCATGGAAGACTGTTATAAAAATGTGTGAAAATCTAATTTTAGAAAATGACATGAGCCGGATCATCAGGGCGTTTTCTGAACCTTCAGTAGTGAGCGGCAGTGAAGCAATTAAAAATTCAAATTATATTGCAAGATAAGAGTTATTTCAATAGAACAGCTGTTTGCAATTGGAAAGTGAATAAACATATGACTTTCCTTATAACTGTAATGATTTGTAGTTAATTAGGAATCATTTTACGAGTCTAAATCAAAACAAAATGTAATCAAAAATCCACTCAAGCTGCCAGTTGCAGAATACAAATGAACTGGCAGTATCCAGTATGTTGGTGGGACCTACATACGTCAAGAGAAAGCATAACTTCATATAGATATTCTAACACCATATGATTGAATAACTAATTTCACCTCTCCCCAACCTGAGAAAATCCCACACAAAACTTTATAAATCTAAATTCTGGGAAAAGCTTAAAACGGCACACGCTGAGTCAGATTTCGCCCCCGGTAGACTAATTAACATTCATAGAGGAGTTGTTACATTTTATGACCACAGAGTCAAAAAATAAGCCAATCCTCAGCTCAGTTTCTCACCAATTATGCTTGCAAGGGGAGAAAAAGGGCTTTGTACTGTAGCTTCACTTTATTATTCCACGAAACAGCATCCCAGAATGGCCCTCAGTCATTCAGGCTGAACCAAATTATAAAGAGACAGTAGGGAACGGAGCATATAATACAGGAGGAAAATGAACTGAGACGGATGCTTGGTTTTAAGATGCCGGATTCACACTGTTGCATATTAATATAAGTAATTTTGAAATTCCTAATTCTGACAGTGTAGGAAATGAGCACAGAAACAGTTCTGCATTCTATCCAAACATAGATAAACTCACATAAAAGCTGTCTGATGGTCCCCTTTAAAATGAATAAATTATAGACTTATAACTTATAGCAGTAAAAGGACAACCACACACTTATTATAAATATATTTATCAACCAGTATCAGCTATTTTGCAATACTCCTCACTAAATGCCTTATTATGCTCATTCATATTCCCACTTGATGCACCTTAATGGTGTTTAAAGTATTGTAACTAGTACATATATGCTACATAAATATAAAAACATGCATGTCAATAATTCTGAAGGGACAAAAACAAAGGGCGAGAAGCCTGTTTCATTGTCCTGGTGCTCCAGCAGAGGGCAGCCTGCACAAAGCTTTTGCACTGTAAACATCCGCATTGAATGAGTGCTACAAAATGAGCATCTATGGGATAGAAAGATCAGCAAGCACATATCATTGTGCAGGGCGAAAAGAGTAGTGAATCATTCTATTGTTCAATAAAATCAACTATTCCATTTCTGCATTCTTTTCAAAATGATCACATGAAAAGATGCATAGTACAATAGTGTCACAGTGAAATCACTCAACATTACCATGGAAATAATCTAAATCACAATACTACAGGAATAGAGATTCCCCTATGTGTGTGTGTTTGGGGTGGTGGTGGGTTGGGGGGGGGGTCAAAGGGCCCGACCCAACCCCTTTCACTTGCCTTTCAGATGTGCGGGTGTGTAATCCCAAACTGCCAAGCCTCTTAGGGAAGATGATTTTCAATCTGCAGAGCATGTGGTTCCTACATTCAAACAACACGGCCTTACAGCTTCCCAGCGCTCAAAGAACAGCTGTCAAATGTCAGAATTCAGCTGATTCCACTTGAGAGGAGTGTCACTCACCCACTGCTGCTGACTGTTTGCAATACATTCAGCAGCAGCACTATTCCTACCGATCTCATTTTGGGATCACAAAAAAAACCACACATGTTTTTCCTTACAGCTGCATGGTTTGTTGCTGCAACGCTTGCATGGCAATTCTTCTAATTAATTATAGGATTTTTTTTCCCCCTTTAAGGGAAGGAGCTGTTCTTCTTATAGATCTGGACTACCCTCTTGAGGCTGTAATGGGAAAACACAAATATATTTAATTTGGAAAATTGATTCTTCTCTGCAGTCATTCACTGTGAAGAGATTATTGATTAGACGCATGTAAAGGCGTGAGTATAACTTTAAACGCATATGAACTGGAACTATAGGACTGCGTTAAAGACAATGGGGAATCAAGGGGGGGGAACAAAAAAAAAGTTAAATCCCGGTGGCACCTGGCAGCAGCTGTTGGAGAGCAGGGTGGAGCACGGTTCAGGGGGGATGCAGATAGTGAGGCTGAAACACAACAGCATCAGTGCCTTCCAGTCTGCCGTCGCTGCGATTCTGTGGGAAACAGAAATTGAGGCTGCGACGGAGACGGGCGCGCTGCGCGTCCAATGGCGCAGCGCCCTGACGCACGACTACCGCAGCGCGGGCCAATACAGTCCCTCTGTGGGCGGGTCCTTTCCCCACCACCGCCACTCCCCCTACCCCCTAACCACCCCCCCCCACTCTCTCTCTCTCCCCCCCATCCCTTCCCCGGTATTCTGATTGAGTCCGTCCAGTTTGTATTAGTTGGACGCGCAGAGAGGAGGGAGACCCGGGCGTCTTTCGGCTGGAACCTCCGGATTACACGCAGATGCGGAATGATTTGCTCTCCCCCGCCGGCGCGCCGAGTCCGGGCGATTTCTCCCCCCCCCCTCTCTTTATTGTCTGTGATGCGTGAATCTTGCCGGGCTGCGTGAAAGGATGCATCAGACGAGAGCTGCGCTCGAACGCGGACAAACAGGGCGTCTGTTACGACGATGACGGCTCCCTTTCTTGTTGTTTTGAAGACGGGCCACGCGCAGAATCACTGCAACGCTCGCTATGGACAACTTAAACGCTCCCCTGCTCCATCCCTCCTATGAAGAGCATTGCGCAGTGCAGTGAAAACGGGATATCGCGTTGTGCTTTTTCGAATTGGCGCTGACTACATTACCTAATCAGCTGGTATTCAACTGGGTATCATTTCCCCCCCGGTGTCGCCTTTTACACATCCTACAAGCCCGTGTTTTGGTGCACTGTCAATGTAAGGAGCGTTTCATCCAGTGGTTGAGAGCCACTCTCCGGGGGCACAGATGAGAGGCAAACAATATCATCAGCCACTGAAGTTGACAGCGCCTTGGGAGAAGGATGCTGGCTTTGGGAGGAAGCTTAAAACCTACAGGAATCATACCAAGATAATAGCACAGCCTGGGATCGTGATGAAAGTCCTCCGCAGGAAGAAGATTGTGTTATTTATGGCCTATTTCTTGCTGCTGGTCCTCACGATGCTCAACTTGGCGAATTATAAATGGACTAAGGAGCCACAGCAGTGCAACCACCAGATGAGGAGCACCACTTACCAGAGCAGGTCTGACATCCGCTTCCTGTACAGGCCCTCTCTGGCCAAAAAGAGACAGCTCATCTATGTCCTGACCACCTGGAGGTCAGGCTCCTCCTTTTTCGGGGAGCTTTTTAACCAAAATCCCGAAGTGTTCTTCTTGTACGAGCCCATGTGGCACATCTGGCAGAAACTGTACCCGGGCGACGCGGTGTCTTTGCAAGGGGCGGCCAGGGACATGCTGAGCTCCCTGTACCGCTGCGATTTGTCTGTTTTCCAACTTTACAACAGCCCCGGGGGCAAGAATTTTACCTCGCTGGGACTATTCGGGGCCACCCTCAATAAAGTGGTGTGCTCCTACCCCCTCTGCTCGGCCTACAGGAAGGAGGTGGTGGGGATGGTGGATGATAAGGTGTGCAAAAAGTGCCCCCCTCAAAGCCTTAGACTGTTGGAGGAGGAGTGCCTCAAGTACAACACTATAGTCATAAAAGGGGTCCGCATTCTGGACGTTAACGTGCTGGCCCCGCTCATGGAGGATCCATCCTTGGACCTGAAGGTGATACACCTTGTCAGAGACCCACGGGCCGTGGCCAACTCCAGGATCAAATCCAGACACGGCCTGATAAGGGAGAACTTACAGGTGGTCCGCAGCAGGGACCCTAAACTCCGCCGGATACCTTTCGTGGATCCCGGTCACAAAGCCAACAAGAAGGATGGGTCGGACTACCACTCCATAGGAGCCATGGAGGTAATCTGTGACCGCACTTCCAGGACGTTGAGGACTGCCTTAAACCCGCCCAGCTGGCTGAAGGGGAAGTACATGGCCGTGCGGTACGAGGACCTGGTGGAGAACCCGGTCAAGACCTTGCGGAACATCTACCGCTTCGCCAACCTGACCAGCAACCACGACATTGAGTCGTTTGCACTGAACATGACCAGCGGCTCCAGTTCCTCCTCTAAGCCATTCATAGTCTCGTCCAGGAATGCCACACAAGCCGCTAGCGCATGGAGAACAGTGCTCAGCATTCAGCAGATCAAACAAGTGGAGGACTACTGCCACCACGCCATGTCTGTGCTGGGGTACGAGAGAGTGAGAACAGCCGGGGAGGCGAAGGACTTGAGCAAATCACTACTGACACACTCCAAACTGTGAAGTCATCCTCCTCACCAAAGACCTTCTAATTTAATGGTCGTTTTTTTTTTCTTTTTTTTTTTTTTTGCATCGGGTGCCGTTTCCTCTTAATGTGGAATTAAAGCTTTACTTTAAATCAGTGTTTGAGGAGCTCCACTGGCCACATTCGGAATGTATCTCGTTTCCTTCGGTTGAAATTGCAGTGGTGTTCACAAAAGGGACCACGTCTTTTATACTGGAATACCGGACATGTTTGACAATACGAGGCCTACGAACATTGGCTTGAATATTGAAGGTGCAACTATGGAGAACAAAAACAAAAAAAAAAGAGAGAGAAAAACAGCAACTGTATAATTCATGTATCTTGTTATGATGACACTTCAAAGTGGATGTTTCGGGGTTATTTTTGAATGTTGAAAACCTTACAAAAAATATTTTTTTTTCAGTCTCCATATTGTCTGTAAAAGTGAAAAATAGTTGATGAATGGAAAAAAAACAACAACAAAGAACTGAAAAAAAAGCTCATTGCTAATGTCTATTTGTAAGATCTGGTTGAAGTCACAGACAATCAATTAACTGGTTTGTTGATGTGCCATACTGTAGGTACTAGGTAGAGGTGTGGTGAGTAGGCTACATCCAAAACAGCATTAGTGCTATGTCTAGATTAAAAGAAAGGGATGTTTTTTTTTTTTTGTTACCACTGTTGGGCTCTGGAGCTGGAAAGTCTTTCTCAGTGTCAGTGTAAGCAGTCTGTTCTACCATTTCAAATGTTTACAATTGCTTGCTCTTATAAAAAAACACATGATCTGGGAATAACGCCTTGAGTAAAGTTCACAGTTAAGAAGACCGTTTATGCATCTGTGTACATTTTAAAATCATTATCATACACATAAATACCAGGGGCCTGTACCACAAAGCAGAATTCCCGTAATCGAGTGATGTACTTATTAAGATATTAGATCAGACGTTGATATCATGTAGCCTCCGGGTGAGAAAACTGTTTTAGGAACAGAAAAAAAGTCAGGATGAACAAAGCGAGATGTATACAAGAAGCTGTGATTATACAATAATTTCATAACATTAAAAGAAAGCTAATGCTTAAAGTACATGTAGGTTACTATATATGACTTATGGAGTATATTTTGCTATTTAGTTGGGTGATAATGAAATGAATATGTTCTGCACATAAAAAAAAACACACTTTAAAGTCTGTTTCCACTACTGAAGCGACAAAGAGTAGTTAATGACTGATGAGGTCTATCTGACCCAAATGTTGAATTTATATTCACGGGATCCGGTAAACAGTGTGGGTTATTGTTCCAATAAAATATAACAGACTCTATTCTTTTTTTTTCCCAAGTTACCATCATCATCACACAGTTGTCTCGTGTTATTCTGAGCTGCAGTGAGGAATCAGTGTAAAATCATCCACACTGCGGTCAGCTGTCACTCCAGGGGGAAAAAAAATCCAATTTGCACATTTAAAACGCAGCTAATACCAGTTTTATGTGTTCGAATGTCATAAACAATCTCGCTAGACGCTCTGATTTAAAACCAGAGTAAAAATAGAAAGCCTGGAAATGACCTATAAATTATGTATTTCTCTTTTTTTTTACTAGTCACTTTATTGCAAACTCAGGACATTTGTCCGTGTCAGGATCCTGTAGAAATGATCATTCCTCTTTTCCAGGGAATTGATTGGTCAGTGGGCATTAGTTTTGGTCCTGTACTCTGAATATTGGGAATATTATACCTGCACCGGAGCAGGTTAGCCATTTAGCATAAGCTGCCACAGTGATCTGTCCCGGTAAGAAGGGAATCAGCCTTATCATACAGGAAATCCCAAGTTAAACCTGAAATAACCTTGAAAACCCCTTAATCCTGCTTTGTGGTACAGGCCCCAGACCAGTGGTTCTCAAAGTGTGGTGCATGAGGCAAGGTCTCCTTACAAATTTAAATATAATCTAACACAGTGAGCCACTGTCTTCAGTCGATATAGTCATAACGAATAAAGAAACCTCTGTATGCTAGTAATATTTAATTCCAATTCCACACAGGATATGTAATAGTGTTATTCTTCATATTCATGAGATGTCATGGCCTACTTCTGTTCTTGTGCCTTCTCTCACCATTTGAGAACCATTGTGCTGGAACAGTGTCATACAATGGCTGCTTTTTGTCGCAATAACTTCAGTATAAGTCACAAAACTATTATTGGTAATAGACAGAAGATCTGCTGTATTTATTAGTCGCTAGCTGTAATTACAGTATTCTACTCGGATGAGAACTTTAAAACTTCATGGTAATTTTTGCAACCACACAACCTTAAAAAAAAAAAAAAAATCTCAGAAATTTCATGCAAGACACAATAAAAACGATTTTGTAAAAATCTATCCAGATAGTATATGATTTGATGAGGTTTGCAGATTGGATCTCACTTGATTGAAACATAAAAAAAAATCAGTTTGTGATGCTGCATGTGCCTAAAAATGACTGTAAGACCTTGTTGGGAGCACAGAAATTGGTCTATTTATATATTATATTTTTAGCAAAAGGCAATTAAAAAAGCAAATGCAAAACATATATATAAATTACATTATAAAACAACATGAATACAATTAAAAACAGCCATTAAAGAAGTAAGAGAAGAAAATAAAAATGCTAAAATAGAAAAATATTTTTTAAAATATTAGAAAAAAAGCATAGTTCAGTGTAAAAAAAAAACACATAATTCTTTGATTTATTACTTTGAGATATGTTCCAAAAATAATGTTTTTTGGAACATATACTGTACATGTGATAGCATTTCAGTAAATCACAGCAAAAACTACTAGTAGCAATGGGATTGTGCCATTAATTAGAGGACAAATGTTTTTTGGGGGGGGACTGTCCCTTTAAGGGTAGATCTACGACTCATGAGATAGCTGTTGCTATGTGAACAAAACAAAAACTGTGCGCCAACAAACTATTGAGAGCTGAAACGGAGCAAAATTCCATAGAAGCATCCATGCATTCACAACATAAAATGGAAAGCCCTTACTTCAAGGACAATGGCTTTAATAATATGAGAGAAACAGTCTGCATAATAGAGACTAACCTTCGCAGATTGGATTTGTGCAGTACACAACACCCTGCTTCACTCAAGGGGAAAAGAGCCCTGAGATTTATAATGATGCACTCGGAGAGTGCAGTCTATAATTAAAGAAGTCAGTGGAAAACTCACATGCTAATTGTCTCTTTTCCAAATGCTGTTAATATACTTAAGCAATTGGAAGTATTGTATTGCAGCACGTAGTGATAAGCAAGACATGGAGGGAGAAATGGAGGGAGTAATAAATTCACAGTGAATACATTTGAATCAGTTAAAAGGATTGTAGCAAAAAAAACAGTGCAATAAAAGTTTAATAAGTAGCAGGGAAAGAGAAGCGGGCACAAAAATACCATGTCAGCTGATTAAGGGAAATGGCATTTAACCACAGTGGCAATTCTCCCTAAAGCCTGAAACCAAAGACATTATGTAACCAACTAGCATGAAGCTTCTCCAATAACAATCAATGTGGGACTTAATATTGCGACATGTTGCATTTCAACTGTTTGCTTGCTTTTATAAAAAAAAAAAAAAAAACTACACTGTGCACACAGCTTAAACTCCTCTTTCTGTTGTCTGTGACAGTTGGTACTTTTCAGTTCATTTTATAATTGTAAATCTTTTATAACAAGAGAGGGAAATTATCAGCAGAGAAACCGAAAGAGCAACGGCCTTT
Organism: Lepturacanthus savala; assembly: GCA_030544235.1. Taxonomy (NCBI): domain Eukaryota; kingdom Metazoa; phylum Chordata; class Actinopteri; order Scombriformes; family Trichiuridae; genus Lepturacanthus; species Lepturacanthus savala. Next base: position 9,888,339 of record CM060476.1, on the reverse strand, counting down.
GTAATGGGCGTTTTTTTTTCCACCCTCTGTGTCTATGCATGCATGTCAGCTCAGGAGGGGGGCGTGACCTTTTGGGAGCCATTGTAATTCTTACTCCCAGTTGGCTCCTCACAGACGCCCCGGCCAGTGACCCCGTTCATCACCGTGGGAGGCAGGGCCTTATCCTCAGGGCGGCCGGGGCCGATAAGCTGGGGTTAGAGGTGACTCGCGGTACTTCAGGCCTCCCTGGTGAGATCTGGAGCGCTGCCAAGCCCCAGGTCTCCCTCCAGCAGGTCTTCCTGGTGCTCACGCCCAGAGTCGCCTCCTACGACGCACACGAGCTGGTTCTCGGCTTTCTCCGAATCCGAAGGGGAGTCGTCCGGTTCAGTCTCGTACAGCTGCTCGTCATTCTGAGTTCACAAAAGAGAACTTTCGTTTCCTTTTCAATGCCTTGGAGAAGTATTGCAACACAAGGCAAGTCTTACCTCGTGGGAATGGGGTCTGGCGAATAACCTGCAGCACTGTGGCAGCGGAGGGCCAGAATGTGTGAGCACAGGCTTTAGATATCTGTGACCTTGTTAAGGTATAGCAGCAAAGCTGTGGGCCAGTTAAAAGGAGAGAAGAGAATTGTTTGAATCAGTGGTTCTCAAACTTTTCCCATTCATTTTCACCTCAATATATAAAATGGAAAATAAAAATTGAAAATTAAATCAATCAATCTGCAATGGGAAAATAATACACAATTATTAGGAATTAAATGTATTTATTTGAAATTATTGCAGTCCTCTATACAACTGGTTCTACATTCCGTCAGTGTGGAATTATAGTAAAAATAAATTATTGTCCTTTTTTATTATGTTCATAAAGATCCAGAAGAACGCAGGGTAATGTCTGAGCTGCATTCGTTCAGTTATGTTTCTCAACGATGAGATGGGATCAAAACGGAGCAATGTTTGTTGCTGTTAGCCACAGACATGGGAGGGCAGTGGCTATGTTAGAAAGAATTGGTTAAAATGAATCATTCTTTAATGTGGAAGAGATTACCACACACGCATATCAGTGGTTTAGCTGCATATTATTTGTACAGAGAAGAACATAAGCCCTGTTCTTGAATACGCTGGTAACAGATTTCACAATTCCCTGCTTAAAAAGTTGTACTTGCAAAAGCTAAAACGTGTAGAACACAGCAGAGTCAGCAACGACAGCCTGAACAATGACACAGCGTTTTCTTCCTTTTCTTCCTCTTCATCTTCAGTTTTCCTGAACATCGCTGCACTGAAGCCACATAAAGTAGAAATGACTAATGCTCCTGCAGTTATATTAAGCACAATATTCCATATAAGGCCACTTTCAGCTTATTGTCATTAATGGCCTTCCTTTTTGGCTTTTCCTCTTCCAACAAAACACAGGCGGATACACAGGGCTGGATATTAGTCATTCAAGCTTAAGCCGCTCGTGCTATTTATAAGTTTGTTCCAGATTGCTAAGCTGCTAGCATATTTAAAATACATGTAGCTGCTATTGTCCGCTGGGTCTTAATTAATAAAAGCTTCCAGTTAAAAGAAAAGACTTTGCAGGAGGTAGCACTTCACAAGAGCAGAAGTGCTTAATAGAGATTAAAACAATACATACTCTTAAAAAAAAGAAAAGAAAGGTGTATAGTGTACTGTTATCATGTTTCAGGCAAACTGGGTCAGACCTGCACTTGACTGAAAACAGAGGGGTGGTTTAAAAATGTGTTAAAAGTGTTGATATAAGCTAGTGCAGACAAGCACAGTCCTGCTTAGTGTTGAAAGCAGAGGAAAGGTCTGTTTTTGGATGCCAGATGTGATGCTTAAAGTCCTCCAGAGGGCAATTTGTGAGTGTAGGAAGTCCCTTGATAATCGCAGTGACCTATTACACGCCGGCTCCATCCAACACCTCTTTCCAGGCCAGGCGTCTACATACAGGCTTGGTGACAGTTGATCCTGCAATACGCTGGGTTCCATTTCCCCTTCATTAAAACAAACTCTCCTATAGCTGTAACAGTTCAAGGGTAAATAATTGCACTTTTTTTTGGCAGGCGTTCACGCTTCGCTCTGCCTGCACCTTGGGAAATGACAAATCATTACTTCACCGATGCTATAATTTTTTAGACAAAAGGAACCTTTTGTACATCAGAGCCTATAATGAACAACGTGGGACTTGGAGGTGGCACACAAGTACACAAGTCCCTCTCTTGAGCATACACAGAAAAAAAAAGAAGAAAATGATCCAATACGTGGCGTCGATTCTTGCATTCCAGTGCTGTTATCAGCAGGATGCAAGAGGTGTGAATTATGGGCAACACTGTTCTGCCAGCTAACAGGATTTATTTATAAATGTCTCAAATGAGGGACTGGGAGAGAGAAAAGAGGGGCGGGGATGAGAAGGAGGTGGGAATGAAGGGGGGGATAATGACTTCTTTGGGACCCGCAGTTGAGCGAGTTGTCTGCTTGTCAGCACGGTGTCCAACCCTGGCATAATACGAGCCAGGGAAGGTAATTATAAGTGCTAGAGGTAGTCTCTGCTCACAATGGTGTCAGGTTGTGTGTTGGGAAAAAAAAAGTGCTGAGCAATAGCACGGGGGTAGAAGCTCAACTGCTGCTTCAGCTATCATAGAAAAGCATCGTTCCCTCCCTACATGTCCTGCACCTTTCCGTCGTTGCCTGACCTTCAATTAGTGCTGACAGGAAAATAAGGACGTATTTCAAAATTCCACAAGGTAGCTGGGGAAACAGCCTTTCAAACACACTTTGCTGCATTTCAGAGTTAAACAAGAGCAGTTGCATTTCAGAATAATTATAAAATGGCAAGAAACAGAAGAGATTTTATCTCTCTGTGCTACTTTATACTTACATTTTAGAGTCAAATATTGTACTTTTCACCCCACTACACATATAAACATCTCACAATTATAATGCAATGTTTTAGATTTTAGACTAGATTCAACTTTGTTATTACACATGGGTAAGGGAACGTGGTTTAGCATCTAAAGTGCCAAGTGCTACAGTTACAGTATGACACACCCAGCAGTACAATGTAGGTGAGCAAAGGGACAACTGGTTTCAAATTAACCTTTCACCATGCATGTGAATGCATCTGTAACACAATTTGAATTATACCATCATATGGTAGCATAATACATAAAGTGGCAACTTTTCCGTGACTCTCACACAAAACAAAAATCAGCAGCACATATTTAAATTTAAGTGCCACCTCTAACTGTTACTTTTAGTATAACATTGTTTACGCTATGCTATTATTATATAATACTATAAATGTAGGTGAAACCCTGTGATTTAACTCCCAAGTCAATCCGTGGATTCATCCTGAGCCAGGGCTAACCACACATAATGCAGCCACCTTGCATTACGTGTCTTACATGCGGGTGGCCCCTGGGGATGGAGTCAAAACAAAAAAACATGCTGCAACGCTTTCCAGCGCCGAATAACCACACGGCGCGCAAAACTGCCTCGGCGGGAGAGATCAAAACGGGCTTTGATGTCCATCAAAATCACTGCTTAGCGTAAAACGCCGGCCCTAATGAGCCCTAAAGCCAGGCTGATGGGGGAAACGGTTAAGGAAGCAGCGGTGTGCCTTTAGGACGAGCCAAGCTGGAGCTCAATTACCTGGCGGCAGGATCCAGGCGGAAGCTCCGCTCACCTGGTCCACATCAAAGCGCCGCCATAATACCTTTTCTCCCCTCACCACCATCAGTAGGAAATGTTGGCCGGAGATGTGCCTTTCATCCTCATCCTTTCATTGTTCTCTTTCCTAAATTTACATATACAGGTTCCCGAAAAGCCACTGCGCACGTTTTCAGTCAGATGTGCAGATTAACCCACTATGCAGGCTTATAGCGGTAGTTACTATGGCTACAATGTTGTATTGTGAGCAACGTGTGGGTCAATTAAAACATGCGCCACAAGTCGACTGTTTGCCATATCATATGTATATGCGTGTTAGTACATATAGTGTAATAACCCCCTGGAAAGGGAGACTAGCAAAAGAGCATGTCTGCATCATGACTATCATTAGTGAAGCGATCTTTAAAAAATACCAGCTATTTAAAGGCACTGTAGACTGTTGAATGTGTATGGCTTAAAAATTGTCTGTAATTCACAGTCACATCGATGTTCACTGGGTGCCAGTCATTTTACACATCCATCAAATATAGTCTAAAAAACACCTCATACATATATACTATTCACCTTTTCTGTCATTTACCCGTTAAACAGCCTCAATCCAAACTGCGCTTGGTTTGAATATGTGTCTTACACTTGAACACAACCCATTAATGATTCTTTTTTGTTACAAGTAAATCACCACCATTAAATGTCTTGAATTATTTACAACTTTCAATTGCTATCTAACAGCTTTTTGTGCATTCAGTTGTAATGCACCATGTGTGGTGAACACTTGGCAGCACTTAGCCCTCATCTAACACCATCCTGTGACAAATGGTGGCAGCAGCATCATGTTGTGAGGAGGCTTTTATTTATTTATTTTTTTCGACAGAAGGGACATGGTGACTAGTGAGGATACAAAGGAACAATGAAGAGGGACGGTGTTTAAGTAAGACGTTAGAGTGAAGCAACGATACGTGAAATTCATTTATACCTGTGGAATTAGTTGATGGAAAAGGGACAATCGGGGAAAGAACCCCGAAACCTAGAGGGGCCATGTAAATACAGATATATCCTGCAAACCCTGAGGCTGGAATTGCTGCCAAGCTTCTCAAGAAATGTCTCAAGAAAAAAAGAGACTTTCAGTGAAAGCTGAAATTCCTGTTTTACATTCTTAAAGGTCCCCTATCATAGAAAGTGATATTTTAATTGCTTTTTGATTAGAAGTGTGCGCATTCTGTCCAATATTTGGGCTTATGGAGATGGTAGAAATTACTGCTGCTAAACATCAGCATGTTAGCAATGCCATTGTGTGCATGTTAGCATGCTAACATTACCATTTACCTGAAAGTGCAATCTCACAGAGCTGCTAGTGTGGCTACAGACTATTAAGATTTGTTTATTTATGCTGCAAAACCACCTCATGCAAATCATCAGAATCCAGAGTTAATACCGTCCTCTAAGTGCGATACGGTGTTATGTCAGTGAAAACTGATGTCATGACATGATTCAACAAGCAAGTATGATGCATGATTCTCACGCCACCGGACAGCCCTTTGTAAACCACGGGAACAAACAGGAGTGGTTGATTTATTAAGAAAACTGGCTGACTCGAGACTATCACGCAGGAAAGACATTCCAATGCAGGCCTCTGCTTACAACTGGAATTCAGTTCACATAGAAATCATCGTTGAATATATGCATGTGCGTACATACATGTTAATGCATGTTTTTTGCATACATATACATGTACCATATAAAGGTGCTAGGAGACCACCCATCTTAACTATTTCATGAGCATCCTGCTTGTTCTGCCAAAACAGTCTTTCTTCACATTTGCTGCAATGACTCATTGTTATTTCCCCGTGCACTCGCTGTATAGGCTACTACTTCACATGCGGCGCATTAACTCTTGTTTGTGGGAACAGATGTGGGGAGTGCTTGGGAGAAGCAAAATCAGTGAAAGGATACTTGTAGTCCAGCCGGTGCCACAGGGCCCGTGTTGTGTCTGGCCTCTCTGCAGCAACCTGTAGATCATGAGAGAACCACTGTTACTCATCGACACACAAAAAACCCTCTGGGGGGGCGGCAGGGGAGGGAGCTATATACGCTGCCTGATGGAAATGTTGGAAACCTGCACCCTTGGATGGTCAGCGGGGCCGTATCCGATGACCTCCGCTGTTACAAGTGGGACCTCAGGTCCTGTGTTCATATAGGAAAGTCCTGTTCTCTAAAGCTGCCCTTGAGATGCCTTCCCGCTACAGGAAGCTACACGCCCCGGCTATCCTTGTGTGCCCTCACACCCTGGGTAAGGTGACATTTAACCATTTTCATGAGAAAGAGCCCCGGCGCTGGGCCTCACCTCTCCACTGGGATGGGTCCTCCGGTCTCACTGGCCACGCCGTCTATTCAGCCTGCCCCTCTGCCTTTAGAATGTCAGGGAGCTTCCCAGACCATGTCCCATTCACAGCGTGCAGATAAGAGTCAGGTCATATAAGAAGATGAAAAGGGAGAGGACAGGGAGATGCTGGGAAGCAGTGATGGAAAGACGGGAGGGTGCGTGTGTGTGTGTGTATGGGCGGGTGGACGGACGTGCCTGCACAACTAAAAGGGCACAGTCAGGAGGCCTCTCCGCTGGCAAGGATGTGCTACAGACTGTCATTTAGCAGGGAGCAAAAGTGCATTTCCTCCTCTTGAACCTCTTCTTCACTTTGATGTCATGCGATGTTACAATAAACAACGCAACTAAGATTAAAGGATGGAATCACATCATGTGTCAGTGGGAGAGGATGGCAGGATATCCAGTAAATCCCTTCTGTCTAGTATTTGCAAAAAAAAAAAAAAAAAAAAAACTCTTATTCCATTCCTTTTCAAATAAATACGGTATACACAGTCAATATGTTTTTAAATGTTAAATACATTTAAAAACATATTGACTGTTACATTTTTGTGCTTGTATAGGACAAATCTAATGATACCATATATATATATATCTGTAGTGAAACACATATAGACTCAGAATGTGCTGCAGTACAGCCCTGCAGCACTTTGGTGGTGATTAAAAATAGCTCTTAACCAAATTAACTTTGGTTCCTTATTCATCGAGATTGCCGCACATCCTCTGTGTTCAGTTTCCTCCACTTGTTAAGGGCCGCAGTGTTGACAACTGCGAAAACACAGCTCACAGCACAATATACTGTATGCAAACTGTATCTAGAATCATGTTGCATGGAACAGATTGGTTTATAGGGAGAACTGTGAATACAGCTGCTGTTGTGGTGCTATTAGGCTGCCACCTGCAAAATATACAAATCTAGAAAATGCAAATGTAATGCAAATACAAATGTCTATAGTTTCTTCTTAGACGTAAGAAGAGAGACGTATCATGAAAAATTGATATCTGCTGGATATCTAACCTCAACGCAGATCATTAGGATCACTACTTGCAATGATGCAAATATTTAAAGCGTTTTAAAGCATTAGAAAAACAACTATTGACTGCCCAGTAATACATCAATACTGCACTAATGCCCAAGGCTCTTAATGGGATTGAGTGAGCGATACCTGAGTGATAATTCTGCAGAAGCAGCAAAGCAGAGGCATAGTAGAGGGATAATAAATACTCTCTTGGTATACTGGTATGCGCAAAAACAATATAATTTGCTCATGTTACACTGCAGATTATGGCATATGGAGGATAATATACATTTTAAGGTGATAATCCAGTAATTTTAGACTTTCAAATGATAGCTAAACAAATGTGTTTTACATACTGACACTGCAATTGCTACTGAAAAGAGATGCTTGCAGCATTGTTGCTCAAAGTTCACAGTTTAGATTTCAATATATTTCAATGGCACGGAGGACAAAGACTGCAGGAATAAATAGAGCGGGTGAAAAACAGATTATAGAGTAGTGACAATAATGTGCTTTTACCTCAAAGGAAAGATCCTCTGCATTTTCATCTGCATCCACTCCCACTCTGGAGAGAAAAAGGGAAACGCACAGTCAAACTCTGACTCAATACAATGAGATGACAGAGACAAATCTCAGGGGTCTGACTCCACGCTAGACGTGGAGCTGTACGTCTACTGCAGCTGTTTGAACAAACAGTCTCGCGCTGCATGCGAGTTAGCGATGAAAGTGGAAAGTCAGCGTGGACCCCCCCCCTCCCGGGCTCGGTTTGAATATGACCTTTCGAGCGGTTTCATCAAAAATCAGCCTTGTCTTCCACATCACACCAAGAAAATGTCAGGCCCGGGTAAACCTCTGATAAATGACAAACAGCGCTGCAATTATGCTTGATATTATGTGCGGAAGCGATTATTAGCCTGTCGAGGTGCGGGCTCCACTGAGAGGCCGGCCTGGCTGCCTTGCTCTCCAGAATTGAAATAAAGTGAGTCAGCACCGGCCTGTGACAGCCTAGTGATCTGCTTCATCGGGGAAACAAGAGTATGTGTGTGTGTGTGTATTCACTGCATGCTTAGCCTCCTCACTAGAGCAAAATCACGCTCCCATCGTTTTCAAACCCAACTTTGCTGGGTTCTGATGGAAGGATAATGTTTTTTTTAACATTGTATAATAATTTCTTTTATACAGCTCTGGAAATATAAGAGACCATGGCATTTTTTTTATACCTAAACCCTATTGGAGACCTCTGGAATGTGATCAAGAGGAAGATGGATGGATCAAACGAAGCTGAGCTACTTCAGTTCTTGCAGCAGGAGTGGGGAAAAAAGTCACCCAAGAAAGATAAAGACTTGTGGAGAGCATGCCAAGACACATGAAAGCTGTCATTAAAAATAAGGGTTATTGCACCAAATATTGATTTCTGAATTCTTAAGTGTAAACATTAGAATGATGTTGTTTTAATGAATTTGATCTTGTTTCTTTGCTTTGTATGAGGTCTGAAAACATTGTATCATTTTTGTTATTTTGACCATTTGTCATTTTCTGCAAATAAATGCTCTAAATTATATTATTATTATACTATTTGGAATTTGGGGGAAATGTAGTCAGTAGTTTATAGACTAAAACAAAATTCTTCTGTTTGCCCAAACACATACCTATACGTAGTCAAATCAGAAAAAACAGATAATTTTGCAGTGGTCTCTTATTTTTTTTCCAGAGCTGTACTTTCTTATATACACTACTACTTACAATAAGTTATGGATATTGTTATTTACATGAGTGCTTTTCCTATTTAGTCTGAATTTAAATGACATAAGTCCCTTTGATATAACTAATAATGAATGTGAAGCAACACCATTTTCATTAGTTTAATATTTACTATATCAAAAAATGTATGAAATCCACTGAGTCTCTCACAATATCCTTTATTCATCATGAGTAGAGAATGTATGTCATTTACAGCTATACAGGAGTAAACACCCCTCTATTCAGTCCACTGTGACTCCTTGGTTGTACAGATCTGTTTCCCTGATCCACCTCTCTCCCTGTGCTTGTCTTCACTGTATCACCAAGAACACATCCAGGAAATGATCACACTTTGCATTAATGAAACTTTGACCCTGGCCACGGCATATCCCAACAACCCAGTTCGATTTCCTTTTTCACAATCTGTTCCCCGTCCCTCCCGCCGTTCACTCCGCCCAGCTTCTGTCTTGAAATGCGTTTTCCTTCCAGCTTTTCTCTATGCCCGTCTTTATCTTTCAATATTTTCACCGTATATTCTTCCCTTTTCCTGTTTTTTTCAGTGGATTCTGTGTCTCTTTGCAATTGTTTCTTTATCCACCAGAGATGCAAGCACTGTGAACATTATTAAACAACTGTTGAAAACATATTTATTCCATATTTCTTAGACTGTCACTCCTACTTTGTGTTATTGTCTTTTTTACATATTATATTTCTATTTTCAACATGCCCAGTTTTCACCATTTGCTGCTTCTTTTTTGTTATTATTTACTTGCTTTTATTGCCTGGTGTTTTTTATTCCTTTTATTTATGCCACCTATATGAAAGGTGCTATATAAAGCAAGTTTATTATTATTAATATATCCACTTTCAGTCTGTAACACAACTTTCTCTCTTCATTTCACTCCTTTTTTTTATCTCAATATCATTTCACAGTATGAGCTCGCTCCTCCTGGTCTTTATCACCTCCCACCTCTTCTTCGGTTGGTTTTCTTTGTCTCCTCTTACCACCAGCTCTCTGCTATCCATCCATCCATTCCGCTTGTAGGAAGAGTAAAAAGAGGCACCGAGGCTGAAATTGTGCTGAAGTTGCACAGAGATAGGGGGCAATGGAAGTGCAGAAGATCTATCTTCATTATGCAGGCTTTTCCTGAATTCAGTATGAAGCAAGTTGTTTTTTGGTGCTTAAAAAAAAAAAGGTGGGCAGGTTGTGACAAGTACCAATGACCTGTATTGCACATGATGCACCACCTTCAGCCGCCCAGGTGCATTCCATGACGACAAGACCTGGCACTGAGCTAAGCTGATAAAATGAGGAGAGGGCAGATAAAGTGTGAGAGAAAGAGCACAGAGAAGGAACACAAGCTGAGGGTAAAGCTCAGAAAATAGAAACAAAAAAGAATAAGAGAGTGGGCTCCGGTTTTCTGAGCGTGATGTTGAGTGAGATGGTCTTTGGTGACATCAGAGTGACAGAACGAGTCGGTGTTGCTGGTGAGAGGAAGCGATTGTCAGTGAAAGATTGACTAGAAGACAGGGCAAGACAAGTGGAGAGAAAGAGACAAAGCAAACAACATAAAAGGAAATAGAGGAGAGAGGCGGTCTCTCTCTCTCTCTCTCTCTCTAGATGCAGATGTAAAAGAGGAACAAAGAGATAACGAGGCAGCGTGGTGTTTGTGAGGACGACGACGACGGCCTGATTGCGTCTCTCGGAAAAATATTCAGCTGTCAGACAGCTGGATCTCACGGCCTGCTGCTGTTAAATTGATGCGACCCCTGCGCACTCTCACCCTTATCTTCAGCACGCTGACATTCAATAAAGAAAAAGTCCAAACCAATCTAACGGCACTGTGGAATGCGAGTTCACATGCAGAAAAAAAAAAAAATCAGCAATTCAGTGAAAGTGGACAGCCACAGGCGCTACACTGGGAGGAGGCGGCAGAGAGGAGCGCAACAGAGAACAGAATGTCTCTCTGAATTTTGCAGAAATTTACATCCACTGCAGGAAATAGTGGACGAGGCAACAGCTGAGTCACAGATTCTTCTGTAATGAGGCTCCGCAGGGTTATGCGACCCTTCCATGTTCCAGTCACTGCCCCGATGCTTTAAAACCAAAACATAAATACACAGATACAGTTACAGCAGATTTGTTTTTTCTTAGAAAACGGCAATCTTAGATTGACTTGTGGCTGTTATTCTACCAGTCGACTGCAGCCCTCAAAGTCTTTACTGGGCTCTTTATGTGCTGATACGATCTCTCTTGTGCTGAGCTCCACTGAGACTAAAATACCTCTGGACAAATTCCAGTATGACATAGCGCTCTGCACAAGGGCCTTCGGCTGTCGACTCATCCCAGCTACTGGGCAGCGTCGCTATTCATACGAATGCGCCGTTGACAGGATTTTTCTCGAAAAAGAATAGTATTCGGATCGTCTTGCTAAAATCTCATCCAACACGTTCGCAGAATCCGAAACTGCACATCCAGATGCAAAAAAAACACTGGTATCCGTAAACACCTCCTTACAAGACGTAGCACTTCCACTGTGCCTGCCTCGTGGAAAAGAGGAAGAAGAAGAAGAAGGGGGGGGGGGGAATGCACAAACAAGCTAAAACATGGCCTTGAGCGGTATGCGTGTGTACGTGCAGATGTGAGTTGTTATCAGTCGCAGGCTGACGAAGCTGTGCTTGCGGCACGCTAAACATGAGGGTCTCGAGAGGAGATGCTGTGACATCGCAGAAGCCCCAACAACAAGATATCTTCGAGGACAGTCTACAGGTGGCCACAGGTTAACCGTGTTTACATGAAGCCAAAACATTTTACCGTGCAATTGCTTCCTCCGGTGCAGAAAATTTCCACCAAATGTGATTAGCAGCACCGGTTAATAAACACTCAGAAGAGTTCCTTCTTGAAGTTCAAGTAGCGAGTACTCGAATGGCAGCGTAAATTAAGTTACTACACCCCTCCCCTCTGCGGCGCTCTCTCTGTGTTACCGTATCTCATAGTGTAGAGAGAGAGAGAAATGGAAAGGGGGACACAGAGAGTCAAAGTCTCACAGGGACTGTGTGCTCTGTAGTATGAGTTTGGACAAGAAGAAGGCTGTAAGGCATCCTTACAGCTTCCTGCTTGGTTGTTCTTCTCACTAGGGACGCAAGGATTGCATATTCAACAGATTTCTACTTGGAACCAGCTCCTGTAGATATGAGCAGCAATATGCATATACACACACACACACACACACGCACATGCATATATATACAAATGAGGGCCAGATCGTCGATAAAGGGTATAACCGGTATAACTGGTAAGTGCCATGATAATGATTTCGGCTGGAAATGGATTTTAAAGGTCATGTGACCGCCATCGCAGCTAGGTACAACACGTTAACCACTGAGCGTACAATCCGCTGAAAAGTGAGTAAAATTAATTTATACGGCAAACTTCACAGACGGCAGGCGCAAAGTGCTTCACAGTCAAATCCGCCCAAAAAAGATAAACAGCAGATAAAACGCAAGGGACATGAAACACAAGTTAAAACGTAAAATCCCACATGCTACGTAAATGCCTGTCTGGAACAGATGGCTTTTTAGGAACCTGGTTAGAGAAACTGCAGAGGTGACGCCAAATGATCAAGAAATGGCGGGAATTTATCAACGGTCCTTTACAACAAAAATGCCAGATCAGAATCCATTTTTCTGCAGACCTGGTGATTATTGTTTCCGTCGGCAATGATGAATGCGATATCTCTTATCACCTCAATATTGAAATAACTAATGGATGTAATATTACAGTGATTAGTACCGTGCAATGTGATAAGCTCTCAACTTTCACCACATATGAAACTCCTCCTCCGCAATCAATGTCGAGCTTTTCAACTGTCACGCGATAATACCTTTGACCCAGAGCAAATAATAATCGACCCTATTCCTGAATCTTACGCTGAATTTTAATCTCATTCTATTGAAATTCTGAAGGGGAAATTATCGTGTTATATATCGTTACCATCCTGTATTTATGCCGGATATAAATTTCAGCTCCCCGCGTACGAGCCCTGCATCTCTCAGTGTTACGACTCTGCAGTGGATGAGGAGATAAAACAAAGAACAATGCCTCCAACAGGAACAAACTCATACGCATCAAAAATTATTGGCCTCCCCGCCCACAACCTCTCAGACCTCAACAGCAAAGCCATTACACGCGGAGTGAGCACCATAACACATGACCCCAGGCACCTTCTCTTACCATTCTTCACACTGCCTCCATCTGGTCACAGATACTGATCCCTCACCCGTTTTGCCCCCTCTGGCATAGCATCACTAAACAAATACCCTGGTAACTGTCATGTACACTCTCTCACTCTGACTCTCTCTCTCTATATATATGTGGATGTATCCTGTATAGGTGTATTTAATGAGGTTGCGAATACTGTGTTTATGTATCTCTGTATTTATGTGAGGCAACAAATTTCCTAGAATTATTGCTGCAGTGTTTCAAAAGAGCAATCCACAGAGCATTTATAAAATAGCCACGGTTAGCTGTTTAAGAGATAAAGTCCTTTGGTAAGTGTTTTACCTAACTAAGTTTTAAAAGTCCTACCATATTGCACACTGATGAACAATCACCCACTCAGCAGATGTCCAAATATCATGTTATCATTTCTGTTGTATAAACTGAGCTGGAAGGATAATAATGAGCAGAAATAACTCCGCATACCATGCCGTGCCAGCTTGGATACTGTAGCTAGTCATTACTTGAAGGCAACTGCTCACAAAACCCAGTAACTGTCATTAACATTGATGATATGCACTTGTGGGAATAGAAGGTGTAATATAAAAGCTGTCAAGTACGGGTAACGAACGATTAGGGAATTTATTTTAAAAAGTAAAAATTAAATTTGTGGCAAACCATATATAAAACATCCCAATCTGATTGTCCGACTGAATGATATTGATGTTGCCATCCCTAGAGCCCGTCAGCAACTTTCGCTTGCCTTACTGAACTGCATATACAGTAGGGTTGAAGAGGAACAATGCATGCTGTATCATATTGATTCACTTTTTTCAATTTCTGGAGCACAAAGCTGACTGCCATCAGTGTTTAAAACAGTGCCAGTTTAGCAGGACGGGAGTCTCAGCGTTTCAGCCAGCTGGACCCCCATTGATATCCAAGGACATTTGGGAGGAAGAGAGGCAGTGGAAGCCAGAGATATTATTATCATGCAGAATTAATTTCCCTTCTCGTCCACCTGGATGTCTCCCTATGGAATAGGGATACTACCTACACTTAGTGTAGTGGTCTAAGCGGGATACATGGCATGGCTAGAAGTGGCAGCGGAGAGCTGTAGAACAGTCTCTGCAAGAGGATAAAATCTAGGTCCATACATCAAACTGCTTCCATTTTATTAAAAAGTGGCCCTATCATGAAAAAAAAAAAGTTGCGTGTAAATGTTTCACTCCTGTTGTTCCTGCTAACACACAGACTGTGAAATAAGACCACCCACTCATTCTCTTGTGGTCTGACCTCCTCTGTAATGTTGCTGAACACAAGTCGATTACAAATGACTCTGGTTGAGATGTCACAACAGGATTGCAGGTTAATAGTAGCTGCCCCCAGATCCGTGTCGCCATCCCCCTCCTCCTGAAGTGCTTGTACTTGACCCAGCTCTCTGAGGCATGTGACAGCGCTAGGCCAATCACAACAGAGTGGGCTTCATCAGTAAAGGAGGGCCAAAGGCCATCTCTTGTTTGGTTTGTCCCTTCTGGGCTATCGTAGAAACATGGCTGTGCAACATGTTAGGCTTCACGAAGGGCGACCCGCTCTCCATTTTGTTCCGCTAGATGCTGCTAAATGCCACTAATTCTGCACCTGCTACATTTGGGATATTCATATAAAGCATCGCATAACATAACATATAATCATTATTGGTAGGTTTGAATCCAAACAGGCAAATGTTGTGTGTGTATCCATTTCAGCAGTAGTTATTTGGTCCATTTTTTGTACATTATACTGGCCTTTTAGTCTAAGTTCACTTTTTAAGATAAAAAAGTTGACAGGAGCTTGCCTGCTATTGACATCAGTGTTACATTGGTTCGCTGATTACTAACAAAAATAGTAGATGAGTTATTCCTTTTGAGGACACAAGCTGTACCACCAAAATTGCTTTACTGCCCTAAAGGAATAATAACAATTCTTCTGACAAATATATTACTAGACGGATATATTACTAGCTCACGAGCTTAGCCCCGGAAAATCTTTCACTATTGGCATGGACATAAAGTCATGCAATGCAAATGTACTCTTTAATCACTATGCAAATGCTGTGTATACACACTGTAATTGGTTAGTCTTGCCACAAGATAGACAGTAGGGGAATTCAAGCGATGGCATGTTGTATTTACATCCTCAGATGTCTATAGCCACCAGCAATAACTATTAATGAGTGTGTGCAAGAATAAGCTGCACACAAATATGGACATTTATGCCAAAGTCGCTCACAGGCTCAGTCAGGTCTGTGCTGAATTGCTCTGAAACCCCAATCTGTTTAATTATTGTTAATTGACTAGCAAAGTGTTTCAAAAATACAATAATAGCCTCCTGCACTACTGCTCCCTGGTGTGTGTGTGTATCTGCATGGTCCGCTGGGAAATCATAATGAAAAGGGATGTGGTCAATGAAAACCAGCCAATTTCAAGACAAAGGTTGCTGGAGCTTTCAGTAAGCGAGCTGGTCTGACGACACTTGCCTGGAAGTCGACAGCTGCCAGAACGCTCATGCTTCTGGGACAGACCGTATCCGTTTACATTGCTTTATTTCTCCTGCCTTCTTCCTTTTTCTCAATCTTGCCAAAGAATTGGCATGAGGAAGAGGGGATGAGCGATCAAGTACCTCCTTAGGACAACCCACGTGAAACCACTATTGTCATATTTGGATCAAGGACAATGCCTGCTGGCACAAACCAAATATAACAGTAGAATCTCAGAAAAAAAGGACTCATTGCTATGTGGGTTAACATGACGAAGCAACTGCAGCAGCCTGCTTTGTGTGTTATATGTGGCACTGGGCTAATGGCTCCTTCCTACTTGCTGCAGAGCAGAGTCGGGGGATTTTCTTGTCTTTTTACGGGAACACTGGCCTGCTTTTGTATTTCTGGTACTTCACCTCAGGCTCAACGGAGGCACATAAACGAAACTTGCTCTAGATGGAGACTTGAAAAGCGACACTGTGTAGCATCTAGTAGGGATAGCCCTACAAACCCTGTTGTCTGTCCATGACTAAGTGTCTGAGTGGGAGGCCAAATGACCACTGGTCGGCTGGATTTAATTATAGTGAAGTACTGCGAGTTGGTTCGGCTCACCCGCCAACATGGCCACCAAGCTATGTTAATTTACAACAAAGCACTCCACCAAAATATGCTTCTGAAAATGCCATCAGATGAACATTAGCTGCAACAAAGTCCTGTCCCTTACATTCACCACAAAGATAACAACATATAGTTGTGGGAACACTGAAGCTACAGTCGTGGGAACACTGCTTCTGCTGTGTCATTGCTGTGGAGCCAATGAGACACAACACAGACAGCACCACTCTGCCATTGAGGCCAGTGTTGTGGTCGGAAGCAGGATTACATGCTGTGCTCAAACCTCCACAGAAATTCCAGGTTTACTCTGCAACATGTGGATATGCTGTGGGGTTAGGAGACAACGGAGAATACGGGTTCAGATAATTTTTTTTTTACCAGGCGCAAACTTCAATTGATTTTTAACTGGTAGTATTAGGGTATACTATGGGTATACTATAAAATACAGAGGGAGACACCTGGCAGTGATAGTCGTAACGTTTTCCACATTGACCATACACAGCCCAGCCATATACTAGATTCTAACCTGGTCTTGTTTTCACCCTGGTTGAACTGATGCAGGTAAGACAGCAGAGGACGAGAGGAAAAAGGAGGAGAGATGAGGCAAGTGGTGGGAAGAAAGTGCAACGCTGCTGCACGCCTGCTGCCATAGCAGCCAGCTGGTCTGGATGTCCATTAGTTGAATCTGCTCTACAAATCAGATGAGATGTCAAATCACTGTCTCACACCCTCCAGGCGCAGAGCTGGTACGCGGTCATGTCTGTTAATGCGCAGATGCACGTGTTGCAGCTGCATTGGTGTTCTGTAGTAGCAGATTTTGGTTTAAGGACAGGGGTACCACCGCCCCACTATCTCCCACCTGCTCACTCGTCTGCTGCCTCGTCACCCCCCCTCACTCGGCTGCTCTAACCTCTTAACAACGCTGCTGCTGTGGAGGAGATTGTTCTCTATATGTAGGTGCTGATGAAATTTTGAGGGCGAGTGGTGAATTATTTAGAAGGGAGGATTATGAAAGCAGCTTCTTGGCGTGTTGCTAGAGGGTATGAATCAATATGAGCCTCCCCACCACCGCCGCTGCCGCCTCCTCCCCCTTTTTTCCTCCCTGAAACCACAGACCCTCTGAACAGAAGTCCAGACACATGGCCACAGCAGACTGGGCGGCCAGATGCACTGTGCCGCTGTGTAAAAGGGACTACATTACATGAGAAAAGCCAGTAGAAAAAGGATGGGATTGTGTATCTGTGTTTATTTATGTGTTCGTGAGATACACAGAAGGACCTAATTCGCTGACCACATCACACAAGAACAGATGGCCAACTCAAGGCCTGCCAGGTCTATTCCTCTTTTCCTCTGGTTCCTGCCTGACAGCTGGGATCTGCAGTCCAAGTCATGGAGGTTTAGAAAATGGACAGGAGGTCGTGCACAAAGATGTAGAGCATGCACACAAAACTACATTGCTGGGGGAGATGTCACAACCTGGGCTATGTTGCAGTTACAAAACATTTTCACACAGTTGCGTTCGATGAAAATTTGATTTGGACTTGATTTGTTCGGTGCCAAAGCTCCGAGGCTGAATAATGGCTGCATTCCTGCACTCACTCTCACGTATCATTGTCTCATAGTTAGTTGGTCTGAATCCATTTCTTTCTCTACATGGCCCCCCCACCCTTCTGTCTATGTGTGCCCGTTCTACTGAAGCATTAAATCAGCCTCTCTTTTTTCATCTGTGTTTTGGGAGTATATGTTTGGCAAATGCTGTTGTTCTCTTTCTGGCCAATGATTTCCTGCCTCAAGAACAAGCAATTGGGACCAAACAAGAACCACACTGGGGAGCTTGGATTTCACAGTACTGATCAAAGAAAAATGGAAGGGTTTCAACCTTGTGGTGAAGCAAATCGTTATTCATGAGGCAGACAGAAAACCATTAATTTCCTCACAAGGTTGACACAATGTTACCTTGGTCGTTACATCCCTTTGCATGAGCCTTGGAGTATGACACGGAGTAGGAGAAGGTCACCAAACAAAAAAAACAACAATAGGTGGCTACAGAGACACTGGAGGTATTTTTCCCCCCCTTTTTACACAAATGTATTAGAATGAAGACAAACAGGGTAAGTAATGCAACGTGTCAGGTGATGAGACCCCAAATTTAATCAAACTTTTTCCATTACAATTTGTAAACCGAAGTCGCATGTCAATTTCTAGCCAAGCTCTAGCATTGCTGTCTGGATGGCTATGTCAGAAAGATGAGTGGTCCACCAGTTTGATCCAGACGGAAATATCTCAGCAACAGCTGGATGGATTGCCATGAACTTTGGTATACATTAATAGTCCCTGACTTTTGCTTTAATGACACCATGAGGATCACATTTTTGGCTCAAGTATTGGATGGATTGCAAAAATTTAGGGCCGACAATTATGTGCCCTCGGGGTGAACAGTAATAATTCTGGTGATCTCTTTGCTCGTTAAATTCCATTATCAGATTAAAATTCAAATTTTCCCCAATAGCTTACTTTAATTGTGACCATATTCCTGCAAATCTAATGGCACTTCCATCAGCCCATTTGTACATTGCTGTTTGTTTTACATGTCTGGCATTGTTTAGCAAATAGTACATGGTACATTACGTACTAAACATCAGCAGGGTAAGCGTATTAACTGGCTGCTGTTAGCATTTATCTCTGCACAAGTACAACCTCACAGAGGTGGCTATACTCTTAGACTTATTAACTTTCATAGGCTTTTTAAAGCAATAATGTTGATATATATAAGCAAAATGTTGGGGTCACTTCCAAGTACATCAAGTGTTTTAGATCTTTATCTACAACCTGCCTGACCTTTTATGTTTCTTGCCCAAAGGTCTCAGCAATTAACCTCCTGAGTTGGCTGTGTTTGAGTCAGAGTGTGTGTGTGAATGGGTGAATGAGAAGCAAAAATTGTACAGTGCTTTGCTATGGTAGAAAATAGGGCTAAATGGTTCACAAATTTTTATTAAAATCGCCTACTGTAATTTTCAAATCTCATTTGTTAGGCAAAATATGTGTCAAAATATCATTTCAATATCAATATCATCACATCTTTGTTTGGTGCAGATCCCTGCAAATAAGCTCAAGTTTTTAATGAAATGAGAAATACAGCTAATATTTCAAATCAGTCAAAAATACTTAAGCAATTAAATGTTTTTTAAATCCTTCGGCCCTGGCTCATTTACCATTGAAAAGGTTTTCATAACTGACAAGACTGAAAATTAAAACTGTAAAAAAAAGAAGAACCAAAGGAAGGGACTCTTTTATGAGTACAAAAATGAACTTGATTTTAGTGGATTTTAAAATCATTTTATCTTATCTTCTTATTGCACCTCCTCCAGCCCCTGTATTAGCCCAGGCATTTCATCAGGCTCCTCTTTGTGGACTTCATCTCTGCTTTCATCCAAAGACACCTGATGATCCGGAAGTTTGCACAACTCAACATGCCCTCACTGTCTGATCCATTTCCTACACAATTTCCTCAGTGACGGAAGGAAGGGTGTTTGGGTAGGCGCAGACAATATAACCTGCACCGCACCATCAACACCGGAGCACCACAGGGCTGTGTGCTGAGCCCATTTCTCTATGTGCTGAACACCAATGACTGCACCAGCCCCTCAGCAACCACCACTTACCTCACTTACTCTGATGACGCCACCATTCCTGCTCTTCTCACAGATAATCATTCTGTTTTCTATCACAACACTGTTGCACACTTCACCCAGTGGTGTGAGTGTCACTCCAGCACCTCATCCTTATCAATAATGCAACAGTTTCTATCAGCATACAAAGGACATTCAAAAAAGCAGCGACTAAAGACTATCAGCCATCCGTAAACTCAAAAGGACTATATCACCCCACCTCCTCCTACTGTACCCAAGTATTATTCAACCCAACCTGCTTTATGCCTCCTCAGCTAACTAACTTTCTTTCTCTCCGGGCTGTCTCTCCTCTCAATCCTCCCCTACAATGTTCTTTCTGAAATTATAGAGGGCTAAAAATATTGGCTCTATAAATAAAAGGTGCCCATTGAGAGTGATTGAGAGGCGAGGTCGCTAGGCAGCTGGGGATGCTGGGTAAGTAGGCTTCATTAGCTCTCGCTGCTTCCAAAAAGTAGCCCCCACAACTCTCCCACACAAACAGACTCAAGTAGTCCGCTTCCTCGTAAACAGGCACAGTGATGCCGCATCGGGATATGGAACGTTTCAAGCACACGCTCTATCTCTCTCCTTCACAGCTCTCTGCAGGGTTGCAAATTTAGCCCCATCAATGCTATCCATCAACCCTCATTAGACGCTCTCCCTCCATCCCTGTGGAAAAATGTGTGCAGTTGTGTGCGTTTGCATTTGTGCACGTTGTGG
Organism: Lepturacanthus savala; assembly: GCA_030544235.1. Classification (NCBI taxonomy): domain Eukaryota; kingdom Metazoa; phylum Chordata; class Actinopteri; order Scombriformes; family Trichiuridae; genus Lepturacanthus; species Lepturacanthus savala. The sequence goes on along the minus strand of CM060476.1, from coordinate 9,867,819 downwards.
GAGCGAAATGCGCAGCCGAGGCAACCCGTGTCTGTTTTATTATTCATACTCATGTGTGGATCCTCTTTCAGCCCACAGACACCTGCCAGAGATACACATAGCACATACTGATGTTCTTGCTATATTTTCTCTCCCACCCGCTCTCCCTCACTGCTGCATTATGGTTCTTTAACCGAGATGTCCTTTAAACAATAAACTCAAAAAATACACTGCAAGGAACCACTTTATACCCGTGCGTGTGCATCGGAATATGCAAATTCTCTGGCAGTGTATTTAGAGCTTATCTCTGCCCTCATACACTCGCTGAAATACACACACACGCACATACACAGGACACTTTTATTGCCCTGATGCTCTTTTTAATGGCCCTCCACCTCGCTCTCCGTATTGACGTCACATCCATTAGGCCGTGCCTCTGGGTCTTTTTAGTGGAGGCTGGAGCACAGGACTCCGATGTACGAGACCCCCGTTCAGAGTCAATCTCCACCTGATAAACTCGCCGTATTGGCTGATCTGACAGACACGGTTACCACAGCAATCTGTCCGCTCTCCCAGTACACCGCCATGGCTATCAATCCACCTCGAGAGAAAAAAAAACAACACATTGAACCGCGTGTCAAGAGGAGAGCGCTGCGTCGACACACACGCACGCGTTCGTGAGTGCTCGGGCTCTGCCCTGCATATTGTCTACACACAAGCATGCGCACGCACACACCCACACAGCTCAACTATCAACACTCCTATGTGTGTTGATAGTTGAGCTGAGAGAGGACTATCTGTATCTGGTGCCACGGAGAGTAACCCTGGCGAGTTAATGTGAAGAGATAATGTTTCACGTCCGATCAGCATCAGAATCATAACTCACTAGCCTCTTCCAGCCTCCATCTTCCCCCACTACCATCCCAACTGCAACGTCCCCCGATTAGGGTCCTTCTAATCCTGCGAAGCCAATGTTTTCCGACACCGAACGTAGCATAAATGAGTCAGCAATACAACCCAACAAGTTGCACCAGCTCTTTCCTGCTTCATGAATATAGAATGAGTGTGTAGCACATAGGCCATTTTAGCCTTTAGCAAAACAGTAGACTCTCGTGGTGACAACGTTGTGCCGTGCAGAGAAGAGAGAAATAGCAAATGAAGGCTCGGCATTGGTTTGGGAGCTGGGAGCCGCCGCTGGACGAGGACCGGCCGAATTCTGATGGCTTTTCACCGACTGAGAAAAGAGCCGCCTAACATGTTAAAAAGAAGCTCAGTTCTTCAACACTCGGGAGACAAAATCAATGGGCGCTGCGGCTGGCTGAACTTGCAGGGCTCCACTGTGACTTGCACATCTAAACCCTGTCGCCAACTGGAGCTCTAGAGCTGAGCTCAGTGTAATGAGAACGGGACTTAACTCTCGGTACAGCGAAGGGGGGGGGGATCATCTGAGGAGGATGAGGAAGAAGGAAAGTGAGGAGGAAATGAAGAGAAACAGAACTTTCTTTTTGTTGTTTTTGATAAGTAATGGCCACAAGGTGTTCTGGTAAGAGTATTACAGCTTAAATCCATCACTGGATCACAATGCTGCATTAAAAATAATGTGTTTTTGTAGTAAAAAAAAACAGCGTACAATTCTGACAAAAAGCAAATTGCTTGACAAAATCAAATCAACATAGAGACAATCACCTGACCCATCCTGATCCATTCCTGAAAGTAAAAGAAGAAAAGATAACTTCACAAAAAGTTATTGTGCATTGAGTTTGCCTTTAAATCATACATTACGGACGACCTTTCCCCCCCCTCTCTAAGTTCCAAAGTCATCCGAGCCACAGATTGGTTTTCTAATTCACATTTCCATTATATTTTCCCCCCATTTCATTTAGCTACAAAGCAATAACTTTGACTGGACACAATAAAGAATATCCCACTGAAGGGGATGTTGCAATTTAAGCTTCTCTCGCTCTGTCACATTCTCTCCTTTCCTTATCAGAAGGCAAACCAATGCCGGAGCTATTCATCTTCGGAGTCCTTTGAAGTATCTTCCATCCAATTGTGTTGACACATTTTTACTATGGAAGTGTACATAAACATATGTGCGTGACTTTCCTCTCTCCTTCAGTCTGCAATGCCTATATATTAGAGGGAAGAAGGCGTGAACCTCTGTGTGTGTGTATGTGTGTGTGCGGCGCTTTCATGTCTTTTTCTAGTCTTACACTGTGCCCACAATTGCAAAAATGATATCAAAGCTCTACAGGCAGATGGATGTCAAAGAAGACACACAGTGAGTGAGAGAGAGAGTGCGAGAAAGAGAGAGAGAGAGGGAGAGAGAGATAAGAGGTCAGTGGGGCATGAAGGAGAGTGAGTGACATCAGAGACACAGTTTTCCACCCGTCCATCTGTCCACTCAAAACAAACAGGCCAGTCATTAGCTGGACTCCAGCTGTTACGTCTTAGCATCCAACGTTTGAACACTGCTCATTTATATGTACACACACACACACGCACGCACTCCAATGGAGAACAAGGCCTCTTGCCTGTCCTACACTGGCTGCCCTTTGTATCAACCATGACATATTTTAAAATGACATCATTTCATAGACCTTTACAGAGGAAATGAGTTGCATGTGAGCAATTTTCTCATCTCGTTATGTCTTTACAGTAATAACTTGCTGAATGTATCAAATAAAAAAATTGATGTCCTTTACAGGACGTATATATATATATATATATATATATATATATATATATATATATATATATATATATATATATATATATATATATATATATATATATATATATATATATATATATATATATATATATATATATATATATATATATATATATATATATATATATATATATATAGGATTTGTAATTAATTTAATGGCAATTCATCAGATTATAAGATTTGCCCCAAAAGTAATATTTATTTTATGTAAATGATTTTTTGTCACTATCTGTAGCATGTTTTCTAAACCCTTATCTTCAGTCACTGATAGTGATCTACAGTCCTGGAAAATGCAAACTGCAATAATTTGCTTACCATGCGAATTAATTAATCATATTAATGTCCCACCCCTAATATATATATTATTAATAGACAATATTAAAAGTAAACTATCTATTAGTCTGAGCTGGGTTGAGGGAACAATAATGATATTCATACTGAGTGGGCTTGAAAAAGACATAACTGGCCATCATTTAAAGCCTAGGGGCCCCAGACTGCTCAATGTGACTGGGTCTCTGATCTCCCCAGGGGTCCCCCGCCACCCCCGGCCCTCATCAAAGCCAAGGAGACAGACCGAGTTGGCGAAACGGCGGGGTGACATTGCATGTTGGCAATATGGCTTTGGCATAGAGTTACACACGGCAGGAGAAAAGACAAGGAAAGAAACAAACAGAACACAGATGGATTCTGAACGCTGCGTTGTCATTTGTTGTCATTTAACAATGCTGTTTTTCAGCACATTAGTTCGGCCAACGGGTCTTACGTTTCCTTGATACTTTTGAAAAGTACGTCATTGATCTAAGCTGCTCTTTAAACTAATATAACCCTGACAAGATGACCTGTTTAGTCATTTCACTGCCCCGAGGGGTGGAGTAGAGCAGCTGAGTGTGAGTTATGCCTTAGCACAAACACAAGCGCCCCGCCTGCATGCAAACCTCCATTGTAAAATTCAAAAAGCTGTTTTATCAATGCTGAGTGAGCCAGAATCGGTACGTTTGGCGAAAACTTTTAAAGCAACACAGACAGAACTGACACACTCGCCAGTCCATCAATAAGTAGCTAATAAGCTCTAGGTGTGGAGGACCACTTATTTATAAGAAACTCAATATAGTTTGAATGCCCAGAAAGCAGTACAAGACAGCCATACCCAGAAAAATACCTTTTTAATTCTTTTTTTTTTATAGTTACTAAATGAAAGTGATGTCAATATTATGCTTGAAAAGACTATAACAAAATGTAGTTTTCTCAACTTTTGAGTCTGAAAAGTGGATTTGTCGATGAAAGTGACCTCCGTTCAAGCATTAAAAATGAAAGATTGAATCGAGAACAAAATCTTTTTTTTGTGCCTTAATGTAGAAACTCTCTTCTTTCTGTTAATATATTCCCCTTTTATATAATATAACTGAATATTCAGAACAGTGAATTTGGTCAGAAATGCTGACAGGGAAAGAGTTCTATCCAACTGTATTATTTAAGTTTTTTTTTTAATCTACTAGCATTTACATTACTGGTTTACCTTACGGCCATCTCCCTTGCATGTTATATGCACCTGTGGATAGATGCCCTAAATAACTGTGTGAGTGGATATTTCTCTCCTCGTTGTGCTGTTGAATTTTTTGGGTAGTCGCTGCATCTCTGGAGCCCACCACAGTACAGTGCATCAAGCCTTCAGGTCTGTCATGTTTCAGAAAATAGCTGTTTCCCTGTTTCCCCCCGCTTCACATCTCAACCCCCACCGCACCAAATCTCCTGTTCCTCATTCAATTGTCTGAAGTGAAGAGACAAGTAACAACTTCGAAAGGCTTCATTTCGGTGAATAATACATTACATATCTTCACCTGAAGGTAATTTAGCTTCCATTCCATCTCTGAAACCGTCTTGTGTAGGAGTCTTTGAACGTTGTATGAAATTGCTCTTTTTTTTTTCTTTGTTACTCCTATAGCTTCTTCAAAAGGCCCAACACTCCAGGCATCACATAAAAGAAGGAGAGACAGTAAAATGCATTTTGTTTTCAATTTGTGTAATTTGTTCAAGGTAAAGCTGGGTTCACAGGTGATATGGTGCCAGATGCAAGTGTGGGGGGTTCAACAGAGGACATTTTCAGACAGATGGCAATCTCTATCTTTTTTGATGTCGTTTTATCAGTGTAATATATATCACCCTTACCCAGCGTGGCCGAGTAATCTAGAATATTTGAAGAATAGAACTTTCCAACCAGAGAGTGGGCACTAGAACATTTACAAGTCAAGAATAACAGAAGGCTTGGCTTCCGTACCTCAGGCTCAAAGGAAAGGAATATTTTGATATACTATGTCACTGTTTGTTCAACCTGCAACACGCACAGAAACGCATGGCGCGCAGCGAGGAGCTAAGCTGAGAGGGTCGAGTCGTCTGTCAGACTAATGTGAAATTCATGTGCTGCACGTTTACTTTGACGGTTAAGGCTGAAACCAGATGAGAGCTGCACAGTAAAAGAGAAAACTACCTCAGTTTTCGGTGAGCTGTTCACTGGCACTTCAGACCACCAGACAAATTGTGCCCTTTAAAGGCGAGACTGTCTGCCTCTCCTCCTCCTCCTCTCTGTTCCTCTCTATTTCAGTCTCAATTTCAAGGTACATTATTACCCAACCTTGAGTTTCATCATGCGGCTGCAAAAATGAAGTGATTATTTACACTTACTGCATACAGTAATGAAGATACCATTTCCCTGTATTGTGCAATTTAGAGTAATTACTGATATATCTGAAGACAGCTTACCGTGAAACTGTATAATCAGCGTTTTTTTCTTTTCTCGGCTTCTCGTTCTCGCCTCTAACATTGTCATGCTTGCTGTTCAAAACCCAGGCCAATCTCCAGAGACATTTTCTTTCCAAAGTACATACACTTTTCGGTTAATGGAAGTTTTTTTTCTGCATGGGAGGTGAAAACCTACTGCTATATACCTGTATGAAAAAATTCTAAAAAAAAACCAACAACCAACCAATCAATGGAATTTGAAACTTCTACAGTACAGCACAGTATGAAAAATTATCAGGATACAATCAATCTGATACTTAATTGTTAGGGGAGGTTTTGGTGGACTTTATTCTTGGGTGATGCATGTGTTGATGATGAAGAACAAGCACAAGCCCTAATGATGTGTTGTGATGTGTTCTTTTTTCTTGGTCTAATGAAATGCAAGGTTCAGAGGTCCTGTAAAAACTTTTTGATTCTATCTAGGACTGTATTAAATAATTTAGCTTCCAAAACAAATTCTGTATTATTATTATTTTTTTTAAATGGGAGAAGTCTCAGCATTGAGTAACTAACTCCTTAAACATGGGCTCAGAAGCGTGATATTGTGGCAGACACTGTTTTGTCTCCTGCAGTGTGAAATCTCTGCTCTATTCATGTTCGAACATGTTTCTGTTGGAGGTTTTTACCTCTGTGTTCTGTAGATAATTTGGTTCAAAAAGAGCATGTTTGGTTTTTTTAGTGGCCGTTTGCGTTACTAATCTTCAGTGTGATTACGGTTTCCACAAATCAAATTCGATGGTATCGTGTGTGTTGGGGAAAAAGAAGAATCTGTGCAACCAGCTGTGCAACAGCTCTTTCATTTCACTTATACAAAAAGAGGAGTGCGGTTAAAACAACAAGTGCATAGCGAGGGTTCAGTATGAAATTCCCAGTGTGGGTAAATAATTTGACATGCTATCATAAGACTACAGGAGCCTTGTTGTGGAGTTCAGATCGTTGCAAACAAGTAAGTCCATTTGCAAATGTGTAATTAAAATAACAGACAGGAAATCTAGAATTTCCTTATAATTAAATACCGATCTGTGATATGGGACCTTTTTATTTTATTCCATATTCAGATTAAATTGTTATTGAGTCTTTTAAAGAGTTCATCTATTGAGTATAGTGGTTGTACTCAGGCTATGGAAATCATGTAATTACCATTTTAACAGAGAACTGTTCAAACAAATGGAAGTTCTTCCATTTATAAATACCCTTAAATTTAATCTGTCATATAAAAATTGATAAAGTATAATTTCAGGTTGCATGTGTGATCATTCAAAACCAATTAACTATCAACTATTGTGCACAACTATTTTCTGCCAAAGTTAGAACAATACAAAAAAAAAGTTTTTTGCATGAGATTTGAACAGTTTACAAGCTTTAGGCAGAAAAGCTGATATTATTACATTTTCACACGCCAGTGAGAATTTAAAGGGCCACTCCACCAATTGTTCACATGCAGTTCAGTATATTAGTAAGATGCAGCACTATTTGACTGTTCTTGTTCGATTTTTTTTATAATATATTATTAATATAATAATATATTAGTGAAGATTTACATAAATAAATACATGACAATGCTAAATGTTACTCTGGTGACGGGCAAATCAACTTCTCTTTGATAGATTTTTTCTGATTTAGCCAACAAGACTGTATGGTGAGTAGAAAAAACATTCACATATTCCTTTCATATCTTTTTCATGGTTGTTGCTACAAACAATGGGTTTTATTTATTGGAGTTCATCCAAAACAAGATTCACAGCATTTGGTAGTTATTGGGTGCAATCTAGAGACCCTGAACTTTTGCACAGTTTAGTTTGGGTCAAGATAAGATCTAGAGACAACAAAGCCAAAAAACTATGTACGCTGCTCAACTGACACTGAACGAGGCAAGTGATCCGTGATTGCGGACAACAATCCGGTGCCCAGGGGAAGTTTAAACAGAGATATCGTCCTTGTTCTGGTTCATAAATGTTAGCATTACAATGAAATGAAGCTTATTTGGCTGTAAAAGCTCAAACAAACAACTTGGAAGATTGAATTACCGAAGCCAATCTGCGATTCATTAAGAATAAAGCAGCTCCAGGTTTTCGTTTCACATCACAAATTGCTTCACTGTCTGTGTTTTGCAGCTTTGGGACTAGGCATTTTAATGTGCAATAAATGGTCTAGGAAAGGCATTTAGACGGATTATTCATTCGCTTTTGACAACAGTTCACAGCGATCCATGATTTCCTTTCCTTGAGTAATTAAAATTTTTATTTGACTTGATCTTTATCACGTCTCTTTTAAAGCAGCCTCTTGTTCTTCAAAAGTGCTGTTATTTACCACTTTTTTCCCCCCTGTTCCTTAATTATTCAGAATAGAAGATGCTTGCTTTTACCTGATCTCTACAATGTCAAGATATTTCTCTCACTTTCGTGTGAAGCTTCACTGACAGGCATATTCACACATTGCAGAAAGCCACCAGAGATTCTCGGCTGTTCAGCCTCGAAATACTGTGGGAGTCAATTATACCATCATGATCTGGGCATAAATTACACTTTAATAATATAAATGTCTAATTACCACCCTGCATCCTTCACGCCTCTTCTGCATTCCTTATTCATTAACGGCACTGGCCTTGAATAACAGATAGCATACTTTAAAAGAAAAAAACAAACAAAACTCAGGGTTCTTATTATATAGCTATAGTTTGCTTCTATGCATGCATGGGTTTGTGTGAACAGCATGGCACGCTTCATTTGAATGTTGAATGAATCCGCTCCGTAACGCGTTTCCAGGGACCTGTAGACCCGCTCTGCTCGGTGCAGCAGCTGTACTAGTCACTAATGGAGTGCAGAGCTGGAGTGGTTGTACAGAACAGGGGAGGAGGGAGAGGCAGAATTCAAACATGCGGAGGAAATATTCACAAAGAGCCGCTGCATGTCAAGTGAGCCGAATATCTCTAATTAAAGTTCACATATTGTAGAAAGTGAGATTTTAATTGCTTTTTGATAACATGGAAGGTCTATATCAGGTGAAAAGAATATTTTTGCTACGGCTAGTCCACCCAAGAGTATATTTATCTTAAATTATCTCATTCCGCTGATTACATTGGAAGATCGTTTAGCTTATTTCAAGTTTTTCTTCTTGACTTTGGTCAAAAAAAATGGTAATCTTGTTAATGATGTGGTTAATTATTAAGGTGTTCACTATTTATGCAGCAGAAATACTGTCCCATGTGTCAGAGAAATGAACACAGCCTGTAATCAGAAACAGTGCCAGAATTTCTTTGAAATTGTGATGTCACAATTATACAGTCACCGCCCACCCTCTCCTATTCACAGCCACTCGAATAAGCCAAACAGAGGACAGGATGATTAATATTAATGAGGCAGAAGCAAAATGATTTATTCCTTCCAGTTATTTCTAGAATGAGAGAGAGGTGTAAAACTACATTGAGATTTCTAGTGCTCAAAACCAGACATATATCTTGTTAGGGATATCAAAACTTAAAAAATAAATAAAACCCAGAGAAATGTACAATATGGGACCTGGGTCTCGTTTCCAGGGCGATAGGTTTGACTGGCGTCACAATGGCCGTGTCACTCCTGTCTGCTGGCACTGACCTGATGCCCAGACAGAGCAGCATGGGATGAGCAGCCGTTCCCAGCAGCCAGATGGTGAAGCTGACCAGCAGCAGAGCGGCGGTGAGGATGGTGCGCCTCACTTCTGTGGATGTGTCTTTTACCGCCAGGCTAAACGCTATGGCACCCCTAAATCCTGAGGGCAGAGGACACGTGTGTGAGCAAACAGCCGCCATCCATCAAAGCACACGACCACGTAGTAACCAATTCCCAAAGAGACAGTTTATCTAGTTAATAACTCTGTTCACGGGCAAATAGATTACACCTTGGCTGTCACTCTTTATCTGTAATCATTGCTGACCAGCAAGTAGCTCCAAAACAGAGCCCCAGATTACTGCACTCTGGTGACATAATGCTTAGAGCCAAAACAATTCCAACAGCAAATCCTTTTATTGGCACGAGAAACAGATGGGGGGGATGTTGAGAGGGTGGGGGGTTTTGAAAAAAACAGCAAGACAATGGCTTTTTTTTATTATTACTATTATTTATTTATTTATTTTTTACAAAGAAACCTTCTTATGTAAGACGTAAAGTGGGTCAAGCAAGCAGCAAAACATGCTGCTGGTGCACTAGCCTATATCACTTCAGATCAAACATTCCTTCCTCCTGCATCATCAAACCATTCAGAGCTTCATCCATTAGTCGCAGACACTAAAGTAAAGGCACTGCTGTATTCACTCGGCCTCCCGAAAACGCAGCAACGAAAATAGGAAAGGGCTGGGGGTGAATTAGTAGGGAAAACAATCTGAGATCCTGCCGATAACCTCCTTATGTAATGAGGGTAGTGAATTATTATAAAGCCTGAAGAATAGAGTATTCCACAGTGGGACGTTCTCTCAGTATCCTCACTAACATCATTAGCCGCAGGCAGTGAAGGGAAAGGGATGATTAAAGAGTTTTCATAGGACACATTTGGCGGAAACATTTTATGTTTTTGTTTTTTAGTTTATGCAGCAATAACATCACCACCCCAACATTCATCTTAATAACAACCAAAGATGTGGCCAGTAATGGTACATCTTTAGTCATGTCCAAATATTAAAAAAAATTGAGTTTATGTACATCTGAAACTGCAAACGATACAAAAGACAAGTATTATATATTACACTATATTCATATTTATATTGTGATCATTTGGTACCTGCAAACATCATGAAGTGCTGGAAGGTCCGAGGGATCTTGGTTGTGCGACCCAGGTTTAGCAGGAAAGACAAAGGATAGATGCTGCATGCTCTTGATATAAAGATGGAGAGCTGTATGCATTAGTTGCAGATTAAGGAGAACAATTACATATAAAGACACACTCGTAGGTTGAAGCACATGTATGAGTCAGCAAGCTATCATGGAAATTTGTATTTTGTCCTACACACTTTTTGGTATCACACACTAAAATTGTTAGAAATGCGTATCATAGCTGTGATTTGGCTTAGGTTTTGTTTCATTTATTGTAAAATATAACAATACAAATTCCTTTGATTGATTTGGCTTTATGTACAAATGAGACAAAAAATGCAATTTCATGCTTTATAGAAAAGGGCAAATTCTTTGTCAGACCAGGCTGTAAAATTACAATTACCATACCTTTCCATATATATACACCTTCTCATTCAATGTGTTTTCTTTATTTTCATGATTATTTATATTGTAGATTCTCACTGAAGGCATCAAAACTATGAATAAATACGTGGAGTTATGAACTTAACAAAAAAATGTGAAATGACTGAAAACATGTTTTATATTCTAGTTTCTTCAAAATAGCCACCCTTTGATCTGATTGATAAAGCAAGAAATTCCACTAAATAACCGTGATAAGGCACAACTATGAAGTGAAAACCATTTCAGGTGACTGAAACTCCCTGTAGTTCATCAAGAGAATGCCAAGAGCGTGCAAAGCAGTTATCAGAGCAATGGGAGGCTATTTTGAAGAAATTATATATATTCTTCAAAATAGCCACCATAAACATGTGTTCATTCATAGTTTTGATGCCTTCATTGAGAATCTACAATATAAAATAATGAAATGATAATGAAAATAAAGAAAAACACATTGAATGAGAAGGTGTGTCCAAACTTTTCCTGTACTCTATATACACATGCAATGATATTCGAATATTTTCTGTTTAGGATGCAAACACAGCAGTGTGGCACCATGCCGAGGCGTGGAGCCAGTCAGACTCTGCCAGCTGCCTCTGCCCTCCACACCCACTTTGATGTTTCACATAGAATAGGACTGAATGCTAAGCGTCCTGGGCTAACGGTTATGGGGATATCTGTAATATCAGGGACACGGCAGCCACCCTGGATTACACTTAACATCTTTTATTAGACTTTTAGCCATTACTGTAGCTCTTAAAACCCATATGAGCCCGATTGCAGTCCCAGACCTACCAGAAGCTTCTTGTTAATTGTAAATCAGGACTATAAACCAGAGAAGTCTTCGCCAAAGAGTCAGGCAAGCTGGCTTTATTTTTACTATTAAAAAAATGAACAAACACACTTTTTAGAACCTTTTTGAATTTTACTGTGCAAATATCCTCTATGCAGACAGGTACTACTGCTTTGGTGTCATAAGAAGATTTTAGCTATTCTGCAGTAAGTCCATATAATGATGCTTGGAATAATAAAGGGACCAATATCTTAGGCAGGGGACCTTATTCTGACAAGGCTATTACTAAAACAGAGCTTCCTCGCACCCCGCAGTCAATATTAGATCTCATGCACCCTATGGATTTTCAAAAGCAATATCCTGCTCCCAAAAGCAGTCATTTCTCTTTATCAAAGGGCTCTGAGCTATTTGAATGGAGGTAATTAAGCACTTTCATCTCAGCCTCATTTCCAATAAAGCCCATCTCCATTGTCACTGGCAAAGGCTGCAAGCGACGGCGATTAAAATCTACTGCGTAACCAAAGAGCGATTAACAGGGTTGAATCACTGGGGTTATTTCATTTTTATAGACACTTTTAGCGCCGTACAAGAGGACTTCGACCTCCAATAATTCCGGGTTCGTCCATCCGGGTCAGTCCGATCGGTGCGGTTAGCCAGATTTTCTTCACACTTCTGCTATGGAAGCACAATCGAGGACGAGGATGAAGGGGCTCACTGGCAGCCCTTCACGACGAACATGAGAGCATTGGAAAAAAGAATCTGCTCAGTCAACTCTTTCTCGGGCTCCTTTGACCCTATGGCGGAAGATGGATTGTAATAATAATTGCCGGCCATCTGGGCACTGGACTGTGAAAGAACAGCTCCTTGGAGTGCGGCCACTAGAGTCTTTCCTCAGGCATACGCTGTGGTCATGTCAGCTCTCAAGCAAGGACGGTTGTACAATGGTTAGCCAGCAGTCCGGTACGAGCCCCCCCCCCCCCCGTTCCCCGCAGGAAACAAAGCCGACAGACACAACAACAGATGTGGCTATCAGACATCTGTTATGATAATGTAACAAACATGTGATGAGGATCGTCAAGGAGCCGAAGGCTTTTTGATAATGTGATGTTGCATTCCGGACATACGAAGGCTCCTGCCAGAGGAGAAAGTAATGCATCTAGTCTGATGGATTTTGGCCTAAATGTCTTTTTTGAGTCTAGGTGCAATATATTAAGTTTAGAAAGAAACTCCTGGCTTTTGATTCTGTGCATTTTTATTCCTCCTTGACATCTACTGTTGATGCTTCAGATATCTGTATTTTTATTCAGTCGCAGACAAATTGGAAGTATGTGGATGTAATGTTTAGATATATATATCTGAACATTACATCCATATACTTCCAATTTGTCTGCAACTGAATATAATAATACATTTTTAATAATTGAGATTATTTTAAAATAAGCTCTGAAATAAACTCTCAAATGTGATGTGTGTGTCACACACACACACACACACACACACACACACACACACACACACACACACACACACACACACACACACACACACACACACACACACACACACACACACACACACACACACACACACACACACACACACACACACACACACACACACACACACACACACACACACACACACACTTGAGAGTTTATTTCAGAACTTATTAGTCTGAAATTCAAAAAAACAAAAACAAAACCTAATTACCAAACATTGATGCCATTTAAGTTTCTGTGGCTGATCTAATCAATATGTAGAAATACTGTCTGCATTTGGACAAATGAGTCTTAATAAGACAAATGGTCAAAAATAAATAAATGTGCATCACCGATATCCATCCAACGGCATTTCAATACATTTTAGTATGGACATTACCTTTTAACGAGAATACCATAATGAACAGCAGGAATTTTTCACAGGGGTTTCTACAACTAATAAGATTTAATCTTGAATTTCATCAGGGATTGTGCGCCTAATCCACAGCAAATTAAAAGTACTCTAAGATGACTTCAAACAGGCAAACATCTTTATTCCGCAGAGAGGGAAAAACAAGCAGCAGTAACAATAATTAAAGACTTATTTCGATTTACTGTTTCATAGGTGTTCCGAGAGGAAATGCTGCACTGCAGAGATGGTGATTGTGGGAGACTGGCTGAATGGCATTTGCAGAGCTCACCGGATCAAACCTGCGCAATTTAAGTGCTGAGGTGCTTTTTTTTATTTTAGGACTGGGGAAATCACTGCACTGCAGCAGGGAGGCAAGATAGAAAACAGGAAAACCGCTCTGGTCAAATAAGTGGCAGATGATTGAACAAAGAGAAATAATAACAGAAGCTAGAAGAGACCAAACTGAACTGAACAGACCAGAACACTGTTTCAGGGTTCTGTGATCCAAAAAGCTACACAGCAGGGAGTGACGATGGTCTGTCATGTATCAGAAAAGGATACAAATGCGCCAGAAATGAAGAGGGCTTTGAAGACATGGCAAGGAAACATCAACAATACATATCCCATGTAGCTGAAGATGAAAATCTCCCCCAGGAAGTTGAAGACTTCAAAGAGCTGCAAATTATAAAAAAGGGATTGAAGGGATCATGAGGGAGAAGGTCATCCAAGATGGGTAGGGGGGTTCAGCATAGAGGGTGTATGTGTGTGTGTGTTTCATGGGGAGGTGAAAGGATTTGGATCATATCTGAAATGGGTAAACAGGCTTAGATTTGTACAAACATGGCAAATCCAGTGTTTATGTTATTCTCTGATCCTTTGAGGTAGTAACTGCAAACATTGAACAGCTCGAGGCCATAATGTGGATGCATTTAGCACAGGACGTATTTTTGTCAAACTTCCTCATTGGAGATTCTTATCTGAAATATGCCGTCGGTGGACACACGCGTAAAGAATTTAAAAGAAAAAAAAGTGAAGCTTTCCGCCCTTAATAAAAGACGGCACTCTCCTTTTTCTCGTGATAGTTCCTTGTGGGGGAGCTTTACAACTCATTAACTCCATCTCTGCGGCCAAGTCGGAGAGTTTACTCTTGTCATTTGCTGCAGGTGAAATGAGAATTTGAATCGTGTTAATAAGTTAATTCTGCTTACTTCTGATTATTAAGTTGTATTTGGATGAAATTGGAGCAGATTTCATTGATGATTTATTCATTTCTGTTTTTAATCAGAGCTCCAGTGGCCCTAGTGAGGGGCGGAATAAGCTGATATAAAAAATGACTGTCTGACTGTTTTTATCAGTTCATGCAGCTTTGCTTCAAAGCTATCCAATTGGATGCGTGTAAACATACAGAGAAAACTATTTCTCCCGGTGTCATTTCAACTAGTGTCTGTGTACACTAAACACCTTGTCTTTTCCTTTGAGCTGCAGCTGCATGTGTAAATCATAACAATGTATATATAGTCATCCTGCCGAGTAAACATACTGCATCATATACATATGGCCCACTACTGCAGAGCCCATCCACTTCATAGGCAAAAGCTTCAAACTCTGCTGCAGAGCCTTTTAAAAGGCTTTTCTGTGATAAACAGTTAGCTGCACTGTGGCACCGATAATGAATAATAAATGCATAGATGAGTATATGTGTGCACTTCTGATTTATTTTCTCCTCTGTGAAGTTTGCCGGTACAGTATGACAGCCTCCATCTGTGCTCAGCTTTTTAAGCAGATAGCTGGAGACCGGCCTCCCACGCAGACGCCCACCGGACGACCAGAGCACTAATGGCAATTAATGATCACCCGGGCACACACGCAAGACTCGAACGTTGGCATCAAAAGGTGACGCGTATGGACTAAGTGGGCTGAAATATTCTGTTTGAAAACAACAGCGAAATAGGCATCAATCATCCCGCATAAACCCACCTGCTTGGTTCTGCTCCGTCCCTCGGCGGATAAATTGTGCACCGTGTATCTCGCCTGGCTCAAGCCACAAAACAGCACCGCCACAACACCTGGAAGATGAAGAGACGTGAATGTGAAATCAATGAAAGTTCAAAAATAACTGCAGTCCAAAGGTAATCAATAATAAACATCTAACAACTCTCAATTGACGGTCAGTAGACAAACATCATATCGAGTGTTCTGCAGACAGCAGGGTGTTAAATGTGCTCTATCTGATTATCTTTATGAAGTACGCATATATATATATATATATAAAATAAGATATTATGTAATCAAGCTGTGTGCAGCTGCTTTTCTCTTTGGGTAGAAAGTATGTGATCAAACCAGCCGCCCTGCATCCACCCATTGTCCTGGTTCCAATGAATTCCAGCTGTACAAACCCAATTCAGGCATCCTTGTGTTTCTGGCCAAACACTTTACTTCCATTTCTAACCCACCGACCTGGAGTCCTGGGAATTCGGAATGCTAAAGAATTACATCATCACAGTAGATCATGCCAGATGCGGAGGAGCAGAAATTAACAACGGGGGGGAGATCGAAAAAAAAAAAAAAAGACAAGCAAAGCACAGAAAGGAAAGAAATTCAGACAGAAAAGCAGCTCCACAGAGAGAGGAAACTGGGTGGAGGAGGAGTGATTAGGGCCCCTGCTGGTAAAAAGGAGGTTGGCTGGACCAGAGAGCTGGAATTTGAAACGCATAGCATGAAAGGTGGGTTGCTGCCTCACAGGACATGTTGCTTTGTTGTGGGAATTCAACAGTTTTTGTTCTCTCTACTATGAGAGAAGAAGATGGAGAAGGAAAATGAAAATGAATTTACAGAGATAGCCGGCAATAGTTAGTTTACAGAGCTGGCAGCAGAGAAAAGATAACGCTATGGATCAGACTGCTATGTGAAGTCAGTCAATAACTATTTCTTCGCCATCCGCCCTCACACTAGGACGCTGACCTGTACCTGCACGATGCTGGCTCCAATGATCCCAGCGCACAATGTCTTTTTCACTGGCGTTCAAGAAAGTCTAATGGACCATGCAACCATGGCAGAGCTCATTTGGGTTCCATTTTGTTCAGGGCAACAACATCCTCTTTGGTTTACATAACACTGACGGAGGCAACCATCAACCGCTGTCTATATTGAAGGCTCCTCCGCACAGGGTACTTGGCAACAGACGAGATGCATCCCATGATGAGCGGTTGCGAGGGCCATGGAATTAATGATCGCAGGCTCCCTGCGAGGCTGAGGGTCATTAGGCACGCCCTAACTAAACTCAGTGACTAACAGAGACAGAGAGAGCTTCAATTAGCAGAGGACACTAGGGAGGATTCCCATCACTCAATGGGTCCCCGTGTCTGAGGTGCTGCTTCACTCCAAATTAACTATCCTTCGGTTGGTGTTTTACTGTAGGGGGGTGCTGTTATGCTTCAGCTAACAAAAATCGATCACTACAGGAAGTGGATGAAGCTCACCTAATGCTGCATGATGCAATGGCCAAAGCACCACGAATCAGCTATTCCCAGGAAAATGCCCACGCAGCTGAACAAGCCCCAGCGCCCCAGACGGACCCTTCCCCCCAATGAAGAAACAGGACACAGCGAGCTGAGTAAGTGAGTTTTATCAACAATGTCGTAGATGTCTTCTGTAACACTGTGACCAACAACAAAAACTGTATTCAAATATTTTTATTTTGCAACGCTACACTGGTTCTTCGAGCCCCAGTAGTGCAGTACAGAAAAGTTTGTACCCTGCATCAGATAGTACTGAAAGTCATTGCCCTGTGGTTTAGCTGTGGTACACCTCCCACACTAGAGTGGTGTTTAAAGACAGGGCATCTGGATCCAATACACTAAGGTCAAGCTCCTTCATTAAAACGGCCTTCTCCTCCACAGGCCAAAGGGAGTAGAGCTAAGTAAGAGAGAGAGCTCCTCAACTCAATGAGTGGAATCCCTATGACACAATCAGGGCAGGAGGAACAACAACAACACACTAATGTCTGCATATATGTACACCGCATCTATATTTTAGAGATAACAGACATTCATATTTAACCTACATTACGACTGGTTATGTCATAGCTGAAGACGACACGCTTAACTACAAAACAGTGAAGTTAAAAAAGAAATATGTCAAAAACAAAGAAAGGAGAAGAAAGCTGTGAAGCAAATCATGTCTCACCAATTTCAGCACAAGACCTGAACATTTTTTGACTTTCCAAAAGACAAAACTATGGGTGTGAACATGCTCAGACAGAGGAGGGTGTTGGCTATTCCAAGTTCCATGAGTTATATGGGTTAAATGAGGGTTGAGGATGAAATGGGATTGGTGTGGATTTCTCTGTAGACTGAGGAAATGGAACACTTTCTCATCTTTACATTATGGACCCGCTATAGACTTGCGCGTAGGTTGAATGAGAAGAAAATTGAAGTTGTCCTTGAGCCAACTGGGCAGATGTTCAAGTCGAGACAACCGGGAATCTGCAGAGATCATTCCCGGGCTCCCCCGAGTGCGAGTGGCCACTGAGAGACGTCCAAGCGGCGGAGCCTGCCAATCAAACGGCTGCTCGTGCCACTGATAGCGTGGAGAAAGAAGGCGAGATGCCTGAGGGGAGGGGTGAAGGGCAGCACTTCACTAACACGATTTATATTCTGTCCTACCGCCTCCTCGCCACCCAGATCACTGGCATGGCCACCCACACAAATGACACCTAATACATACAGTGCTCACCTGAAAGTCCACTGGCTTCAGCTGTGAGGAAACTGCCCCAGGACAGGAGGAAGAAAATTGATGTTTCCAGCAGTGGATTCTCATGCAGCCGGGTGAATTTAGTGAGGTGGAAAGAGAGTTAAAGACATACAGTACGAGACAGGTAATACAGTATCTAGCACAAATCGATGGAATGCATAGATGGAGTTGCAATGGCAATAAATATATTATGACTGCTGCAAACATGCAGTCTCCAGTGCGACAATATTGCAGGCGGAGAAACACTGCAGTATCTGCAAAGAAAAAAAAAATGACTGCAGAAGCCAGGAGATCTGTCATAAACCCACTGGTTTCTTAATGAGATCCTTTCTGAGAGTTCGCCAACTGTCCCGCACCCCCTCCGGCAAAGCTTTCCTTGTAAACCACTGCCATCTTTACACAGTGTTCAAGGAAGGAACACAGAAAACGAGCACGTTTAGGTAAATATTACAATTTCAGCGGCGCTTAATTGTTCACACTTTGCTGCTCTGCATTCCCTCAGTGGGTTTTAAAAGGTCTTTAATCTTTAGCACCTGCTTCTTTATCTCATCATTCTGAAATACCCCGATGCTTCACAATGAGGAAAACGCCTCTCGGATTCTGATTGTGTTTGTAATTAACATGGACAGGTGCAGCATGTAATTAAAAAGATAACTGAAGTACAGGCCTACGGGCACAAAGGTCATGTAACACACATGCACACACATATTTTCTTTAATTGCATGTTAATGTTGTGGCTGGGTTCAGGCATCCTGGAAGTAACAGTTATATATATTTACTAACATAAATTTTTTATGTATCTTGTGTTAGTCCAGTTTTCACCTGAATTTTGAAACATTATGCGTTTCAAAATTCAAGATTTTTCCAGATTCCAGAGTGAGCTTTTTTCAGACCGTATTTAACAGAGTACAAATAACTGGCAATTTCCCCATTATGAATTGTGAATAAATATGATTATATTGTAACCACCATATATTTTGTTGTGTTTATAAACAAGAAAACAGTGTCATAAGAAGTTGGTGAAGAACTATATGTTAAATGAAAGTATGGTTTGAAGGGAAGGCACAAAGGAGCAGGCTGTTGCTATGGCATCAGCAAAATCTAATAAATGCTCACTTTGTGCTTTGCTCTCACCCAGAGATTAGTCACTCTAAGTAAGAGCTGAGCTCTGCCCCAAACCGCTCGTGACACATACTCATTTTTCAATCTAAAGTCTAATTACTAGCAGATCAGAGAGAAACGCTGGACAACAGCGCGAGTCGAAACTTCATCAGAGGCCATCGCCTTGATTGACGACCTCTCCGCAGCCATTAATGTCGCAGGAGCACTTCAGACTAAGCCACGTTGCTTTTGTCTATAAAGGTGGTACAGTAGGGGTTTGTTAGAGAGGCAATTACCAAGCGGAGGAAGCGGATAGATTGCAGCGGATGCTGAGGTGATAATTGCATTTGGGGGTGCAGAGGCAGGGACGGGGAGGGGATGCAAAGGATATGAGGGCTGTTATGACTGTGAATGTGAAACCCAATAGGAGAGAGCCGGCAAACACTCCGAGAAAATAACCAACAGAGATGAAGAAGGCGGGGGGGTCGAAGGTGTGTCCTATACCCATCCGGCTATAGGTAGCGATGGCACTGGAAGACAAAATGACACAGCATGATGGAAAAAAAAGGTTGCATATGTGCAATTTTTGAACAAAATAGAAGGCGGTTGCACAATTATGACTATAATTGATAGTAAATATGAGCGTTACAGACATTGAAACATTCCAGCAGCAACGTTGTTTATGGTTCTGCAACATTCATCAGAAATATGGCCCACTAGGTTCTCAGTATAAACCGATATGGAGCAGGCAGCATAAATTCACAGGCTTATTTATGTGGAGCGGAGTCTTTCCTAAGAATATAGGGCTTACTTTAAAATTTAAATCTCGACTTGAAAACAATTCGTCTCCTCCTCCTGAATTTATTTGCCTCAGAGAGGTTAGTGGGAAACAGGGGAAATACTATTGTTCGCGAAGAGAGGAGCATCGTGCTATAAATATTGACTTAGAGGGGGAAGGGAGAGACTTCCACATGGAAGTCATTGAGTGCAAAAGAGGCCTCACAAGGAGGAGAGAGGGAGGGAGGGATGATTGGAGCAGGAGGGAGTGAAAGAGAAAGAGAGAGAGAGAGAGAGAGAGAGAGAGAGAGAGAGAGAGAGAGAGAGAGAGAGAGAGAGAGAGCCTGAGGTGAAGCAAGTAGAGACAGGCACCCATGCGTGTGGCTGATGAAGCTGGCTGTCTTTGTGGAATGACAGCATTTTGTTACCCACCACAGACCCTCCCATGTATTCCCTTTGGACTTTTTGGGTGTTTTAAATGAACGTCAAACCACTGAGTCAGCAAAAGCGATGTGACAGCGGAGCCCGGTGTTTTGGTCTCTGGCTCCCGGTGGGCAGGACGAAACAACTCGCAGAAAGTTGCTTCATGCTCCGACTAACATGAACAGAGTTCGCTCATATAACTATTGATAAATGAACAGGTAGCGTGTCTCCACTTCTCATACTGTCAGGTCGGAATGAGCGAGCGCACACCGCTACATGCTTTAATCTCCATAGCGGAGGGAGAAGAATCAATCAAGCTGTCGCTAATGAGCTCAGCAAGCTGTAAAGGGAAAATATATCATGCCCCTCTGTGGAAATAATCACTCCGGTTGGGTTACCACATTAGGTCTGGGCACTAGTCGCTTGGTCAGGGTGACCTTCGGGAGACGACACCTTCTGGCCTCAGCTCCCGGTCAGAAACCCCCGAGATGTTGACTCGGGACCCGGTTTGAATGCTGGCTGGGTCAGAGCAGGAGGTTTATTGCCCAGGAGAAGGCACATCAAGCGTAAGGTTGAGCTGCTCTGGGAGCTTGTTAAAATTCCAATGCCAGGACCCCGCGTGGCTCGCTAATAAGGGCCGGCTTTGTGCGCGGGGCCAGGGCGACCGGCAGGCTAGCGAGCCGGTCAAGTGACAGGAGATGGCACAAGGGCCGGTCACGCCACTCCAGGAACAAACGCGGCACTATCCGTGCCCGTCTGCGAAGACACGCGGGAGCTCCCTCCTCCGGGCCTCAGTGAGCACGGAGACAGCAGCCGCGCTCATCTTTTACTCCCTCCATCCCGCCTGCATGTGTGAGCCTGTTTGTGCAGTCGGAGAAAAATGGACAGGTAACTGTACATGTAACGGGTCGGCCTGTGAGAGTGCAATATGCAAATTCAGATCTTATCCCTGTCATCTCCCTTCCAAATCCATTTGTTCACCTGCCCCCTTTTTTTTATATGAATGCATGAGCTGTGGGAGTTCCATTCCCTTCCTATGTCCCTCTCTTTTCTACATCTTTCCATCTGTTAAGCACAACCATTCGAGTGGCTTTGTTCACTAGTGATGCGTAAACAGAGCAGACAACGACTGCAGTGTGTGCGCTAAAATGTGCATATTTTTGAGTGGGGGGGAAGGAACAGAGCAACTGATATGCACGAATAAGGCATGACTGCATCACGCTGAGCTCATCGCTGAGCATCTGAGGGGTTTCATGCTGTAGTTTGTCTGTATTTGACAGTAGCCATGTAAGCCGACTTCGTTAGCTGGCAGTGCATCTCTACTCTGGCAGCGAGTCTCTCCACTGAGTACCTTAATGAGATGCTGACAGTGCCAGGGGCAACTCGCTTACACAGGCCACTGCATAGCATCTGAGGCGCTTGCCAATCACACCCTTTCCATAAAGCTGGCAGCATCCATGCAGGTCTCCCCCCCCCACGCATAATGCCGACTGGAAAAGATTGAGCTGCGAACCCTTGAAACGTAACGCTTTTACTGAGGGCAGGGACAGATGCCGAACGAGATACTCAACTGCGTCAGGGCGATGGCCACGGCGTCGTTCAGGACACTCTCGCCGAACAGCAGGGTGTGCAGATCCGGGTCCACGCGCAGGTCCGACAACAGGCCGAGGACGGACACTTCAAAAACGAAACAAACAGAAGAGTCACTGCGCGTGAGAACTACGGCGAGCACAATAATTAAAACGAACTAAATAAATAATGCCAATCATGCTGCCAAAGCGGTGAAGTGCATCACCTCGGCTGCTACAAACAGTAGGAACCTGGGGAATTCATAATACAGTGTAACAATGAAAGCTGACAGAGGATGTCAGCCCACTGACAGCACTGGAGAGAGGATTTTGACACTCGGAATAGCCAAATATAGAGCATTTGGATATTTATATGCAAAGCAAGTGGAACAGAAACATGGTATCATCGTCCTTTTGTACTTGATTGCAACTCTAAAAAGTGGTGTCAGGAGGCGACGGAACAAAGTGGCTTTATACGATTTCTATACATTTGTGTCCAACCATGTTTTTTTTTCCTTTTCCCCTCTGATTTCCTTATTGTAATTGCTGCAGGTGTTTCTGTTTCATGATATCATGTTTGCGTTCAGTGAGCTCAAATACATAGTACGTGGGAGTATCTTTATTAGCTTGGGAGATTTTGCTACAGTTTTCAATATAGGGAGGGAGATAATCTGGGAATTTCGAGAAGGTGCTCATGGGGGGGAAAAAAAGAGGAGATTAGAGGTAAGATGCTGCAGCTGATTAAAGCATCCGAAAGGACCTTATTACCGTCTAATACGAGTCAGAGTGCCCCGTGCTTTAAATAATGCAGGGTTCACTCACTGCTCACTAAGGATTCCTCCTCATGTATTTCGGTTTTGCAAACAGGTGCTCGTTGTATAATGAACTTCAGGGAAAGTTTACACTGACAGGCAGTTGACATTTATATTTACAAGGACATTTAAGTCGTATTGTTAACACAAATTTTAAAAACTATATATCTTTAGCTTTTTATGCTGCCCGATGCAGAATTCCTCTCTACATGGGGCGGCTGCTCTACCCACTGCGGCCCCAGAACTTTGAAAACGTTTTTACATATATGAAAATTTCAATAGTTTTTCCATGGGCACTAAAGTTATGGGGTAAAAAGTTGATCATTTGCATTTCATCAGCATCTTTACTTGCTTAGTACCTTCATAATTACATTTCATAAGCCTTGAATATTTGATCAGTAAGAACCAGCTCATAGCACAGACAGAGGCAGCAACTTCTGTTCATGGATTACTTTCAAAATTAATTTTATTTAGATTTTTTTATTTATTTATTTGTGCATTACTTAGGATTGTGACTCTTCCGCCTTACCTTCATAGAGCAACTCAAACACTCTTATTTGATACGATCTACTGTTTAAATAAGATCATCTGCGCCATTTCTACATCTTAATGAAGATGCAGTGTTTTGCTTACATCTCACATCAAATGCGTAAATGTCAGTTCTCAGCTCATTTGCTGCAAAATTCATATCTTTGGGGAAAAATACAAAATTATTGCTCGCTTACTTGTCTGCCGAGAGGAATGCACCGATCTCTGTGAGTTCACCGCCAGTAAACATCATGCGGTAGATGCTGAGCATATGAATGAGTGCATGCGCGCATAACATGCTTGGCACCTCCAGGCGGGTAAGTGTTGACACCGATTGACAGGGAGAATACTGACATTGACGAACCGGTGATGTGCCTGTCGGCTCCTCACCCTGTGACACCCCAAGTATCTCCCTTCTGCATAATATCAACTGTAGCATAGTTGATCCCTTGTTTACCGAATATATTGCTCCACAGCCTTGATCTAATTAGGAGATACAGAGAGACGATGTACTGGCATAAATTCCCATTGTTCCCATGATAAGAGTAACCAGTGAAACAAAAGCATCATACAATGTAAGATATGGAGGGAAAAAAAACAAATACACAAATATTCACAAATACACACAGGGATATAAGCAACAGGCAGGAAAACAGAAAAGGTGCTACTGTGAAGGCCAGGCAATGTTCTCGAAACAATAACGGCTCCCAATAGGTTGAATTCCGTTAACACTAAGATAAGAAATGACCCATGAATTTGCTTCTTGGAAAAATTGTGACATAAATAATTAGTTACCCCTGATAGTATGGAGAACTGGAACAGCCATAATTAAAATAAAAATACATGTAGAAATAAAAGGCACAATTAACTAATTCAGTAAATGGGTGAGATTATTTGAAAATAATATAGATATAGAAAAATAAATAAATGAAATGTGTTATGTTATTTGATACATTATTTTCCCAATTAATTTATTTCTGTATTTCATGTTATGCCCATATTTGTTAATATGGCTTTTAATCTATTTATTGAGTCATTTATTTATTTATTTATTTGGGGTTATGACAGTTTCAGTCCTCCATATGATAGCGTTGTTTGGCCCTGTAGTGAATGCCAGGCCAGTGAGGGCATCGCAGCAAGGATGCGACCAGACTAACAATAAGAGCAGTGGCAAGAGAGCAGCCTCAGGACTTGTTTTGACAGATCTGGCTCTTTGGTCTTTGACAGGTTTAAAGCTCTTCCTGGTTGGGGAAAATCCTTTATCTGGAGAGGGGTGAGGTAGGCCCTGGAGTCAGGATCGTTCCATCTCCCTGCTTCCCTAATGCCTGACTGATGACAGCATGTCGTGCACCACTCACACAGCAAGAAGAAGCAAAGAAAAGAAAAATAGCACCCATCACATACATACAGACATACACACACACATGCACGCACGCACGCACACATGCACGCATATGGGTGCGGGTCGGCTATGTCGTCATGGCAACCTCGTACTACAGCTGTCAAGTGTGCATCAGTTTCCACAGCAACACCATACGGTGGAGAGAGTAGACAATTATTTCAGACATAATACAGTTGAAAGGGTTGAATGGAAGCCTTATTAGGACAAATTACCCTGCTGCAGAGGTTTAGCAGAGGCAAAGCCCATGGCCATCGAGAGCGCATGGGATTTGCTCACTGATTTCACCAAATTAGCCAGATATAATACTGAAAGTGATGCATCAGGAGGGAGATAACGGTCAACAGGGAATTACTATAATCTGCAGCTCAGCACAAACACTGCTCAATTTTTTTAGGCATTGCCATATGCACAAACATGGGTCATAAGTTGTGCAACAGTAATAGCCCCCCATCACCATTTGCCTGCAAGAGGATTTCCTTTTGTTTATTTAGAATCTCACAGTAGCTCCATGACAGGTCATGATGAGGTCTCTTCAAAACCAACAATAATTTGAATGGCATTTTTGGATCTGGAAAGGAAACATTTTTGTTTTTAATTAGAGACTTACACGAATCGGAGATATCAGAGGCTTTAATACCCAATACCATACCTGCTGGTCTTTCTCTGGTTAGTAATGCACCAGATTTTGTGATGATAAAGAATACATGGACAGCTTTGCCAGATATTGACAGTTTGGGTGACTGGGCTCTACAGACAGAGATTATACAGTGCTGGAAACCAGTGTGTGTGCTGAAAACATCTGATGTGTGTTCTGAAGATTAAAAAATATATATATATAAATTTGAAAAATAGAGTCGCAGAATCTCTAAATTAGGCATCATGCCTCTGTTAAAATATTACTAATTTTACATCACAGCTCATCCGTGTTTAAGATTATTGTGTTTTTCCCATTTAAACTGCATGTGCTTGGCAAAGAGTCACTATGGCCTGTCTGCGAATTCATTTAGTTTCTGTAAATATTTTGCATCCTCTGTTTTGCAATGCTTGTCCCTAGTTATATGTATAATGTTGTAATATTGCTGGTAAGTTGAGTCATGTACACACTTGTGTTTCCAATATTCACATCTTGGCCCAAGACTGCAGATATAAATGCATCATTTCCAACTCTGGCTTCATTTCTAACGCTAAAATACAGTGCTCAGATAAATATGTATGTGCAATGTGTATCACAAGTGAACTACTGGGAAAAGAAAGTAAACAAATGAATAGAATCTCAAAAAAAAAACAGCAGAACACCCCCTCCCCTTTTTCCTTTGAGAAGTTAAGTGAGAGTTTCACGACCTTGTGCAACCATTCCTGAGGCGAGAGGATGCAGCACAGCAGGCTTTCCACGTTGTGACCTGAACCATGAGCCTTATTCTGAGTCTCAGAAGACAGGGTTTCATGGCCACAGAGCTCTGAGGCCTTGTATAAAACCAACAATTTCAAAGTCAACAGATGCACACTCAAAGGAACAAATAACTACACACTAGGGATGTCTGTGCCTCAGAAAAATACAGGTTTTAAAGGGAATATTAAAGACTAACATACTATTGTTCAATGCTCATCTCTGCTGTTGACAAAAATCCACTAGTATTCAGATAATTTAACACACTACAAGAGGAATGTCAATGCAAATATGTTACGTAAAGCTTGACTTTTATCTTCTCTACTTAATACTTTGAATTGTCACCGGGTCCTGGAATCTATCCCATGCCCATATATGGACAGACTCACACTGACTCACTGATTAATTTAGAGTCTCCAAACCACCAGACCGGCATGTCTTTGGAATATGAGAGGAAACCAGATTGCCCGGGCAAAAACAACACTGACTTGGGGTGAACCTGAACTCAAAACAGAAAAGGCCAGTGAAAGAAGAGAAGAGAATACCTTCTGTGTGTGTGTGTGTGTGTGTGTGTGTGTGTGTGTGTGTTAACCAGCACAGGGCAGCCGCAGCAAGGAAATTCACGTTCAGGTACAATTTCTGCAAGTATTAACTTCCCTACATGAAAGACACTACCATCAATATCAGTTTGGGAATACAAAATAATATTAAATCAAAATAACAATTATTCAGACAGGTTTCTTTAATTTTGCCTAAAAAGTGTCACAATTATTTATGGCGGTGGATTAAAGAGCATAAAAAAGCAAAAAGGCCTCAGTATGGTAAACTTGCAAGGAAACTTGCATTAAGGCATTGTGTTGCAAATATCTGTCATCTGCTTTCCGTAGGCCAGGGCAACCAAAGCGGCAAATAAATTGGGCCTCCGTTTTTGCTCAAAGCTCAGCTGTGAGCCTGCAACGACTTGTTCTCAAGATGTTTATCATTTCAGCGATATGTGCTTTAGTTGCACTACACATGTTGTCAGCCACACAGCCGGAGAGCTGCCACACGAGGTCTTTTTCTTGGGCACTTTAATTGTACTGAGTCGCTGCGTATGTTTCTGTGTTTCTGGAGCATTTCGCCGCTTTTCGCCCCATGAATGCAAAAAAAGTATGAACGGAGAAAGAAGAACGAGCAGGGAAATTCTAATGGCTCCCTTTCAGAAAATCGGAGCGGCGGCGCTATATTTGGACAGCGCGGGATGAAGGCAGCCTAGGGGTCTTGGCGTTTGGGCCATCGACGCACTGCAGTGTGATTCTAATCAAAGTGACGAGGGCGTTGGGGTCGCCGCAGCGTGGCTTGGGAAAATAACGTCAGCTGGAATGACAGCGGCAACCATAATCTACAGCTCCTCTTTGACATTCACCCGCATCAACCACTTATTGGTTTATATTATTCATTACTAAATGTGAACATGGCGACTGTTGCTACGTCACAGGTTGCTCGTGACATCCTACTTGACTGCTCTTGGAGAGCGCTGATTATTTTTGCGGTTCCATTATTTAGGGGGAAAAAGGTCCGATGAATTCATAGCAGTTACATCTACAGAGGGCACGGGTGACTGACTTTGCTGCCGCATATAGGCATGGTTATCAACCCTATGTCATCCATCACTGTGCAATATGTAGGCAAGGGCAGTCTGTGAAATAAAAACATTGATACGATCATTGACATGAAGATTAATGGATACTGAACGGTTTAACATATCCTGGATGTGCAAAGTGTAGTAATGTCGGCACTGAGATTTCACCTCTAATTAACCGTTTGATTACACTTCCCAGTGTCACCTCTTTTTTCTGATGTGACAGGATCACATCAGAAAAAAGAACTGAGTTAGAGCAGTACGAGCCAGGTTTCACCTTTTTAAACACATTACCCGACATCTTAACTGATCGTGTTGTTTGATATCGCAGAAGACTGCATATATTTTCGGCGTAAAATCAAAAACCCCAAACTGTGGAAATGAAAAATATACATTTGCCTGAGCACCGTTGTAACACGTCGTGTGCCTTTTGATGTGTATGTGTATGTGTTTACCTACAGCAGATCACCTTGATGCGACTATCATATATTCACTGTGATCAAGTGCCAAACAGCATTTAAGGTTTTTCCGCTTGTGCTGTAAAGTGATGAAGTGTGATCCTTATAAAAATAAAAAAAAGGGGAGAGTATAAAAATGCGACAGGATTCAAAGGTTTATATAGGTGTGTAAAACCAAAAGTGTTAAAAAAAAAAAAAATCAATGCTGCCGCTAGAGAGGATGGGAGTTTCCGTGGACTTTCTGTATAGGGCCAACTACCTGGGTCAGTGGCTGACATAATGGCACCAAACAGGAGGCAATCAGTGAGGAGGAAGTCTCCATCTGCTGCTTGGCCCCACAGCACCATCAGTCTGGTGAAGCCGTAGACGCCGGCCCTGGGATTGGGGGGGACAGAAAGACAGAGGGACAGACGGGTCACGGGGGAGCGCCAACCACAGCAGACCTATCAGTCATCCCTCTAACCACAGCAGGGCTTCCCCCAGAGTAGTCTGGGTAATGGGGCCAGACGCTACCAGCAGGTGAACTGACCCGTTTCCAGGCAGCGGCTGCTTAGCACAGGTGGACACACAAAAAGCTTGGCGCCTGCATGGAGCAGCATAAAATTTAACCACGTTTATGAGAGACACACTCACACGAATGACAAATACCCTTGTTAGACGGCACATCTTAGCATCTATCATCTTCAGCCCTGGCATCCTTTTATGATGGTATCATAAGCACTCAGACCTAATAAATGAAGTGTGTATGTGTGTGTGTGTATGTGTGTGTCTTGCCCACATAATCACCTGAAACACTAAAAAAGCACAAGGAGATTATGTGAAGGACAAACTGACAGAAATAAATTAGAAGCAGTGACAATAAAACAAATCTGAACTCCAACTGTCCCAGAATGCACCACTGTATGTTTTTATTATTATTATTTTTTGCCGTGTTTATTTCTCTTCATTTGCATTTTTTTAAATATATATTTTTATTGTCTTATCTCTCTACCGACTTTGTCATTTACCATCCTTCTGTCAGTGGAGACACTGTGTTTTTGTCTTATTGTTTAAATTGTTTTCATTTTTTTTTTTGATTTGGCTTTCTGTTATATTGCCTTCTAAGTATCCCTCTCTTTCTCTCAAAGCACTTTGTAAAAGCTGCTTTTAAAAGATGCTATATAAATACATATACTATTATAATTATTATTAGGCTTATAAAAAAACACTGTACACTAAAGGCAAACACTTAAATCTCCTGACTCATAACTGATGTGTGTTAAGCAAATATGTTACTGTGAAACATCCCATAATAATCAGCATGCCAGTGTCCTCTGGAGAACCTTTAAGTCCACTGGCATAACCCTGTTACCATGGTGACAGCACATGCCCATCCCAGAGGCCAGGATTTAAAGTTCTGCCCTTAGGTCAAGCAGCTAAGTGGTCTTATTCATGTATCTTAAAAGGGAGATTTGAAGTTATGGTAATGATGTGCAGTGCAAGTGTATGTGTATGTGTGTGTGTGTGTGTGTGTGTGTGTGTGTGTGTGTGTGTGTGTGTGTGTGTGTGTGTGTGTGTGTGTGTGTGTGTGTGTGTGTGTGTGTGTGAGCGACAGGCAGACGGAGACAGAAAAAGAGAGGAAGTGAATGTACTCCTTCAATTGAGTCACTAAGGTTCCCTCACTCCCATGACACTCTCTTTTCCCCATAGGATATGGCAGACGCACTAACAAGCAACAGGATTGGTTAGCGTCAAAGAATGTGCACGTGACCCAACAAGTCAAACTCTGCCCTGCTTCCCAGGGGACCTGCGGGGGTTTGACAAAGGACTAATGGATGGATGAAAGAAGGAAGAACAACATCTTTCAAGACTAACATTTTAACAGTTCTAAAAGCACATTGCTTTTAGAACTGCTAAAATATGTATAGTTATAACACTGCATTGAGAAGACTTTTATCATGGATTAAAAGCCAAGAAAAATCTCTTCACAATAAAATAGTAGACAATAAGTAATCCAAGGAAATCTAAGAACACATTAAGTTGCATACATTTACTTTTTATATTTATATACTTTTTGGTCAAAACTTTCTATCTTCAACATGTCAGAGGTTAAGAAAAACAGCACATAGAACTCTGGTTTTCATATTTAATTAACTAATTAAATTTTTCCTGATCACAAAGGAGTTCCAACAGGAAAACAACAACACTGGAGCTTCCACACTTCCTGTGTGCTGTGAATGAGTGCATCAGTAACATTAAACAAGTAGTTTAACCAAGACCTTGATTTCCTTCAAAGAGCAAGAGTGCCATCTAGTGTTCTACGGTCAGAACAGCAAGGCTACGGATAATGGCTGTGTCCTAATTTCATGCTATACACTCATTTTTATTAGGTTTTGACAGTGTTCCCACTGGAAAAGTGACAATTAACTAATGCTGCTTCATTTATGTGTCCTATATAGACACTATATACGTTTATATTTAGAATTGTGATAGTGGGACAAGCCCTTAATAACGTAACAATTTTTTATACTGTCTCATTGTTATGGCTTACTGGGACACCTGAAATACAGTGGTAATGATTGTGATTATTTACAACTAGGCTCTTACTATGGATAAAAGTCGACTGTACCATACTACAATGCAACACACCAAGCAAGCTCCTCACACCTGCAGAAGATTTGAGTTAATTGCCGCTTATATGAAACAGCTCCAGAATAACCTAATACCATAGAACCATAATCTTTAGATAAACATTTTGTCCTGTGTACATTTTTCACAATTCCTCGTGAGTAAATTGCATGCATTTTATGTACAAATTGCACAGTAAAATGGTAAAAATAACATCTATGAGTGAAAGTTCATTTTAAATTAGTAGAACTGTAATTCCTCATGTACATATTTGACAAGAAGAGATAAGAAAAAAATATAATACTGTTGCATTTGCTACCAGCACCACCTTTCACATGACATGCCTATAACATTTCTACCACTTCCTCATGTATCCTAATGTCAAGACGTTTGTTCATTCTTTCATCCATGATGAATAACTTGTCATTTAAATTCATAATGTGTGTGAATAATCGAACGAACAATACTTACCCTATAGTCAGAAAGGTGATTATGGTACCAAAAAAAGCAAATGTAAGAACAGATCCCAGATTCTCAATGAATCGTTTCTAGAACAGCAAATAAAAGAAACTGATTAGCAACACCCACGGAACAAACAAGTCATGCATTCACTTAATATTCATGAAATGAGGCAGAAGCTTTTCAAACTGATCCAGGTAAAAAAAAAAGAGAACAGCCCTTAAAACAGCCCTTTGATAATGTCTTACACCCCCCCGACTTTAAGGCATGTCAGGACAGCAGTCTCACCTGATTAAGGGTGTAAGCTCCATGGAAGATGATGGGTGGCAGGAACAGATTGAAAAGGACCTCGGGATCAAAGGTCTTCTGTAAAAGACAGAGCTTTTGTGTTGGTGACTGACAGGGCTCCGCGGGGAGCAAAAGGACGCCATTTACCCAACGTGACTGACAGACACACATTACACACACGTGCTGTTCTCTTCGGCAGCTCTGCTTTGGCAGACAGCCACCGGTTCTTTTACCTCCTTGAATCCCAAAGTCACAAAACTCACAGGTACCATGACAACCGTATCTGTCCTTGCCATATAAAAAAATAAATAGGAGAAATGGGGCTTATATACCAATGTACAGGCTTATGTTTATGGATTGTTCCCGAACATTGGAGCTGGAAGCACTGTAGCTGTAGACACACAAAAATCATCACTTTACACAACACTTTAAACATAAAAATTAACCATATTTAATGCTATCTTATAGTGAGGAAATGCTGCAAACATTTAAACCCTGAGTACAACCACCAGGGGGTGCATTATATCAGCCTCCAGCCCTCAGTTGTCTGTAATATAATTACTGTATAGTGCATTAGCATTCAGTCCAAGTGCCCTGACTTAGACTTTCACAGCTGATTAAAGCAAAGCAATATAAAATGAGAAGTCTAACTGTTTGTGTCAGTACTCATCCGCCTCTATTAGAAAAGGAATAAGCAAGTGCCATTAGTAGAGCCATACGTGTCCAGACAACAGATGGATTAACCATTGGACAAAGCTGTTAATCAGTTTTTTTTACTTTTATGTAATAAGGGAAGTTTCACTAAGAGAAAGCCTCTCTTTTCTTGGATGCCCTGTCCACATTAACGGTTACACACATTTACATCTGCCCAGTACGAGCACAGTCTGATCTGCCAGCCGCTGAGCAGCTCCACCGGAGCAGTTTTGGGTTAAGGACCTTGCTCAAGGGCACGTCAGCGGTGGTGGTAATGAGGGAGGGGCGAGCGCTGCTGAGAATTTTTGATCTTCCCTATCTATTCCTCATCCGAAGCCAATGTGACGCAACGGAATCTGCCCAGAAAGGTATCCTTTCATGTTCTTCATCCGCGAATCCTTTTTATGTCTATTGTGGGTACATGCTGTGGATCAAACGGCAGCGATATTCAATTCAGATCAAAAATAATGCTACTTTTTTTTTTCTCTTCCCGATTCCTACGCCACACAAGGTCTCATTACAATGCTAAAAAATGTATTCCAATTAAATTTCAGTTCAAAAGGGGAGATGTGCTGTTGCGTGCTGAATTAGTGCTGTGGTCACAGACCTTTGAGAATGGCCTAGATTTTTCTGAAGGAAAAAAAAAAAAAAACAGACAAAAGGTTGATGCGGCCTGACTAGCATGAATATTTGGCTGAATTGAAATAAGTGTGTAAATGGGGCAACCTGAAAGCAGATTGGTGAAGACATGGACTATATGAGCAAACATGCCTTAAAAAGCAAGTTACCAGTTCAAATCCCTGCTGGCTGGACCCTTACTGCAAGTCATTCCCCCATTCCTGTATCACCATTTTCAATAATAAATAAAAGGCACACAAGAATCATCTTTAAAGACAAACAAAAAAAGTCCTTTTTATGGACACTTTGCAATTTAGTTAAGGTGTTAGAACTTACAATATATAAATGAGTGCATGTTTTTTTTTAATTAAAATGTCTAATGCTAGAAAGCCCCCTGCAGAGTTAGAAGAGCCACAGTGCTTTCCTCACACTTGAAATGATTTTTTTTTTTTTTTTTTGGAGATACAAATTGCTCATATCTTTCTTCCACACGGCTCAAGATAAATGACTTTTTTTTTTTTGCAGCAATTACCCACGCAGCAAAGTATATTTTATTGTTTTTCATGTGCGCGGCCGGCATGACAAATACAAAACTGCATAACAGAGACTAATACAGACACCGTAATCAATAAATAATGCATATGTGCATGGTTTTATTCTAAGGGTCACCTGCACCACAGCCAGGGATGGAGGTGTGTTGTATACACTAATTGCCTCTTCAGCTGAGCAGCACTAAATTTAATCAGACCACAAACTTTAATGCCTTACTCCCCGGTGGCACATAATGGACTCGGTAATGCAATGAAATTCTTATCTCTCCCTGCTAGGTCTCCATATGTATCAGGCTTAATGGAGTGAAGGCTACACAGAATGTTCTGACCGATGTAATGGCCTTTGTGGTAGCCTCTGCTGGTTTGCTAATGAGACCCAAGCATTCAAAAGGGGCCAAAGAGTGCACACCATTAGCGAAGAGTTACACTTGGTCCGGATGATTTGCAGGGTCCCTGGTTCACTACTCCCTTTTCTCTTTGGTTGAAATGTCACTCTCATATTAAGAAATACATTTTTATGCACTAATTCCATATCCTCTAATGCTCCGGGGCCATCGTAGGGCTGAATCGCTGGCTCAAAAGGTTTGTTTCTTTGATATGACAAATCTCTGTGATAGAAAGAGAAAGCGAGCCAGAAAAAAATGTAATAATACTAATAACAGCCAAAGACCCATCTCGAAGCTTAGGCGCTTCCACTTCGAAGTTATATTACTGTCACTGACTAACGCCTTTCCAATTAATAACTGCTGAGACGTTTGAAGCGGTTCGGTCCAGTCTAACATTATTGCGTTGACAGAAAGAATATGACCATATTGTACTTCATTAATCCGTGTATGTGGAGTTTAAATAAGATATTTCAAAAACATAAAACTTCAGTAAAAGTAACTCAAGTCGTCCATATTATCAGTGATTTGTGTAAAAAGAAAAGGACTGGATTATTCAGACTTTCACTCTCAGTGTCAGCAGCAAATGGAAAACCTCACTGGCATAATCAGAGAAGTTTGTGCTTTGGAATTAATATTGTTTGCAGTACCATAGTTCCCTTTAGAACAGTCAGCACATATTCACATTTATTACTTTGTTTGATGGGGAATCCGAGTTTCTAGAACAGATAAATTGAGTTTTGATTAATTGTATTCACAAAGTTCAAGTTATTGGTAGAAAAGAAACACTCTTAACAAAATGTCTTGTTTATATAAAGCCTCTTTTGTCCATTGATCAGATCCTTTGTGTTCCTTTATCTGCTGTGATAGTCTAATGTATATAGTCTCTACAGTTGATTGCTTTTCAGTGATTAGTTGTCTTCTAATTTCCCCTTGTCTGCACAGTGCACCTGAAATGTAATCTCTCCTATCTGTCCCTTAATGTAGGTTAAATTGCTCTCTTGGCCTCATTCTCTCTGCACTCAGTTGATTCCTTAACAAACAGACCAGGCAAGTAATTTAGAGGAAAACCAATAACTAAAGAACATTAGGGAAGAATGGTCAATGAAGGCTAAATACCCAAAATACATAAGGGGCAATAAAGAAGAACATGTACTTGAGGCAAAAAAGCAAGACATCCTGTGTGGTGCAGTTTGGTTTCAGATGTTCTCACTGCAACAGTCTTAAAACATGTTTTTTAAGGCAATTGTTTATTTTCACATACTGTGTTACAATCTGCAGCCCTTAACTCATTTAAGCCTATGAACCTTTAGCTATTTTATAGGTAAAATAAAAAATCTAAACGTTCAAAGGGTCTAAACTCATTTTGTTTTGTGTTTCTAATGACATGATAGTACACAACTTTGACAAATTCTCAACCCTGACATGTATACATCTATTTAATCAAGTCTCAAGAATAATCCCCACAACAATAATTTTGTACATGGGATAAAAAGGATTATGTTTATGGGCATATTTGTGCAAGCAGCAACTATAACAGCCATTAATTTCTGCAAAGAAAATAGTACAAAATGGTAAAATAAATGGATACATAACATGATTGTTAGTGGCTCAACTGATATAAGTATATGCATGAAATCTTTAAATAAAAAATCTAGGCTTAAATGGGTTAAATGATCGATTCACTCAATGCAGTGTGCAGTTGCATTGGAGATCAAACGAAATTACCATAGTTACCATACAAGGGGTCCAGACAAGTGGACATCTTTGATTGATTCTCCCAACATGTCTCTGTGATGTTTGGTTGACCGTGAAGGTGTGAGTAGAAGTGGCGTTCAGGCCCACACCGCCGCACACATCCTCTACCAGGTATTTCACCATTAACCCCAGAAGCATGCCTGTTTACAGATGTTTACAGAAAAAGAAAAAGGAAGAAAACAAGCTAAAACACTTGGGGAAACGGTCTTTCATTTTCATGAGAGTATTCTATGGTTGGTGAACCCTTAATTTTGGGTTAACACAGTAACATGTTAAGTTATTTGCATTAAAATAATCTGGCATCCATCATAAAGCCAGGTTTACAACAAACCAAAATGTATTTTCTTTTTTTTCCCTCCAAGTTTATTTGATGAACATCATTGACAAAATAAAGAGATATTGCATAGGTTGTATTTTTCTTTTTAACTTTTGTTAACCTAGCATCCTGCTGACTCGAATATGAAGCTAAAACTCTGCATACGACCCACAAATGGCAATGAGCCGATGGGTTAATACATATATTAAAGAGAAAAAAACAACAAATAAATAAGTGGAAAAACAATAATGTCGATTTAAGAAAAAAGTTATTTGAAAGAAAATGACAGAAAAGGATAGGCCGAGATACGGAAGTCTGAATAATGCCTTTACATCCTCGACACTGAAAAGTGGGTCAACGCTACTTACCATAAAACATTGAACTTCCAGTTTCATTTATCAGAATATATTTAAACTGTTTCAACTTCCACACGGTGAGAATTGTAATAAGTGCTAAGCAAAGTGCTGCGAGCACCATTAATGCTGAACTGTCTTGTGTGTGATTCACGGTGCCCGTCATCTTTCTTGCCTGCAGGTAGACTCTTCACTTTTGGTTCAGTTTGAGCAGCAACATCCGGATCAGCAGCTCTCAGGAGCCTCGGTGCTGCCTTCGCTGCTCCTCGGAAATCTCTCAACGCACAAGTGCACAACTTTATTTTGAAAACAACAAAACTAGACAACAGGTATCTTGCTGTATAAATTGACTAAATTAACTTTATATTCATCAAGAGATGAAAATCAGTTTTTTTCACTTCAGTACCAATACAACAAGATGGGATGTGCTATGTTTGGGTTGTGAAAAGGTATAAATAAGATATCTAGACTAGGAGGATATTTAACTTTAACTGCTGATATGAATGTGTCTTTTTAATTTTGCGACACTTTCAAACAACTCCAGTGTTATTTCTGAAAGCATAGAGCACACGGATGCAAATTACACGTTCAGATTCTCCTTCTCCACCAGATGGCAGTGAATGCAAACTAATGCACGCGGAGCTAGCGCCTCTTTTGATTGGCCGGAAAATTGACTCTCCATTAGACTGTCCCATAGGCCTAAAACTAAATGAATTAGTCATGGCGCTTAATTAGTCCCTAACACCAAATGAATTAATTTAGCTAGCCTTTTCGTTGTAGTGACATGTTTTGACATTTTGCTTTGCTTTGAAACTTTTAGTATCCATAAGTATCACATACAATGAATAGAAAGAAATCAAAATGCAAGCCCTTTAAAAGTGGATGGATGTACAGTATAGGTAACGTGTTTGTCTGTGTTGCCACTAGGCAGCAAAATCAAACTCTGACCAGAACAGGGTTTAATCAGACCTATCGATCTTATTGCAAATGCAGTCAATGCTATAGACATAGAAAGAAAACACAAAAGGAGGCAATGTTTTAATGGATATATATTTTTAAACTATTGTCTTGGCAATACTTTTGTATCACAAAACCTTTTGGCAGAGGCATTCCTACATAATTCTGAATTTGAATTTCCATTTTTGCTCCACACGCTTCTATAGCAACGCTTCATTTTAAATGCAAAGAAGTCCAATAAAATTCCTCCACTGGGTAAATGTGACACGTTGTGAAGCATATGTTAATATGTACAGTAGCACACTGCACTGTCATTAAAATAGTTTTTTCTTTTAATTTTCATTTTCAATTTGAACTATGTTCTTTTCTTTAATCACACTATCACATCTTCCATAACACTATAATACCCACTTGTACCCCAGGGGCGCTGGATTAATTTCAGTGTGTGTGTGTGTGTGTGTGTGTGTGTGTGTGTGTGTGTGTGTGTGTGTGTGTGTGTGTGTCAGTAGATAGCCCAGAGACTCTCACAAAACTTTATTCAATTACCCAAAACTAGAGTTCACAGGACAGTAACATTTTTGCAGATTAATAACATTAAGTAGACTCTTGGAATGTTTATATTGTCCTTGTGTTAGAAGAAGCAGCCATGTTCAGTTTACAGCTCAAACACAATTCAACAATGTTACACACAACTTTGGAACAAGATTACAGGT
Source organism: Lepturacanthus savala (assembly GCA_030544235.1). NCBI lineage: Eukaryota > Metazoa > Chordata > Actinopteri > Scombriformes > Trichiuridae > Lepturacanthus > Lepturacanthus savala. The sequence continues at coordinate 9,829,898 of CM060476.1, read as the reverse complement.
TGAAATGTGCATTATGCGTTTCATTTATGTGAAAATGTCCTTCTTTTGAATTAAAATCCAAATGTTTGCCTCCTATATTTTACCCTAGAGTAGACAGGAAAGAGTGATTTTACCGTAACTGTTGCAATATCTATGATTATAAAATTATACATATTTATTTTAGACAAAATAGACTAATAACGTGCAACACATTTTATTAATTGCTCTATATTTGAATATGTCATTAAATACGTATTTTACCATTTAATATTTTTCTCAATTATTTAATTTAACCTTTACAATTCATAGAAACGTATTCACTTCGATTCCTTGTGTATATTTCTGAAGATTGCTGTGTTATTTCGTAAAATACACAAAGAGAACATTAACCCTGGCGAATATATTTGGAAATAAAGACGATTCCTACTCAGCGCGGGCGTCTAAGACAACGTTTCATCGGTATTTTTTTCATAAAAGGCTTGTTTTAATGCTGAACGAGTCGCGGAGAAACTTTCCTCAACACCGGGGGGGGGAGGGGGCGGGGCGGAGATCCAGACAAGACAATATTAGAATAATCGCCTAGCAACCGCGGCCGCAAACAGAGCGGAGATGTCGCAAAGGCTAAAGAGGCTGGTGTTGAAAAGAGTCGAAACAGAACCCATTGTGGTGTTGGAGAGGAGTGAGCAGCTGCCTGAGAGAGAGGGGGAGAGGGGAAGAAAAGAGGCAATTCCGTGACCACAAAGGGACACCGATAAGCGGGCAGATATGGACGTTAATGCGCAACGCAGATGCCGTTGTCTACTGTGAAGAGGAACCGCGTCCCCCAGCCGGAAAGATCTGGTATATGAAGAGTTAAGACCCGACATCACAACTGTTTATTTCGGCAGGCTAGCAGGCTAGCAGGCTAGATACATAGGAGCTAGACATGGAAGGGAAGCCCGTGTGAGTTTGCTTGATAGAGATCTTCGTCGAAGCTCTTTTCCGCTTCAGATATCGTCGGCTGTGATTTAAAGTGTCCGTCGCCCACCTCGTACGGAACCGCAACTTTGAAGAATGATACCAACTGAGCTCTGAGCATTTCACTACTACTGTAACGGAGCCGGAGAGGAGGAGGAGGAGGAGGAAGAAAAAGTCACACAGGTTTGTTTCACAGTTGTTTCTTCTTCTTCTTCTTTTTTTTAGCCCGTGTTGCCATTGAACTCCAGCTTTAGTCTCTTTTACGGTTATTTTAGAGCCCCGGCTTGAGAAATTAAAGTGTAAACCGGAGCGAATTTAGCATTTTTCCCCCCCACTTAATGCAGAGGACGTAAAGAGGATGCACGCATGTCACTCTGTTGCTGATGAAATGGTAAGATAAAACAACATTTTCTCTCTTATCAGATGCCCACATCCGCTCAACAACAACATTAGGTTTAGGTTTAACATTTGCACCGTCAGCGCTGCCGGTTGTCATTTTTTGTTTGTTGCAACAGAACTATCTTTGACATCTTAAAAATACCTTATTGTTTTAAAAGCCTATTACCAACCCCGCAATTACTCATCTTCTGTTTTTGGCATTCTTCCCTGCGTTAGAAAGCATTACCCACGTCTAATGCACAGCCTTATGTGGGCTGCAAAAATAATATGATGCACGAAACTGTTATCCTGCATCTCCTGTATTTTCAGACAGATGTCAATGAACAGAGACTGTGTTCTCCCTTTATCCTCTAAATATATATCTCCAGGCTATTTGTATGCAGAACAAATGAAAGCAGCAACACCGGTGTTATAAATATATTTGTGTTGCCAGTAATATTCACAGGATTATTAATTGATTTTTTTTTCTCTGCAGCAAATTCATTTTTTTTTTAAATGCATGGATTCCTTTTCTAACCTGGCACTGTAATTTGTGACTAGTCAAAAACAAAGCAACTCAACAGGTTTCCAATTGGCCAACTTGATTTGGATTGATTTACTTAGGATTTGCCTGCCCTGTTGGCGTGAGCAAAGCAGACTGAGCCATTTGCCCAACGGACAGAAATGCTCAGGCACTGTAAATAAAAGCGTAATTTGCGATAATAGCTAAATTGACTTGGCCATGAGATTTCTGCAGCATAATTGTGACTGTACGCTCTTTGCAAACTCTTGCCCTTGATTTTTTTTTTTTTTTAATGAAAGACAAGATTACCACAACAGTTCTGTTTGGTTCAGGCAAAGCCTATAATAAGTATACTTCTCTTTACAGTCTAATAAATAGAATGCGCCTGCTTAAAAATTTTCCATAACATTAGACTAACTGTGGTGCCTTTCTGCAAGGTTAGTCAACAAGGGAACTATTAAAAAAAAAAGACATTCTGCTGGTGGTTGATTTGAAATTTTTCTCAGGACTCGCCATGGAAACATCTTGTAATTGTAGCCTAAAAGCTCCCTTAGGAACAGTGTATTTTTGCTTTTGACCTCGAAACTCGCCAAATCATAACTCGGATAAAGCAGCTTGTACAACAGATGGGGCAACATCACGGACGACCTTAAATGAAATCATAGATGCAGTATCTGTCAGGTAATCACTCCTCCGGCTCCGAAACTTATTTTGTTTAAGCATGTTTTGACAGCTCGTTTCGACCGGTTCAAGGGGACGACACATCTGTTTTGCGGTGCTATTAATATGAGGTTTAAATGCATGACAACTTCTCAAACTTTTCCAGGGCGATGCTGGCTCATGCGAAGTGCGCAGCTGTTTTAAAAATAAACCGAAACAAGCGCGTTATCAGTTGTAAAATCCAGACCTGGTCTCTGTCCAAGCGTGTCCTTCCAAACAGCTGCGGCAGCTTGGCGCAAAGCTGATACCATTGATATTGTTATTAAAAACCTTGAGCGTTTGGTTGGGGCCAGAGATAAATGGGCCAATGTTCATTCCGGTATGCTGCTAATTGGCGCTTGCATTCTGAGGACTCAATTTTCAATTACGCATGCAAATGTTACTGTCATTTGTATCTATCCGTCACTGTCTGCGTGTTTGGTGTACTGAGACAATCCGGCTGCAGCTGAATGTTTTTGTGATCAAACATTATTGACTTCCTCAGTCGATAACCTTGGCAACAGTAGTTCCTCTCTCCGGCTCGAGCCGTGCATTGCGACGGAGGGAGGAGGCGGGCCAGTAGAAGCTTTTTTTTTTTCTCCTTTTCCCCCCGAGCTTTCAGTGGGGCTTTGTGGTAATGCCGCCTGTCTCCGGGGGCAGACGCGTTCATGTGTGTGTCCATTCAGAGATGGAGAATCGCTGCTCTTCATTCACATATGATCTCCTTTCATCCGTTTCCATATTACTCCAAAAGTTTCACAGCACCGTCCATTACCTACGGTTTTGTTTCTTTCCCCATTTTCTTTCTAGCTCCATTCCCATCCTTTTCTCTTCTTCGCTCATTTTTTTTTTTTTTTTTGCATTACCAAGAGAATTAATCAAGCCGGTTCGTGTGTGGCTCGACTTTTATATTAACGTAATGAAGTTTAGCCTCGGGCGCCGGGGATAGGAAATGGGTTAGCCTGAGAGTGGCCTTGCCCTCACCCCGGTATCAACTGAAACCGGTTTTTATGCAACAGAGCTTTTAGAAAAAAAAAAAAAAAGATTATTCGAGAAGAAAATTTCCCTTTTTAACCCGGGCCCCATTGTCATCCGGGGTTGTTCTGTCAAAATCTAAGTGTAATAAAAGTTGAGATATTAAGATGTCATCTTCCTCTGTCTCGACCTTCATCATTCCTTTTTAAGCCAACATGGGGCCTATTGCTTCATCCCGAGCCTTTTCTGTCCCAGTAATGAGCCATTTTGCGGCTCTTAACATCTGCCAAACTTGGAACATTTTGAATGCGAGACTCATCTCCCATGCATGAGGAGTCAGTCGCCCTTTGATTTTTCTCTCTTTTCTTTGCGCCTCTTTCGAGGCACTCACCGCGGCACTTTGTAGAGTGAGTATGATGGAAAACTTTCATACCCCCCCTCCTCCTCTTTTTTTTTTTTTTTTTTGCATCGGCTGTGTATTATGAGAAGTAATTTGGTACTTATTCTAAACAAGAATTTCCTCTTGGTATTGTAAATGTCCTTCCCCCCCCTTTAGCTGAGTGCAGAAGGAGAAGAGGCACCATGGGGGAGGGAAGGGAGGCGAGGGGCTAATTTAAAACACAACTCTTCTGTGGGCACAATGAGGTTTGTCCAAAAGAAAACACTGCTTTAAATTTCACTGCCCTTCCATTCCGGTGGGTTCTATCTGCGGTGGAAAACGGAACATCTGGCTCTGATTTACCGCTTTAAGTGAACTCGAGCCTTGTCAAAAACTAGGGTAGGCAACCTTGCCAAGGAAAGACTCCCCTTGTCCGTCCACAATCGGTTAAATGACTAAAATCCAATAGGTGAAATACAGCAATGGGCAGCGGGGGAGTTAAATAAATGGTTCTGCAGGTGTAAAACTCACAAGAAGCCGTCTAGTTGGGTAATTACGAGGGAATAATAACCACGTCTTAAATTGCCATGCCATCCCACCAATAAAGCCGAACGCTTTGTTCCCATTCACACAATTACTCCGTGTGTAGCGGCAGCAGGATATAAAACATTCATCCAGCGGCGTTTTAAATTCAGAGACTCTCATGCTAAACAAAGTACAGGATCAAAGATAAGCCATCGCTGGCAGATTTCTGCATTTCACTGTCAACAACCCGAAGAATTTGAACACCTCAGTTTGTCTCATTAACCGAAAGAAAATGCCGTGCGCAGTTTATCCTTTTTACTACCGCAATTAGTATGGTCATCTGCATAATCCAGGTGACGCTCCGTAGGTAATTGAGGCCTACGTTTTGAGAGAAGGAAGATGCTCTGCGTGTAACCCTGTTGTATTAGCTGCCTGCTCGTGCATCTCATTACTCGGCAGAGTTCAGCTCGTCCCCGGCGCTCCTATGTCCGTTTCTCCCAGGGACGGAGAGGCGAACGTCTTCTCGGGGCCCCGGCTAAGGTCGTGCCTCGACCTTTTCGAAGCTCTCGGTTGATCCCGGGTTAAAGCCCGTAGCTGCTCCCCAAGATTTCTCCGCCACATCTGTGCCGCGACCGCGTATGTCAGATGCTAAACGGCACTTGAATAATTGGGATCTCATAGCAACGGGATATTCGGTTTTCCTCTCAGGCAAGAAGCTTCCGCTCTCTCCCTATATAAGGAGGCACGAGGCAGGCAACCTCTTGACTTGTATTGAAGTTGACATTTTGCAGAGTTTTTACTGGCCTTGCTGTTGTTATTCATCATCTCCCAAAGTGTCCTGCTTTTCCTATTAAATATAAATGTCTTAGAGAATTTTATTGATTTTCAGACCCTATTAAATCATTGTGTTGGCCTCTTTTTGTAGGTTCTTGTTTATCTCCCAACTTGATATTGAACGCGGATGCTATATTTTGATTGCTTAAGCATTGCAATTCTAAAAAGCCATGTTTTCCAAAAGGCCACGTCAGTCACTCGTTGGAAAATCTGTCATTAGGGATATCGCTTCGGAGTTCAGTATGTCATAATGCCATGAATCCTCATCGGTTTGTCGTGCAATGTTGAACATAATTGATATATAGCAGCAGAACTTTAAAATGAAGATGAATAGAGTTTCTGATAACTGCACACAGCACAATCGTGAGCTATAAAAAAAAAAAATTACAAGACACCTTTCTCTTTCATTCAGTCCCATTATGTAGCCAGACTAAATTGTTTTGGTTGGGTATATCTCAATAGAACATTGCGCTCACTGCTCCAATAAAATGAGCACTTGCATTAGTGAATCTTAATAATAAAGGTCAAGGATAATTTAAGGATGTAATAAGTATTCTTTCCTCAATGTTTCCCCACACAGCTATGCAGACAGCTTTCTCTTCATAGATGACACGAGAGTAGTTCCATTTCGCAAAATTTATTTCACATGACAGTTAAACAGTTAAAAGTTAAAATCCGAAATAAGGTATTAACTTGCATCAGACAATATCTACGAGGTAGAGAAGTAGAGAGAGTCATGGTGCAGGTGCCTCCACCTCTGCCTCCTCACAGACACACTGGTCACCTCCGTTTGTAGGCCTACATTCTCTCTCCTCAACCATCGCTTCTATCATCATCATCAGCAGATTACTCAAGTAGATTATTCATTTGTAAAGCCTAAAATTAGTGATGTGCTTCATTGTACTAAAAAAATGAAATATCATCCTATGTTTCAGGAAATTGTGGCGCATTATCATCAAGATTTACAGCGAGCATTTGGATTTTATGAGTTTAAAATTGATTTAGTGACTGCTTCTATTTCAAAGACGTCACTCTCGTTATCTCGCCTGTCTTATTTATGGTGGAAAGAAGAAAATATGCTCGCTATTGAGCTTCATTTGCTCGAGGTTTAGATTTGCGGTGCCTTTTTTTTTCCAAACTCTAAGAAAAAATATGTAGCACAGCTGTCTGTAGTTCCCCTTATTTGGATATAGTCTATTTTTACATCGGTGATATTCCCCTGATCTGCTCGAGGTATTTTCAAACAGAGGTGTGGGGTAAGAGCTACTGTATTCAGCTTCTTATCTGACACGCCGCACGTCTCTCGCAAAACCGCTGCTCTCTTCGCTGCTGCCTCGGGCCCCCGTGTCTTTCCAGATCCTCAGCCACTTCGATCTGAAAGCGAAACGCAAGGAACCCATCGACACGCACGCTAATCACACTAGCGCGCCTCCTCGTTAGCCATGCCCTCTCAAGTCAGCTGTCCTAATAGGCATGTCCTAATGAGCCCTAATTGTAGGATGGGAAATTTGCATGGCCACTGTCATTGTCTTTCTTAAAGCGACTTAGAAGACTTAGGAAACCCATTGCTAAAAAGCTGATTGGGGGGCCTGACACGGGCTAAGGGGCAGCGAGTCTGCCTGAGATCGGCCTTTGTACCACGAACCCGGGTTGTTGTCTTTTTTTTTTTTTTTTTTTTTTTCTCCTTCCAAGCTTAGCTCTTCCCATTCCCTTCCACGCAGACATCGATTTCAGTGACACAAGCCATTTTCAAAGCAACAACTTCAAAGTGTGATTAAAACGAAGCAGGGCAACTCTGATCAAAGTTTAAACTATGCTCAGCATGACTCTCCTCGCAATATAAAGTGAGATTCCTCCGTTTGAAAAGTAAATGGGGTGGGGGGAGCAGGGAAATCAAGACTCGTGAGCTCCGTTTTGCTGTTGAAGTATGTAGCCGGTGTGGCGTCGTGCTGTGCGTTGGGTGGGGGAAAAGTGATGGATACTTCTGTAGCTGCCGAGGGGAGGTCCTCTGAGGAATCATCCTCGGAGCGCAGCACATTTTATTTGCACTGGAGAGGATGTTGTACGTTTCCTCTTAATTTGATCACTGACACTTTATTTTCTCCTTTTCCCACACTTTTATTTGTCTTTTTTTTCTTCTTCTTTCATCAGGGGCCTATGGAAGAAATGATGTCCCAAAGAGAAAGAGCTTGCGCAGGCACATTTACTGCGCTGGCTGTGGGCCATTTCATTTCTTATCAAAAAGTAATGAAATCTCTCAAATGACCCACGCAGTTCAAATTTGTGAGACAATTCCATATGCCAGAGGAAGTGCTTTCTTGTTTTATAGGCGGTATCGCATGTTAAAATTTGGCCCGGCAGATGAAAATTTAAATAAACCCCCCCCGTCTTGTTATCCGTGAACCACAAGACTCATTTTGGTGTTGTGAAATGTAGCTTCTTTTTTTTTTGTTGCTCTGATGTAATGAGTTTTCCCTTCTTTGTTCCTTTTGCTTGATTCCAGGCCTTGCTGGCTCGAGGTTGCACGCAAACACACCAAGAAAGGAGAACATGACTCACTGGCCTCTGCCAGAAACCGGCACGGGGCAGCTGCGCCAACCTCGCCCCTGCCTGCGGCTTTAGAAGCTACCCCCGGTACACCATGACGGAGAGGCATTGAGGTTAGCTCCCTGACGATCATCTCAATACCTCTCCCTGTCCCTTAAGACCCCCCCCCCTTTTCCCCGCCCCTGCCCCGTCCCCAACATGCTGCGCTTCCTGCCTCTCAAACTCGGCCGCCTGTACCGCTGTCTGAAGCTCCTGCTGGTGGTGGGACTGTTTGTCATCCTGCTGATGAACACCCACAACCTCTTCGCCTCCTTCCAGAAGAACGAGCTGACCGACAGGCGCTTCATCAACCTCAACAAGTGTCCCGCCTGCTTCGGCACCAGCTGGTGCCGCAAGTTCATGAACGGCCAGGTCTCCTTCGAGACCTGGGGCCGCCTGCGGTTCCTCGACGTCTTCAACGTCAAGAACGTTTACTTCGCACAGTACGGCGAGCCCAGGGAGGGCACGCGCCGCGTCGTGCTCAAGCGGCTCGGCTCCAACCAGGAGCTGGCCGAGATCGACCAGAAGATCTGCAAGAGGGCCACGGGCAGGCCACGCTGCGACCTCATCCAGGCGATGTACAAGACCGAGTTCGCCCGGATCAACGGCGACGTCCGCCTGCTCACCCCGGAGGTGGTGGAGGGCTGGTCGGACCTGGTGCACTGCCCGTCTCAGAGGCTGCTGGACCGCGTGGTCCGCAGGTACGCTGAGACCAAAGACTCAGGCAGCTTCCTGCTTAAGAACCTTAAGGACACGGAGAGAATGCAGCTACTAATGACCTTGGCTTTCAACCCGGAACCGCTCGTATTACAGGTAGTGTGTCTGTTGTTTTTTAAAACCTTTTCAAATGTGTTTAAAGCATGTGAGGGAATCCGAGGCCCTTTTGAGACTATTTATTTTCCCTTTTTTTTTTTTAGACTTAAGCAATGTTTGAAGAAAATACAGCTTTTTCGATAAGGGGTGTCTGTTTGTAGATCTGTGGCATCAGTTCTTTTAAGTGTGTAAACTACTAAGTTGTTGTTCCTGGATTACCTTTGCTACAAAAAAGATAAGGCAACCAGCCAGGCTTTTTGGTCCCCAAAGCCCCCAGTAAATTACAGTATAGGAATCTTCCCTTTTCCTTGCTTTCTTATAGATCTGAGATGAGCCCTCCCGAAAGTCTTGGAGACTAACGTCCCCTATCTGGAGCACAAACATTCCTCTGCTTAGAATAGTGATGGCTTTAAGAGCTGTGGCCTCCCTAAAGATAAGGGTTTTTGGCTGGTGGCAATGCTGCATATTTAACATTATATGTAGGGCGGTTTTGAATTATTCAAGGATGCAACTGTAGAAAAAAAAGTATATATTTTTTTATTTTAACACATGTGGTACATGGATGATTTTATAGAGTTTGAAATTGAGTAATCTCTAAGAGCAGCTAAGTGTTATTAGCACCAATATTCATGACTTTTTCCAAAATATGAATTTTTGAGCTTTTCTTTTTTTTTTTTATGGTCTTACACTACTTACTAGGGCTGACACCTTCTGGTCGGTTGCTTGATATGCTATTGTCCGTCCAAATTCTTGTTGGTTGCGCAATCACCGGTGTTGGGTGTCAACCTATTATATCACTGAAATATTTTTGCTGATTCTAGCTAACAGCAGGCAGGTGGTGTTAGCGTGCTAACAAATCTCCCACCATATGCTACAGCTTGTTCCCAGAGAAACAGAACCGGTGTTTACATGGATCTGCGCAGTTCGCCGGCAAGCTTTTTCATCAGAATCTTCGCCTCATGATGATTCAGCATCACTTCCCATTAGAGGCGTGATGCACAGCGCTACCTGCATTCAGCATGTTTGTTTTCAGTGTACAAAATTCAGTTAAATTTTTGTCACGTTTCAATTTGGGCTCTAACTAAGAACTATTCTGATAATTAATTAATCTATCAATTACTGAAACAATGAATCAATTAGTTGTTTGGTTCATAAAATGCCAATCACTGTCTCCCAAAGCTGAAGATTCAAACTAAAATGTCTTTTGTTGTTGTTGTTGTTCAGACCATTGGTCCATAACCCAAAAATTATTAGTTTACTATTACAGAAGACTAAAGAAACTAGAAAATCATCTGATTGAGAAGCTGGAACCAGAAGATATGGACATTTTCTTCTTAAAAATGACTCAAAGTGATTATAAAAATGGTTGTCAATTAACAAATCGATTAAGTGATTAATTGTTGCAGAATTTCGGTCGCAGATTTTCTTTGAACAGCCCTATTGCATACTGTCTTTAATTCATCATTACAATACATAAAAAAAAAACAAGATTTGTGTTTTGAAATTGACATTTTGTGTGAGATAAAGGAAAACGCTGCCCTTTGTGAGACTTGGAGGGTTTAGTTTTATCAAGACTTTGACAGATTTAACTGGTGCAGGCTGCCACATTGAAAAACGATGCCTGACAATTGTCATGCTTCGACACCGGGTCAGAAGTGAAATCGCGAGTAATCTCTGTCCTGTCACCCCTGCGTGTCATAGCAGCCGTACTGTATATCACATAAGAGCTCTCTTCCTCTGCCCACACTGATTTACAAGCAGCCAATCAATTTCAATTTCAATCTGGCATTGACCGTGTCTTGTGAGGGGACAGAACAACAATGGTCACGGCCTGTGTAGACATTCAATAACTCGCGCTGACCTCCCACCCTCCCCCAGCCACACACAGGGCCCTGACACCTCCAGGCATTTCAGGAGGACAAAAGGCGCGATCAGCCTTTTAGGCCAGTCAATCTATAAAAACTGATTAGCCTTGTGTGGTCGCTTGCTCCACCCCCTTCCTCTTCTTTTCTGTCTTTCTTCTGTCTGTCATCCTTTTATTTCCTTTCTCCCAGCTCACTCGCGTATGCCCCACAAATTCTGACCCGGATAATTCCGTCAGTGTTTTAATTCCATAATGTCCCAGTTCAGTGGCTCCGCAATTCACCTGCCATCTTGCACAGGACTACATCGCACAACAGATGATGCACGCGCGTTGTCCGCAACTCCGCTCCCTCCCCGCTCCACGTAGCCTTTGCATGTTTACAGAGCCTCATGAATTGTTGATGCCATCCTGAACTTGTGACCCGTGGGTGTAATACGGAGCTGTAGGAGACGTGTATATATGCCAGGCCAGAGGTGGCAGACGGTGAGGTCTGCGTAGAGGGGTAATACAAAAGACATGTCAGAGATGAACAGATCATGAGTGCTTTGACTATTACCCCAGCATCCCTGAGCTTAAAAGATGAGAATAAAAGTTTGCTGAGAGACCCTATACACAAGGTTAGGCAGCTGTAGACCATAAAGAATTAATAGCGTCTATAGAGAATTAAAGAGGAGACGTGCTGTACAACACCTTGGTCCGTTTTTTTTTTATTTTTTCCTGTGGTTGCTGCTATTGCGTTGGTGCTAGTTCTAACAATAGATAGTGGAATGTGTTGTGTTTCATGTAATCTATGGTGGCTTGATTTCTACTCTGCTTTGATTGATTCTTCATTCGTGTAGTTAAACACCACCTCTGTATGTTAGACCGGTGATCTCCAACCCCTGGGCCGTGGCCCGCTCCTGGGCCGCACAGAAGGAAAAAATAATTTCCATTATTGTATTTAATTTTTTCGAAAATGATGTTTTTATTTTGAAAAGTGACTGGATTTTCTCCGTTACATCCGTCTCACTTGATGCACGTCAAGGCCGCGACACCACGCGTCACGTGATACATCCTGCTCGTCTCATTGCAGCAAAACAAGCTCAGCGCTCCCACTGATTCAGTGCTGCTGTGATTAGCTAGCATTTCCATCCACTTTGTTTTTGTGTTGTGTCTTATTTTGAAAGTATGTTTAAACGTTACCATAGCAACCGGAGTGTGTTGCATTGTATTGGGGTAGAAACGATGTTGCTCATGTGATGTTCTGTTGTTGGTGTGACGTTATGAGGACACCACTAATAAAGTTGCACATGATTACACAGTGGATTTACATTCATTATTACTAGTATTATTATTGCTATAGAGAAAATACCACAGTTTTTAATGCTGATCTTGTCATTTTATTTAGTTTTTATCAGCTACACCTTCAGATTGGGCCGTGAAAATATTGTCAGACATTAAACCGGTCCACGGTACAGAAAAGGTTGGGGACCACTGTGTTAGACAGTCCAGTAACACTCAATGTAATAGTTAAATTGGTTTTAAATTAGTAAAAAAAATTTTACTAAGTGTAAATCATTTCCCACTAGGGATAGGTACTGAAACATGATATTAAACAGGCCCTAAATATTAAAGACTAGTATTGATAAGTGTTACCAGCTCTTTTATTGGTGCTTTTTTAATATTTTGGTGTAATTTATTACCAAGCTGCAGCCTCTCCTCTGCACTTTGTGTGAGGGCTTACACACACACACACACAAAGACGTTGACGCCAAATACACTCGTTACTGTAAGTGCAATAAAACCTTCACGACCAAAAAGCCAATACTTCATACTTGTTAAACGGGTGTATTGATAAAAATGTAAAAGCATAGGAAAAAAACAATATTTCAATCTGCGCCATTCATCGTCCCCGCGTTTTTCTCCAGCATAAGGTGCTAGCATGGCTATCAGTCGACTGTTACCAACAAAACAAAAGCTGTCTGTGTAGCTTAGTCTGCAACATAATGTACCTGTACTATACATTTAGCAAAATATTGCAGAGGGAAGAGGAAGATCCTGACTGTCTGTTTGTGTTCTTCATTCATCAGGAATATTATTCATTTCACTTTGAGATCAGTTACAAGCGAGGTATTGTTGAGGTCATGTAGCGGCTGCTTTTGATGTGGTGTAAAATATTATTTAGAATACATCTGCTGTTTCTGAAAAGCAATTATTTGGTAATTAAAGACAACGATAATGGTATTGATAAAGAACTGAACTAATAAGGAGCTGAAATCCTAACGATGCCCTGTTCCCACCATCGTTTGATGCCATTGCTGTGGCTGTGTTTTTCAGTTTTCGCTATTATATTCAGTTGAATTATGTGAATAACTTTTCTACTGTCGGCTCTGTGAGCTGCACTCGCTCTCGCTCTCTCTCGCTCTCTCTCGCTTAGACTGGCTTCTGTTTCCAGTCTTTTGAAGCCACAGGCAGTAAATCGGCCCTGTTTCACTATGAGAAACCAGACCTTCTTTGTCAGTGGGGAAACAATCTGCCTTGTTGTTTTCGGGCCCGGCCAACAACAATGCGTTTTCTGTGCGCCGCGCAGTACACAAACGTACGCACACACCAGCTCGCACGCACCCCCCTTCCTCTGCCCCCCCCCCTTTTGTCACGTGGAATAAAATTTGGCTTTGGGGAATAAATATTTTTGGAAGACAAAATGACAACAGCCAAACAAGAAAATCCTTGTGCAGCGAGAGGAATCTTATGCAACATCATCTGTTTTCTCTCTTGTTCCTTTTTTTTTTTTCCAGCTAATGTTGTTTTCCTGAAGGTTTCACAGTTAAGTCGGCCTGGAAAGGTTTCTCTGTTACTGTGATAAATCTGCTCGTGTCAAGGGGTTGCCTCTCTTGCCAACCAGGGAAATTACATGATGCAGTTTAATTTACCTACTTATTCAACAATAATTTGGTTTGCATGAAAATTGAGCAATAAATTCTCTTCATTTTACCCAGCTAGAACCTTGTTTGCCATCCTTGGCTTCTCGCCTCTGCTAGATGACTCACCGATTCATCAGGTGATGGTTGTTTTTTTTTTGTTTTTTTTGATGGGAGTACATCTGGGCCCCAACCTGAAATTAGTTCAATTTACCTCAATCCCCCCCTCCCCCCCATTCCAAATCATTAAGCCCGTTGAGCTGGTCTGGAACATGTGACCGCGCTCGCACCTTTTTTGGTCCTCAGCCCCAGTTTTGCTCAGTGGAGCCGAGAATAGGATGTGACAGGCCTGTGGGGTTAACTCAGTCAGCGGCGCTCTCATCTCCTCCAGACTCAAATCTGTGCTCGCCCAGACACCTCTTTCATTCTTTCTATTACAGCCTCTTCCCACCTTCTCCTCATTCAACACCCTGGCCTCACCTGACTCAGAGACATGTTCGTCGTCAGAAGGCACGTGGCACACAGTCTGTTTTTTTTTCCTCCCTCCCCGAACGCAGACGTCTGACACAGATACTAAAGCGGAGAAGACGGAGATTAGACGGATGACCTTATCTCCCGTTCCTCCTCAGATTTTTGTACAGCAGCGGTTTTAAACGCAAATGTGAAAGTAAACATTTAAAGCCCTTTTGAGTAGCAGCATGTTTGAATTTTCTTCAAACGGGGGGAGATGCCTCTCTGGTATGCTGTTGATTTAATGAGACGGTGCATAATCTATCACGATGATCATCCTTGTTGGGAACTTAAGCCAAAGTAAACAGCATAAATTCCGTATTTTGGCACCTCAAACATGACCTAGTGAACCTCGATTTGTTTTTTTTGTTTGTAAGTCGATACACAATCTACCTACTTTGCATGTGGGAAGGATACGCAGCGTCAGATCTTTTTACTTTTTATTCGGTCTAAAAGCATGTTTTGAATAACAAAGTGGCGTGACAAACTGATTATTGCAGAGAAGTTATTTAGTCTACATACCACCTTATCTGATTGAAATGGAGAAAAAAAGTGGACAAACCAGGACCAATTTAAAATCCAATCCAATTTAACAATCGCTGTGCTGTAAATCCTCCCCTTTAGGAAGGTTAATTTTTATTTTTCCCCTTTTTTGAGACTGTCAGGAGCTGTGTTTTGTGCTAGTGTTGTACTGGGCTGCCTCGTTACTGAAATACGTTCAATATTTTGTCTGCTGTGGTCATATATTAGAGGGGGGAAAAACTGGCTATTTTTTTTTTCCTCAAACAATGATGAAGTGGTCATAAAATTTCTGCAATGTATAAAATAAAAGCGTCGCAGACTAGGTCATGTTTTGGAAACGGATTTGATCTTTTATCTTGTGTATGCAGGAAGAAAAAAAAAATCCTCTGCAATCTTATGCTGTGGCTTTCTGGGCTATGCCTCTTTCCAAAGAGGATCAAAGCCTGTTTTTTTTTTTTTTTTTTGTTTCCTAGTTTTATTTATTTCTTTTAATCACAGACACTGCATGCTCTACCGGCTTAAGTGGGGGAGCTTTCTGTCTCTTAAGGCCAGTTCAGTGGCTGAGGTCCACTGGTAAATAGTATTTAAGTTGCTAGTCTGTGATTAGTACCTGTTTTTGTTTTTTTGGGGGGGGTGTCTGGGGGGGATTGCAACGCTCTTAGCGCACAAGAGAGGAGGTTGTGTACGCCGCTTAACCCCGCTTCAAGTGCTCCCAAACCCCCTTTCATTATTCGTACGGGCCTTTGTGTACAGGCTGAATCCTGTTAGGATAAGACAGGGAGTTATCTGGGCCCAACTCCCTTCTTTTGGCTGCCCTCGCTGGATGGAGGCCCTCGTGGAAAGGGGAGAAGACGGAGAGGAGTGTTTTGTGCGAGTGTGTTGTACAAGCCAGAGCCTTGTGGTGTTTTCCCTCATCTGAATGAGCCAGACTGCTGGTGTTACCATAATCCTTTCTCTCTTTCTCCTTCTCCCCAAACAGACACACACACACACGTATATACACACGCACACATGCATGACAGCTGTGTTTGGTTAGGTAAATGCCTGTGGCTGAACCCCCCACCACTCCTCCCACCCACTGGCTCCTTTTTTAGACACCCCCCACCCCCCTCCAAAGCTTCCTACTGTTACAGCCCGCACCCCGGCCGACCCTGTGTCAATAACCAGCTCCCGAAGACACCGTTCTGCAACGCTGCGCCTAACCCCCCGTTCATAACTCTCCCTGGGCCCCTCAAGATGGCCACGACCACGACGATCGCTAACGAGCGGCTATTTACCGCGCCGCCTCCCCCCCCCGAGAGCCGGGGGGCCTCGCGTTAAAGCAAGAATATGCTTTTTAGCACGTCGGCTCGCCTGCGGTAATACAATTGTCCGCTGCATTACTGCATTACAGCGTCGAGCACCCAGTTCCTGTCAGATGGGGGGGGGGGATAAGAGAGGTCAGCAGTATGCTGTAGCATATTTAAACCACTTCATTCAGTCAAGGTTAACGTCCTCACCGGTAGAGCAGCTGGAAAGGCTGAAACCTTTTCTCAATATATGTTAGTTACTATATATGTCAGTGTTGCTCCAAGTACGGAAGTTATCTCTCTCTATGTTTGCCCCACGTTCTGCAGCAAGGTCACTCCTGCAGGGTCAGTGCCAGCAGTTTCCTTTTCTCGCTATGCCGCCTGAGATAATTGTCACCCCCCCCACCCCCCGCTCTGATACGCACAACCTTTTGATGTAGGGCCTCAAACCCACAGCCCC
Organism: Lepturacanthus savala; assembly: GCA_030544235.1. Taxonomy (NCBI): domain Eukaryota; kingdom Metazoa; phylum Chordata; class Actinopteri; order Scombriformes; family Trichiuridae; genus Lepturacanthus; species Lepturacanthus savala. Next base: position 9,813,705 of record CM060476.1, on the reverse strand, counting down.
GGGGTCTGAGGCCAAGTTTCACTTGGGTTTCTCTCCAGTCGTGTGGGCGGCAATACCACCTAGACTGAGTCAACACCGCTGCCCATGACTTAATGCATTCCTCGTCTTCCAGCGGGGGGGGGGGGGGGGGGGGGGGTGGATTTATGAGGGGGGCTCAGGTTCAGGTCGGCAAAATGTTTCAGCTACTGGCTACCCGGGGTGTTTATTAGCAACCGCTAGCGGCACTGTCCTGTGCTCCCATTCCTCATCATGCTCTCATTCTGTCCAGTGTCCAAGGTAACTTTTTTTTTTTTCCCCCCAATTGGCCAGTAGGTCAAACTTTTACTGACCTCTTGCATATTTTTACTGGCCTGGCAGACAAAAATATAAATAACTAGTACCCCCCCTCCTTAAATTTGGTGATTTATTCATTATTTATTCAACAGTGATGTTCCCTTTAGGTTTGTTTTCCTTTAGTTATGGATATGCAATGTTGATATATTACCCAAATATGCAAAATATAAGACTAGGCACATGTTCAGTCAGTACATGAATGGTGTTTATTCAGTATGTAGATTTCTCCGTATTCTGAGCAAACACAAGACCATCAGTGGAATAAGTGAGTATGGGGAATTTTGATAATAAAATCTTCTGTCAATGATTAATACGATTCTGAGAGAACTGCAGAAATATACTGGTTAAGAAGACTGAGAGAACATACTGTGTGTGTGTGTTCATTCTGAGCTCCTTATGTCTGCTTCCAGAATCTACTTGGAGTTTAAGTTTAGCAAATCAATGAACATGAAGAGGAGAAATGCAGGAGGAGGAAAATGAAACCGATAAGGGCGTAGACTAGTGCGGACCAATAAAGCATATTTTCATCATCCTCACGATGTGCAATGCAACAAATAAGAAAAATCAGTTTATTCACACACGGGGAGGGAGAGTACGAGCTGAGAACCTACGCTGCGTTTCCATGGCGCAGAGCCACACTTCACTAAGCCTCACCTCCAACTATATGTATATATTGCATGCACCTTTATCACCGAAGAAGGGAGAAGAATAGCTAAACATGAGTACACTGAGCAGGAGTGTAACGGAAGCAAAGCATTGCTAACTGCTAAGCTAAAGTAACTAGCCAACATGAATAGTGTGGAACCGACTGGGATTAGGGAGAAAGGAGAACTAGTGCAGGTCTCGATCGCAATATTGGACAATGTTATTACACATCACAGATTTGCCTCATATTGTGCAGGCCTAGCCTAGCTTCACAGTAAATCATCTGTTGACAAAACAAGAAACATCAGCTTTTTTTTCTCCTTTTTTTTTTTTTTAAAATGAGTCAGGAAGAGGTCATCAAAGCCTTTTGCTTTTCTACTTTCAACTCCCAGGTCACGCCGCCTACCTGACCGGCGCCTCAATACCTCCATATCTGTTGCTTTTCATGTCTGCGCCCATGCTAACGGGTTAGAGCAGCGAGGCTCCCGTTGTGGCCAATCAACTTGCCGTACATCATCTTTTACTGCCCCTGGGCCAGATCCAACTCGCTCTCTCAAAAGCAAAGGGCTGCAGGGCTCGAAAGACCTCGCCAAGCATCCATCACTGCCCACAGACTCATGTGCATGTGTTTTACTTTTCTGTATGTGGTCTTACACTCTACCTGACCTCTTGGTTTTTGATTTCTCATCTCTACATTTTTTTTTCCTTTTTTTTTTTTTTTTTTTTTACCTTTTTCTTTCTTTCTTTTTGGTGCTGCTTTTACCATGCTCCACACAACCACATTTACACACCCTCAGCGATATTTTCCCAGGACTGCTGCCAGCTCTACACACTGTGACTTTGCACTCTTTGAACCGCATGTCTGGTACAGAAAGAGGCAGAGCCTATTCTGAATTTAGATAATACACTTTCAGTGTCTGTCTTTCAGAACCTTTTCGTTCGCCTTTCGAGGCGCAGGCATATGCTCCTCAGCCCCGTGTTGTGACTAGGCGTTTCTTGGCGGCATCGCTGCCCTGTATTGCAGGACTTTGGGGGCGGAACAAAGAGAGAGGGGGAACAAGCAGGGTTAGCGGGAGCCGCAGCAGCCACAGCAGCAGCCACAGCAGCAGGAGGGGAGAGGAAAGGGGTGGCGCCATGTGTGCCAGGACGAGGCGCTAGTGCTGGGCTCCCCTGTGGGGCCTGAGCTCTCGCTGCAGACTAACCGCCTGGATTTTCAAACGTAAATGGCCAGCGAAAGGCCAGACGGGGTTCACCACACATCCCTCCAGACGCACGAATTCAACAGGGGAGCCGCGCAGGAAAAAAAAAATAAAAAAAGCAACGTGTTCTTACAAATCCGTTTTGGCAGTCTCAGCCTCGCGGAGCAGATGTGACTCTTTCTTAATCCTAAGCCTCTTTTGATAAACAGGGCCGAGTTATGTGCATTTTGCAACACCGGGGGTTGAAAGGGGACTTGGCTCTTCCTGCGCCGTTGTTGTGTCTGAACACGTCTGTCCACTTCCGCAAAAAAAAAAAAAGCAAAACCTTAGCTGTTTGATCCCCGGACTCTTGGCGAGTCCTGTCCCGACTTGTTTGCTGTGAAGCGTTGGGGTTTTTATTGCAGAGGACAGAAAATGTCGAGAATTCACACCACACCCTTCTCAGGGCTTTAACAGGCTCGCACACTTGAAACACTCTTGTGGCAAACTACTAATTTCCTTTCTGCTGTAAGTAGCTGCGGTTGCAGGATGAAGGCGGCCCGGCTCCTTCATTTTTAAAAGCTTTGGTTTAAAAAAAAAAACGCAGCTCTGTGTGTCCACTGTATTTGCATGTGTGCCTCTTTGTATGCATATGTGCGTTTGATGGACCAGTGTTCTTTGCAGGCCGGCCAAGGCAATATCTTGGGAGCCGCTCATGTTTACTCGGCCCCTGAATAGAGGTTGTTATCAGCCCTGGTCACGTTGCATGTTCTCATTCACATGCACTCGGATACAGTTTCACATAGACACGCATGCGTGTGTGCGCGCGCACACACACACACACACAAAGAGCCTCTTTCGAACTCTCACACACAAGCACGCACACATGCCCAGGCCCTCCCCCGAGTGGCCCAGTAGAAGGGTATGCCTTTGTCAGCAGATGTCAGGACGCAGGTGTGTGTTCCTGTGCCTCTCGCTCCATTCGTTTCATCCTCTTCTCCAGCGGCCGCCCATTTGTCTGTGGCCCCGTTTCATTTCAGCCCACTCCAGCCCCCCCCCCCCCCCCCCAACACCACCACCACCACACACACACCCAAGAGGACGCCACTGTGTCTGTTGTATTACAGGGAGGGTAGCGGCAAAGCACAAACCCCGCCAGTCAACAGCGTTCTCATACACTGCGCCAACGCTACCTTTCTTTTTGTTTTTTGTTTTTTTCTTTTTGAGATCAGATTAGTCAGACTCTGGGCCTAGAAGTCACCGTGAGGTCGTCTTTAATGAGAAGAGTTTGTTTTCCACCTTCGCTTTTTTTCCCCCCCGACGTCTCCCGAGCCCGGCTCATTATTTCTGTAACACGCCGAGAAGTCGTGGCGCAAATTCTTACATAAGATACGAGCGTTTGGCACCGGGCTCTATATGTTAAAGGTTCTGCAAAGCAGACGATAAAAAAGGTTTTTATCCAATGACGGGAACAAGAAGCGATATAAGACCTTTAAAGCAGTAAAAGTTGCTCGGGTGTGTCATTGGCAGTATTGCACCCTCAGCATTTTTTCAATAGCATAACATCATTGGGAGACGACTGGTAAAATTCACTACCTGTGCAGTCTCCCCTCGCCTCCCCCCAGACACCCTTACCCCTCCCCTCCTCCCCCCCCCCCACCCCACACACACATACAGTAACACTTACTCAAGAGATAGTGCAGTGGATGTAATATTAAGCTGGGCTTTCCAATTTATTTCATCCCGCCACCCCCCTCAACGCCTCATTGCGGACGTTAATGACTTCTGCAGAGTAACCGTTTAAAGAGCGCTAAGGGAGAATGATTGGTGGGACACGTGGAGTATTTATCAACCTCTGCAATAGTTTGAATCCAAAACTCCCGGTGCCCACTTCCTCGGGGGGGCCGCCTGCACCGTTAAGTAGTTCTCACTTTTAGACGTCTTGCATTTTTAAACTCAAATATATGGAGCTCATAAAAGCGGCACCTACGTACGAGTCGCAGAGACCCCGGTAATTGACGCGGTGCAACGAGCCCATCAAAGCGGCGAACGAACGGCGTCTATGTCAAGAACGGCGGAGAAGGGCCAGACAGACATGAAGGCGTTCTCATAATGGCCGTTGACGGTGTCTGAAAAGTAGCCTTGGGGCATTCATCCTTCTCCTCCCTCACAAACACCCCCCCCCCCCCCTCCTCTCCAATCTGCTGTCGCTCTATTTTTGCCTCCATTCAGGCTGCAACTTGACAACAAAGAGAGAGATGTGTTTAGCAGGCAGGTCTTTGCTGGTTTATTCCTCCTGTCCACTGGAGCAGAGAAGCGAAAGACACTCTGTTTGTCTCCTCTGTTTGCTGTCTCCATCGCATTCTCTCCCTTCTGTTCTCTGTCGGTCTCTCTCCCTCCCTCCCCCCACCACCATCACCCATCACCCTTCCCCGCATCCGACCCCCGTCCACGCCGCAGGGGCGAGAGAGGGAGGATGGTGTTTTACAAAGCCGCTTTAGCCGTTCCATTGGACAGGCTGCAAGATGTCGACAAGACCGAGAGCTGCTTAGTTTTGGAGCAACACGAAGTGATCCGAGGTTTGAATCGGGCCTGATATGGACGTACTGATCCAGCTTCTTCAACCTAATCTTTCTATACCAGTTTTAGAAAATTAGCAAGTAGGGTTGCAAAGAGGCGGAACATTTCCTGTAAGTTTCCAGGAACTTTTTCGTGTGCAGTTAAGGTGGGAAATTTTGTAACTATTCAACATTAGACATCTAACTCACCAGCTAGCCTGCTACTGTATGAATACATTTTTGTTTTACATTTGCAAGTTAAACATTAATACCATTATAGATCCAATATATTTACCCCATAATATTACTTGGGTCTTATTATGCTACAATATGTTTACTGCAACTTTATTTATATTTCCTGTTAAAGGTCAAGCTTTTAATTTTGTAAAATTTGGATTAATTCCTGTTGATTCCATATATTCTTGTTAGTTCCCATGCAAAGTTTCCAACTTTGAAAATTCACTGAATTTTGCAGGCTGTTTTAGATATTTAGTCTAACTCTGTATATTGGCTAGCATCATCTCAGTAATGTTGGGATTGTCTCTCCTCCAGCCACTACTCAGGAGTCTCCTTGTCCTTTTGTGGGTTTTTTCTTTTATTTTTTTAAACTTTCTCAGTTCCTCTTTCTGTTGAGTTTGCTATATCAGAAAATGTAAAAGTGGGCTATAAAGCCAAGAGTTTTTTGGGGGGAAGTTGCAGTGAGTCATTGCCAAGTAGGTGGATGACAAGCACAGACAGACAGACGGCTGGAAGCCAGCGCTGCTTCCTGGACAGACTTTTGTCTGGCCCTCAATTGATCGGGTCACCTCAGGGAAATGGATTCTACCAAGACTGGCTCGCGCGCAACTTATTGTCTTCCTCTCTTGGTGGTGGATTTTTCTTAAAAGTAGGAACAAAATATCTGCCTAAGGTCTGGATCCACACCACTAAAGCTGATTGTTATGGTCTGACTCTCCCTTTGTGTAGTTTTGAACAAACTTTGATTTCAAGGTTGTTTGACTAATTAAGAGCCATTTGATAGGCCTTAGCTATCACAGTCCTTTCTGGGAAAAAATGCATTCATGTAGCTTCATGCACTATAGCACAGGTGGGAACCATATGCTATGGACTTCAGTACACTTAGCAAATTATAGCCTAGTCAAGGGACGTAATAAAGAAGATGAAGAGCAGCATAATTTGAGGAGTGTCTGAGATATAAATGTCTCAACACAAGTCAATGGTGCACTAGTGAACCTATAAATTGCATCATAGTCATCCACTCAATGAGGCGTATCTTCTTTGTCGCATGCACCGCCTCGGTGCCGCGGCTTCTGTGACAGGTGTCCATCGTTGTCTTGGAGATTCAGCAGCTGCGTGGCCGACTGGAAGGTTGAAATGTGTTTTTTTCTATTTAATAATTTGTATTTCATCAATGTTTAAAGGGAGTAAGAGCAGCCATGCATATTAAAAAAAAAAAAAAAAAAAAAAAGATAAATAAATTCTCGACAGACATTGAAAACCGGTGAAGTATTGAATTACCGCGTGTAAAGTGAGACACGACAGTCACAGTAGTTCACAAGCCTCACACACGGTGACGGAGCACGTCCCCCTACACCGCCATATCTCCGATTGCGATTGGGTTTTTTTTCTTTTTTTCGACAGAGGGCCGGCGAGGCCCTCTGTGAAACATGAGCGCTCGCGATCCTCCATCTGTGTCAGAGCAGCGGCCGCCTGCCACAGACGGCAGCCTCCGAGAGATCTGTAACACGGGAACTGTGGGCAATCATTAAGCCGGTATATGACAGCCGTGTTTATTGTAAAAGATGGGAGCTCGCAGGCAAAAAAATTGAGAAATTCACGAGGTGCCGCCGAAAAAAACGGGTCCCGTTCTATTATTTCTCCATTAATTTGCGCCCGACCCGTCATGATGACCCGTAGCATTGAAACGGACCGGTAGCAAGAAGAAATGCGGAGGACACCGAAGCTTATTGAGAGAGATGGGAAGCCGTAATAATGAGGCTCCGGTCCCCCGGCAGCCCGGCAAGTTTGCCAAACGCAGCTGCTTCGCGCCAAACTCATTTTTGTTGCCCGCGCTCGTGCGCGAGAGTTTCCCCGCGCAGACGTTACCGCTCGACTTTGAGTAATTGCAGACGATGGTGCACGCGCGCCTGTTTTTCGGGAGATATCAGGGTATTGTGTCTGCTGGCGTCGTTACCTTGTTACTATTATTAATAATCCGCTCTAACCTGTAATACACGGTGAGTTCCTGTCATCACGCCCAAACTGCATTAAGTCAAGTTAGCCAACATCATGCAGCAGTTTAAAATCACCCCACTGCTGCATCACAACACATAAGGCTCTCCTGCCAAACTGCTGCTACCACAAATCACTTCCTATCAGTTCTCTGGAACCACTGAGCACAGGCAGCATACATCAGCTCATAGCCGTAGGCCTTTAACACAAACTGTGTCTTTTGTTTTATTACATTTAATCAGTTATACCCAGCACCAACTCTGTTTTTTTTTTTTACGTGAGCCTTTTGGCAGATCTTCAGCTATTGTGTTTAAAAATTGTGTATCAAAAATTACCCACGGCAGCAGACAGAAACTTTGTCTTTGGTCTTTTTCATTTCTTTCTTTCGAGGGGGGGGAAAGGAAAAATATTTCTGTGCCAGTTAAACAAATATTTTCTGACAACGTGAAGGTTCTTCCGATTCATTTGTTAGCCTCTACTTTTCAATGCCAACGGGGCATTTCTGTTTTGCTTTCTGCCAACTCACT